>SKCR01033237.1:0-125591 GCA_019454045.1 Zanthoxylum bungeanum
AAACTATACAAAATATTAAGTAAAATGGGCGGTAAATATTGATATATTTTCCACTCATCATTACTTCTTGGTCTTGTACCCTCATGGTTAGTTCACATTTTTATACATCAATAATGGTTCGACCTATAGCCAAGATTGGTCGCCCGAGGATGATGGGTACGTCTTTGTCTTCCTTCATGTCCAAGACAATAAAATCTGTTGGGAAAATGAATTTGTCAGCCTTGACAAGCACATCTTCCACTACCCTCTTAGAAATATGAGTAATCTATCAGCAAGTTGTACAGTGACTGAGGTGGGCTTTGCTTCTCCAAGCTATAATTTCATGTAAATAGACAAAGACATTAAGTTAATACTAGCACATAAATCACATAAAGCCTTACCGAAGTAATGGTCCTCTATAGTGCAAGGGATGGTGAAACTGCCAGGATCCTTCAACTTTGGGGGGAGCTTCCTCTGAATAATGGCGCTGCATTCTTCTGTCAGTGCTACAGTCTCATAATCGCCCAATCTTCGCTTTCATGACAGAATATATTTCATGAATTTGACATAACTAGGCATTTGCTCCAACGCTTCTGCAAATGGAATGTTGATGTGCAGTTTTTTTGAAAATTTCCAAGAATTGAGCAAATTGCTTGTCCAGTTTGTGTTTCTAGAGACTCTGTGGAAAAGGTAGAGGCTGGGTAAATTTTTCTCGATCATTTTCTCTGGACTCATTTTCCTCTATCTTTGGTTCTACTTTATTGATTTCTTTTGGAACTTCCTCGGTAGATGCCTTGACTCTAACATCTTTGTTGATTTCAGTGCCGCTTTTCAAAGTGATGGCTTGGCATTGCTCATTCCCTCTGTTCCTAGGATTTGGTTCTGTGTCGCTAGGAAGGGTTCCTTGTGGTCTATAGCTCTGAGCATTGGCCAGTTGTCTCAATTGATTCTCCAGTGTTTTCAGAGATGCTGTTTGATTTTGAAACATAGTTTTGTATGATGCTGCTTGTGCTTGAAACAAAGTGCCATATTTGGCTTTTTTTTTCATTTCTGCAAACAGATCTTCTATTTCTGGCTTCTTTTCATACCCTTAACCTTTATTTAACTATTGGAATCCATGTGGTGGATTGTTCCTTTCAATTGGTCCATGTCCAGAAGTATTACTCCATGTGAATTTGGGATGATTACTCCAACCTGGGTTGTAAGTATTGGAGTATGGATTGTTTCCTTGTGTGTTGAAATTGCTGACATAGTTCACAGACTCATCATGTGGGTTGTGAGATTCTGCCTCTGGTACTCCTCCATATGGTGCATTTGTGGATCTAGCATTATTCACAAATTCCATGCTCAGAGTTTCCAAGCATTTTCAGATTTGATCCAGCTTGGCATTCACAGTTGTGTTGACCCATACTTCATGGATTACTGCTACTGGATGGATCATACTCCTCTCTGTTGGCCACAATGAGTTATTGTTGGCTATTTCCTCTATTAAGTCCCAAGCTTAATCTTATCATTTTGCCATTAATGCTCCTCCAACAGCAGCATCTACTGTAGTTTTCAACAATCCAGTAAGCCCATTGTAGAAAGTTTGGACTTGCAGCCACTTTGCAATCTCATGGTGAGGACATTTTCAGAGCAATTCTTTGTATCTTTCTCATGCTTCACATAGGGATTCTGAGTCATGCTGCAAAAAGGATGTGATTTCGTTTCTCAACTTTGCTGCTCTAGCTGGGGGAAAGTATTTTGCAAGGAACTTGATGGCAAAATTGTTCCAAGTGGTTTTGGAACCTGCTGGTAGTGAATGAAGCCAAGCCTTAGCTCTGTCTTTCAAGGAATAAGGGAATACACGCAAGCGCATTGCTTCTTATGCCCCTCGGTTGTAGTTGAATGTGCCACAAACTTTCAAGAAGCTGCTGATGTGGGCATTGGGGTCTTCAATTGCACTTCCCCTAAACTGAACTAACTGCTATATCATTTGAATGCATGTTTTGATGTCACAAGCATTTGCAGGTAAGGGTGGCAGTACAATACATGATATGAAGTCGTCAACCACCAGAATTATTCTGTCTCGAATATGAATTGATGGTGCAACCTCCAAAGGTTCAGGTTCTTGATTGTTCATGTTGATCAATGTTCTTGATCCTCCCGCATTTCCCTTCTTAATTGTCTGATTGTTCTTTCAATTTCTGGGTCAAACGGATGGATTGTCTAATAGTAAAAGATAAATAAGTCCCCGGCAACGGCGCCAAAAACTTGATCGATGTGAAATCACTCATGTTACGCAAGCGCACGTATCGTTCCAGTAATATAAAATGTATCGATCTCACGAGGACTTAATACATATGCTATTAATTTATTGAAGTTAATTTTTACAAGTATCTAAAAATTGATTATTGTTTTGTTGGTGATTTTATCTAAAAACACGTAAATAAACAAAACAAAAGTAGATTCTAAAAATTATCAATAGTATGAAACTATCTAGGGTTGTGAATCCTTCCAATATTCTTCTAAAGATGAAGTGACTATCTTATGCTTATGTAATATATCAGTTTATTAACTTGGAACACGAAGATATGCAAAAGCCTCTGTCGATGGTCAGATGCAAGCACCCAAAGTAACCCAATTAACTATATGTCTTTGTTAACCAAGAAACTCTGAATTCATTAAGATTAAGTTCCAAATATGGCTACCCACGCCCGACAGGTATATGTCTATCTTGGAAGGAAATCTCTAAGGTGAGATCGTGAGCTATTGAGTCTAAGGCTAAAACCTAAAATCCCTTCGTCAAGTTCATTTTAAATTTACCACATCAATCTTATTAGTGGTCAGTTAATAAGAAGCATTAAGATTAAGACTCAACAAACAAACCAATACATCACACAAGACATAAAATAATCAACTTATAAAACCAATTATATTGGAATTCATCACAACCCTAGATAATGTATTTAGTTACAATACATACCTAGGATTATTAAAGACATAAATAAACAAAACATCATAAAACAAGTTGAAATCTAAAAAGTAAACAATAAAATAAAATGTTGGAGTTAGGGGATCCACTTTTAACATTTCAAATCTAGAAATCTCTCTTATTATAATATATAAATTTGCATGAATTACCAACCGACCATATAAACGGTATCCAATTAAGTCAAATTTAATTAAGTCCAACCGACCATATAGGCGATATCCAATTAAGTCAAGATTAAGAATAATTTAATTAAGTCTAACCGACCATAAAGACGGTATCCAATTAAGTCAGGTTTTAAGATAATTTATATATTATAAAATAAGGGAGATTAATCTAGATTATCATAATAAAAGTTTCACCTTTCACCCCAGCAGAAAGAAGTTACCTAATCATACTTAAGTAAAACAAACAAAATTTTATTACTAAATAAAAATTAAATACAAGAAAACTTAAATAAACATACAAGATACTCTCTTCTTAGTATTCTAGAGAAAATCCCCAGAAGAAAGTATAAAGAATTCCTCTGATTTGGGCGGCCCCCGTCGCGATGCGCCAAGTCTTATGAGTCACGAAGCGTGCTAAGTAAATGACGGCTGCATTATTGGCTCGACATCGCGACACAAAAGGGCTTAGGCATCGCGACGTATGCTACAGTGATGATGTCATTGATGACGCGTGTAGGCATATGAATTATCTGCCCAGCGTCGCGACGAGTTGAGGGTTGGGTGTCACGACGCTCGCGAAGTAAAATTCTCATTTTGCCCATTTTAATCTGTATTTCACCGGTTTAGCCCCGATTTGATTTCAGTGGGTCCCGATATTTTATTTATCTATAAAATAAACACAAACACATCAAAACGTTCATAAAACTCGAGAAACTATACAAAATATTAGGTAAAAGGGCGATAAATATTGATATACTTTCCGCTCATCGGGGTTTCAGCCTCATGAAACTGGTGGGCTTGGTTAGCCCCGTGTCAAAGGCCTTGGGCACCATTGTTGGTTAAATATATGAGAGGTTATGTCTCTTTTATTCCAGAGTTAACCACAGATGTTGGCATGTCCTGACATGCAAGGTTCTATCCTTCTGAGTGTGTTGTGATCGTCCTATTTCGCCATGCCTCCTACTCAAATTTTGAGAGTTCCTCCCCCAGGTGTTTCACAAAAGGTTATGGATTTTTCAGATTTATGAGAGGTTGTACATCACTTAGGGAGTTCAGTTGTTGATTCTGATTCCGATCCAGACTCTGAATGAGGCGGTGGCAATGGCTGGTACTCTTGGTGCTTTTAGGATTATGGGGCAGAAGTTGTTTACCGTTAGAGGGCTCATCATTCAGCTGCTATTTTTCTGGATGAGGAAGGCTCCAGAGAATGATAAACAGATCTCCAAAGAGAGGCTTCAAAGCCAAGTCTCTTTTGCATAATTCGAGGATGCCCAACACCAAATCTGCTAGAGATAGAGATGAGCATGCCCTTTATTTCTTATATTTAGTGATTTTATGTACTTGTATTTTATACTATAAGATTGTAATAAAATGTTCTCTGCACAACCACGCATGTTGTAATAAAATGTGCTCTTCAAAACCATGCATGTTGTAATAAAATATGTTATGCACAATCTGTATTTGCAACTTAAGACATGAATAAAATATATCATTTTGTTTTGTGATGATCTTGGGTTTTTAATTTGTTTTTCGCCTGCGCACTTTAATTTGAGCCTAGCCAGACTATAATATTCTGATAGGCTCATCCCCTACATGTCATAGCCTTCTTTTTTGTCAGGTCCCGTTAGGAATTCTCTCTTTAAGACCTGATGACTTGGTTCTCTAATGAGTTTTTCTACCATGTATCCGAGTCTTTTTTGATACGCTAGACCCTGATGTATGTCCCCAATTTAGGGTTTGACATGCAGAACATAGTCTAATGAGTTTTTATACTATACATCATAGTCTTATTTGACGTGTAAGATCCTGATGGACATTTCTTTTTCATGGTATGATAAGTAGAACTTTATACTCTGATTGGTTTTCTACCATGGATCTGAGTCTTTTTTGACGCGTCAGATCCTGATAGACATTTCCTCTTTAGAGTCAGACAAGTAGAACTTTATACTCCGATGGTTTTTTTACCATGCATTAGAATCTTTTTGACGCGTTCGACCCTAATATTTATTTCCTCTTTAGAGTCTGACAAATAGAACTTTATACTCCGAATAGTTTTTCTACCAGCATCAAAGTCTTTTTTGACGTGTTAGACCTTGATAGGCATTTTCTCTTTAAGGTTTGACAAGTAGAACTTTATACTCTAATGTGTTTTCTACCATGCATCAGTCTTCTTTATGCTTATGGTAAAGTCCATGGTATAAGCAGTATTCTCACATGTAATATTTAATTTAACTTGAAGAAGTACAATATTCTTACATGTAATATTTTCTAAGCATTTGTACGTTCCATGTTCTGGGCACTGCCTTTCTATTTATAGCATTCAGGAGCTTATAGGTTCCCTTATTTTTGTCATCGCTGATCTTGAATGGTCATTCCTATTATTCTCCGAACTTTCCCTATTGTTGGACCTCTAGGATTTTTTGGAACACCCAATCTCCCACTTTGAATCTTCTGATCCTCACTTTCTTATTGAAGTAGGACCTTGTTCTCTATTGGCATGTCGCTCTTCGAATCTGTGCGCACTCTCTGACTTCATCCAGTAAGTCCAAGTTCTTCATTGTTGTTCTTGGTTTTCATTTTCATGCCCAGCAACAAGGGTTCTTCAGGTGGGCAACCCAGCCTCTGTTGGTATGTCACTCTTCGAATTTGTGCGCACTCTCTGACTTCGTATAGTAAGTCCAAGTTCTTCATTAGTTGTTCCTGGTTCTATTTCTCATGCTCGGGGACAAGGGTTCTTAAGGTGGGCAACCCAGCCTCTGTTGGTATCACAGCCTCCGAACCATACACCAGAGTGAATGGTGTTTCCCATGTTGCCTATTTTCGTGTGGTTCTTTAAGCCCATCGTACTTTTGGTAGTTCCTCCAGCCATTTTCCTTTCTTGTCATCCAGGTTGCGCTTTAGATTGTTAAGAATCACTTTGTTTGTAGCCTTTACCATTCCATTAGCTTATGGATAATATACTGGGGAGAAGTAGACATTGATCCCGTACTGTTCAGAAAATTCAGTGACTCTAGGATTATTGAACTGAATGTCATTGTCCATTATCAAGGCTCGAGAGATGCCGAACCTGCATATTATATGTTTCTAGATGAAAGAGATCACGTTATTTTGGGTGATTATAACATGTGGCTCGACTTCTACCCAGTTGATGGAGTAATAGGTGACCATTAAAACAAACCAGTTTCCTCCTTTTTCCACTGGGAGTTTCCCAATGATGTCTAAGCCCCAACGCGTGAAGGGCCAGAGGCTGACTATGGAATACAGCAGTTTATGTATTGTGGGTGCGTGTTTCTGGAACTTCTCATATAGTCGTGCAAAATTTTTTTCACTCTCCATCAGGTACGACCAGTAATATTCGACATAGAGGATTCAGTGTGCTAAGCTTCTTGATAATGGTGAAATTTACACACCCATTCGTGCATCCTCAGCCTATTATTTTGTTAGATTCCATGTAATTTAATGGTCTTTTGGAGTTGTTTGGTGTTTTGTTAATAGGAAGCAGGAAAAACATGGATTCAGATTATTATACGGGTTTTGAGAGTTAACGGATGCAACTGAATCACTGAACGAAGCAAAGAAGGAGAAAAATAAGGAAAACCAGAATCCAAAGCTGGCGCTGTGGCGCCAACTTACTAGCGTTGCGGCGCCACAAGCGGCTAATACTAAAATCCCGAGACCAAGGTGCTGTAGCACCACCCTACTTGCGCCGCGGCGCCAGATGTGGCCATACAAAGACCCGAGACTCAGGCGCCGCGACGCCAACATGCAGACGTCGCGGCGCTGGGAAGAGAAAAAAATATTAGGGTTTTGCGAAAACAAGTTTTTGAGGCTGCAGGATTTTCATATAAAAGAGCCACTATGTCCAACTCAGGGGGAACTTTTTGACAACAACAAAACTCTAAAAAAACACCAGAATAACAATAATATATTCAAGAAGAATAGATCAAAACTAAAGGAAGAAGACAAGGCATCGAAGCCCGAAAATACAAGGAATTGCTTCGGGTTCCATTCTTTTATTTTCTCCCTAGATCTTTTCTATCTATCATTATGTGTTTAGCAAAATTTCTGTTGTGTTTTGAATTGGCCATTAACTAATTCTCCTATTCTAGAGTTTGATGTAGCCTAATTGCCTGAAACTATGTATTAACTACCAAATAACTCATATATTATTTCTCTTCAAGTTTATTTATGTTTTCCCTATGCTTAATGCTTTATATTTGCTGGCCACGAATATGATGATACTATATTTGAAATCATTCACTCAAGAGAGGGGATTTTGAGTAGGAATTGGGAATATAATCGAGGAAGTTTATAGGGTTTGAGAGAATTTATAACTCCTTGAAGGCTGTTAAGAAGAATCACATGACTTAATAAATTGCTAATTGTTGGATTTTTATAGAGATATTGATGTTTGATAATTGGAAACACTTCCATTGCTGCTCGAGAGAGAGAGTGGAGAAATCTATGATTCTTGGCTTATAAACTTAGACATTGACCATGAGTTAATTGGCTTCATAATTACATAGTGGAAGGCTAGGTGAAATCAGACTTTAGGATTCATTCTCTCATTAATATTATCGTAGGCATTCAGTTCGTTTATTTCTTATATTCCTTGTTTTTATTTTTCTAATTAAATCAATTCAAAAATCTTGTGTCTAAATAAAGTTAAGGTTAATAATTATAGTACTTAGTGTAATTTAGATTCCAATCCCTGAGAGTTCGACACTTTAAACTCATTCATACTAAAACTTGACACCGTGCACTTGCGGTACAATATAAAATATCACAACAAGTTTTTGGCGCCGTTGTCGGGGATTGTTTGTTTAAATCACATTAATACTATTATCAAATAATCTTAGCGTTAATTTAGATTTCTTTCCCGTTATTTATTGTATTTCTTTGGATCTTATTGTGTATTAACTTCGGTACTTGGTAGTGAATGAGACGATCTGGAAGTCTCGATTCACTATTGTTTGATCCTGAAATAGAACGCACAGCAAGAAGACTCAGAAATGAGACAAATAGTGAAAAAACAACAATGGCGGAAGCAAACAGAGGGAACAACCAGCGCCAAGTAGCAGTTGCAGCCGAAAACAGAGAAATTGTCCCGCGACAGGTACCAATCTGTGACCATTTTAAACCTGTCATTGATGATAATTATTCGGGAATTGCGTACCAAACAATTGATGCCAATAATTTTGAATTGAAATCTGCCCTTATTAACATGGTCCAACAAAACCAATATGGGGGATCAGCTGTAGATGATCCTAACATTCATTTAAGGATGTTCTTAGAGATAGTTGACACCATTAAGATGAATGGAGTACCCAAAGAGACAATTTGGTTGTGATTATTCCCATTTTCCTTGAGAGACCAAGCAAGGGGTTGGATGCAATCCATACCTGTGGGGAGCATCCTCACATGGGAAGATATGGCTATACGATTTTTGGAAAAATTCTTTCCCCCTGCTAAATCTGCCCAGCTACGAACGGAGATCAGCATATTTAAGCAGCTAGAGACAAAGAATCTGTATGAAGCATGAGAGCGATTTAAGGACCTACTCCGAAGATGCCCACAACATAATTTTACGGATTGGGTACAAATCCAGCTGTTCTATAATGGGCTGAATGGTCCAAATAGAACCATGGTCGATATAGCCGCGGGAGGCACTCTGTTCAAGAAGTCAGCGGAGGAAGCCTATAGATTATTAAATGAGATGGCCATTAACCACTTCCAATGGCCAACTGAACGAACTACGGTGACAAAGGTAGCAGACATACATGAAGTAGACCCGCTAGTTGCACTAACAGCTCAAATTTCAACCCTCTCAACTTATGTAGCACCCCTAACAAATCCACGAGTGCAACCATCTATTGAATCTGCAGCGGCTGCAAATATGCAGTTATTGGAAGGAAACCCGAGCTTTGAGCAAGTCCAGTATGTGAACAACAGAAATTTCAACAATTATAGGGGAAATCCTTCATCAAACCACTATCATCCGGGACTCCGTCATCATGAGAACTTCTCTTATGCTAACACAAAGAACGCATTGATGCCTCCACCTGGTTTCAACAACCAAATGTCAGAGCCGAAGCCATCACTAGAAGACCTTGTGAGCACATTTGTCACTAAATCCACAGAGAGGTTTGAAAAGAATGAGTCACGACTAAACAACATTGAAACCCATATGGGAAACATGGGGGCGACGATGAAATCATCAGAAGTCCAAATTGGTCAGCTTGCCTATTCGATTAGACAACCACAAAAAAGTGGGCATTCCCTAGCAACACCGAGATAAACCCTAAGGAACAGTGTCAAGCTATCACTCTTAGGAATGGAAGACAAGTCGGGAATACCTTTGATCAAAGCAGCCCAGACACGGAAGTAGAGATACAAGAGGAGCCAGTTATAACAAAAGACCAGAGTGATACCTCTTCGGTAGTTGTGAAACCTCAAATTCCAAAGCCCTCTCTTCCGTATCCACATCGATTCTAAAAGAAGAAGTTGGATGCACAATTCGCTAAATTTTTGGACATTTTCAAAAAGATCCATATTAATATCCCCTTCACTGATGCTTTGGCACAAATGCTCCACTATGTAAAGTTCATGAAGGAGATCATGTCCAATAAGCGAAAGTTGGAGGATTTTGAAACTGTGAACCTCACAGAAGAATGCAGTGCAATAATCCAAAAGAAATTGCCTCAAAAGCTCAAAGACCCAGGGAGTTTCACCATACCATGTAACATCGGAGGCTCTACGTTCACTAAAGCTCTATGTGATCTAGGAGCAAGCATTAATTTGATGCCTATTTCTGTTTTCCGAAAATTAGGCCTTGGTGATGCAAAGCCAACAACTATCACACTGCAATTGGCGGATAGATCCCTAACGTACCCTAAAGGAGTCATCGAAGATGTGTTAGTGAAAGTGGATAAGTTCATCTTCCCAGCAGATTTCGTGGTCTTGGATATGGAGGAAGATCAAGAAATTCCTTTGATTTTGGGTAGCCCATTCTTGGCGACTGGGAAGGCTTTAATTGATGTACAACAAGGGAGATTGACGTTGAGAGTAGGTGATGAAGATGTGACATTTAACATTTACCAGACTTTGAACTATCTTGAAGAAACAAGTACTTGTAACCGAGTGGATGTAGTAGACACCTGCGTACAAGAGACGCGCCTGGAAAACTAGCCAACTGATCTGTTAGAAAGATGTCTGATAAACTCAGCTATCGATAAAGAGATAATGTTTGATGATCGGGACCTTAAGCAGATAACCCTAACACTCGAAAGCTTGCCAAGGGAAACATTAGCAAGAGCTCATTTTGAAACATTACAAGATCCACCATCCATGGAGGTAAAAAATGATACATCAGAACTGAAAGCACTACCAGAGCATCTCCGCTATGCATTTTTGGGCGAGAATTCAACATTTCCGGTGATCATCTCCTCAACACTATCTACAGTAGAAGAAGAGAAATTACTGAGAATCCTAAAAAATATAAATCTGCCCTGGGGTGGTCAATAGCAGACATATAAAGACTTAATCCTTCCATCTGCATGCATAGAATTTTGATGGATGACACCTATAAACCTTCTATTGAACACCAGAGGTGGTGAAATCCAGCCATGAAAGAAGTTGTAAGAGCTGAAGTGCTGAAATGGCTAAAAGCAGGAATCATTTATGCCATCTCTGATAGCTCATGGGTGTCACCAGTCCAAGTAGTACCTAAAAATGGAGGAATGACTGTAGTCAAGAATGATAATAATGAGCTCATTTCCACAAGAACAATCACTGGATAACGTGTTTGCATAGACTACAGGAAACTCAACAAAGCCACCAGAAAAAACCATTTTCCCCTTCCATTCATCGACCAAATGTTAGATCGATTGGCCGGTTTCGAGTACTATTGTTTCTTGGATGGTTATTTGGGGTACAACCAAATTGCCATAGCACCAGAGGATCAAGAAAAGACAACCTTTACATGCCTTTATGGTACTTACGCCTTTCGACGAATGCCCTTTGGACTGTGTAATGCTCCGGCAACCTTTCAGCGATGTATGATGGCCATTTTCTCATACATGGTGGAAGAGATTCTATAAAAATTTTATGGATGATTTTTCAGTATTCGGCTCCACTTTCGATCATTGTTTGCACAATCTATCCTTAGTTCTACAAAGATGTGAGGAGAATAGCTTGGTGTTAAATTGGGAAAAGTGTCATTTTATGGTTCAAGAAGGTATCGTATTGGGTCACAAGATATCATCAAAAGGGGTGGAAGTTGATAGAACCAAAATAGCAGTAATTGAAAAGCTTCCGCCACTAATAAATGTTAAGGGGGTCAGGAGTTTCCTTGGTCATGCTGGCTTTTATCGCCGATTCATAATGAACTTTTCTAAAATTGCTAAACCACTTTGCAATCTCTTAGAAAAAGATTCTCTTTTTGTGATGGACGAGGATTACTTACAAGCCTTTAACAAGATTAAACAAGCATTGATATATGCTCCAATTATGATAACCTCAAATTGGAATGATCCGTTTGAAGTGATGTGTGATGCCAGCGACCATGCGATTGGTGCAGTCCTGGGGCAGAAGCGTGACAAACTTTTCAGAGCAATATACTACGCAAGCAGAACATTAGATGGTGCTCAACAAAATTACACCACCACTGAAAAAGAAATGTTGGCGGTCGTGTTTACATTTGACAAATTTCGACCATATCTAATTGGGACAAAGGTAATTGTCTATACTGACCATGCAGTCATTCGTTACCTGTTTGCAAAGAAAGATGTCAAACCTCGCTTAATACGATGGGTACTTTTACTGTAAGAATTTGATCTTGAAATACGAGACAAGAAGGGAAGCGAGAATATGGTGGCTGATCACTTGTCTCGAATCGAATCTGAAGAGCCTAGGAGGGAGTTATTCAAGAGGTTTTCCCAGATGAACAACTTTTCGAGGTGTTTGCAAGAATTCCTTGGTTTGCTGACTATGTAAATTACTTAGCTTACGGAGAGTTACCACCGGATATCACTTACCAGCAAAAAGAAATTCCTCCATGATGTGAAATTTTACATCTGGGATGAACCCCTCCGTTTCAAAAGATGCCCTGATCAGATAATTCGCAGATGTATTCCCGATGAGGAAACTCACGAAATCCTCGGTCAATGTCATTCTGCACCTTATGGAAGACATTTTGGAGCAACAATAACTGCTGCCAAGGTACTCCAATCTGGATTTTATTGGCCTATATTATTCCGGGATAGTTATCAGTTAGTCAAAACGTGTGATCGTTGCCAACGACTGGGAAATATTTCCAGGCGTCATGAATTACCCTTGAATAACATCTTAGAGGTTGAACTCTTTGATGTCTGGGGGATTGACTTCATAGGGCCATTTCCCCATTCTTTTGGCCAAACATATATTCTATTAGCAGTTGACTATGTATCCAAATGGGTGGAGGCCATTGCCACAGCTACCAATGATGCGAAAGTTGTCATCAAGTTCGTCCAAAAAATATTTTTACCAGGTTTGGCATCCCAAGAGCCATTTTGAGTGATGAAGGCACACATTTTTGTAATAAAATTTTCAACGCTCTTCTTGCCAAATATGGTGTGAGGCATAAAGTTGCGTTAGGATTGGGCCAAGCTGAAATATCAAATCGGGAGATCAAACAAATCATGGAGAAAACAGTGAACACAAACCGAAAGGATTGGGCTATGAAACTCGATGATGCCTTATGGGCCTACCGAACTGCTTTCAAAACGCCTATTGGGATTTCCTCATACCGATTGGTGTTTGGAAAACGTGTCACTTGCCAATTGAATTGGAACATCGCGCCTTCCGGGCTGTAAAGAAGTTGAATTTCGATCTAAAAGCAGCGGGGGAGCAGCGCCTCATTCAACTAAATGAAATGACGGAATTCTGTAATGATGCTTACAAGAATGCCAAGATCTACAAAGCTCAAACAAAACAGTGGCATGATAGACAAATACTTCAGCGAGAATTTCACCATGGCCAATAAGTATTGTTATTCAATTCGCGGCTGAAACTGTTTCCTGAAAATTGAAATCGCGATGGTCTGGCCCGTTCACCATAAAGGAAGGGCTCCCCTATGGTGCGATTGAAGTGCAGTGCAAAGATGGGTCTGTGTTCAAAGTCAATGGTCAACGTTTGAAGCACTATCACGGCACTGAAGCGCGACTGAATGATCACATTCTTATCACTGACCCGAAGTAACAGTGGCATGATGTCTGGCTGAAGACAATAAATCAAGCGCTTATTGGGAGGCAACCCAATCCTTCTACTTTAATTTTCAATTAAAAAAATCACGTGAAAGCGCCACAGCCCCAGCCAAATTCTCGAGGCTTAGGCACTGCGGCGCTTCTCCAACACTTATCACACAGGCGCTGCGGCGCCTCTCCAATGGTCATCAATTACGCTCATTTCTCCCACATATTCCACGTTTCCCTCAACTTCCCTCACCACAATCCACGCATATCACACCAGAACCAATCTTCACGAGAAACCCACGCCACCCCCATCTTGGTTCTTGATTTGCTTCACATACCCTTGTTGTTGGATTGATACTCCTCTTGTTATAAGTTGTGGAGAGTATTGTAGCACAAACTAAGGGCATTCCCAGTTTAGTTTCACCTTGCCCACCACATGTTCGGTGAATTGCCCCAACGAAGATTTTTCAGTTCACTGCAGAGAAGAGTGCCTCACAACTGTGGTAGAGCGTCACAAGTGCAATCATGGCCCCTAAAAAAAGACAAAGGCCCGCCTCCCTGCTTTCTTATAATCCTACTCACTTTTGGAATGACGAGGCGTTCCTCAATTATATTGCACTTCTTTCGAAGAATCTCATTCACGAACGTGGCATACAGGTATCTGATGCACATGATCCTGAAATAGCCGATATCATTCAAAATCGGGGATGTGAAGCATTCACTCAACCCCCTGATGATGCCGTGATACTTGTAGTTCATGAATTCTATGCTAATCTCAAGGTGCGCCAGGAGAACATGACGGTACTAGTTTGGGGAAAAAATGGTCCCATTTGATCAACACACCATAAATCCATTCTATAACCTGCCCAATATTGAGGATGACAAGTACACGGCTTATCTCGCCAACTGATAAGTGCACGAAAGTGTACTTAGAACACTGCTAACTCAGCTTTATTATCATCTGTTTTAATCTTAATTAGTGTCATTTTGTGCTTTGTTAATAGGAAGCGATGGATCAAAGAGAATGGATCAATTGGACATGTTTCAGAGCCTAACAGACATATCGGACGCACGCAGGAGCATCAGCCCGCACTGAATTTAAAAAGGCTATAACTTTTGATTTAGAAAGAGTTACGAGACCCATAATATATCGATTTGCATCTACTCGAAAAGATGTAGTCAATTGTAGCATCCTTCATAGCTTATGGCGCTTGGAAACACGCGGCGCACGTCACGACGCGAAACTGCGATTTCAGGATTGTGTGCGTGTGTTTGAATGCAATTTAGGGTTTCAGGACTTTTCTATATAAATCAACTTCGTCCTAAACACTGGAAGAGTAGAAAATCAGAGAGAGAGAGAAAAGAGGAGAAACACACAAAAAGAGCCAAAAACACAATTCATAGAGAGGAAGAACGAAGAACTTCAAGGAAATCATGACGTCTCTCCGATCTATTCAGGCGCATCTCTTTCTTCCATGGAGAACTAATCTCCTAGGCAAAGTTAAGGATGAACTCTTGTATTTTAATTTCTATATTTATATTTTTGATTTCTTATGAACTTTTAACGTTTAATATAATTGATGGTTGTTATTTTCTATTATCTTTCGATTCTTGAATCCAGAAATTATGTTTTGTCAAACTCCCATAAGATCCAGTCATGCTTCTTCTATGTGTGATTGCGAACTTAGTTGTGACTGGTAAAAGTTGTTTTATGTGTTGGTCTTCTGCTGCAGTATTGCCTGAGGGTATATTGTCGACGTTAGATAGCTCGTAATGATAACTTTTCTATGTTGTTAAATAGAGAAAATAATCATTAATTACCCTAGAATTTAATATGAGTAGAATTGAATACCTCCAATTGTTGGTTTGGGATGTGAAACCTTCAATTGTGTAATGAAAAGATCAATAATGAATATAGGAGGTTGATACAAGAGGAATTCCTGATGCTTTGCTGTTTATCTCTGCTGATAAAATCCTGCAACTTTTCTTAATCTTTAGTTTAAATTGCAAATTTAATCTTTTCTTTAATAGAGTTATTGCTTAAACGTTTTTGCTTGAGTAAATTAGTTCCTGTAACCATCTCTCTGAGGAATCGACACCCCAGCTATACTGCGATAACCGCAAGTTATTTTTGGGCGTAATCACCAACGCTCTTGACTATGACGCGATAATTACCACCTTATGCCACTTTATCTCGCGATAAAAGATGGAACCCGAACCATCTGAGGAGGATGAGGATTGGTGGCTACTATCTCAGGTACGTGCCTTGCACTTTTCACTCCTTTTTTTGAGCATTGAGGACACTGCTCATTTTCAGTTTTGGGGGTGTTATTATCAACTTATATATGTAATACATATGTGTTTATTTTCATGATTTCGTTCTTTCAAGCATGACATGTATTTCTCTTCAAGTTTTTTTTCTTAAAAAAAAAAAAAAAGTCTGGGACTACTGGTTGCTAGTTCAATGATGAGGTTGTATGTATGAGAACGTTGAAAACGATAAGTATGTGAACACATTTTATCTAATGCCTTGAGTAAGATATCTAAATCAGACTCGTAAGCACTTAATATAGAGGTTTTGACAGTAAGATCCTGGGAAGATAGCAAAGTGACTAGTTGACGAAATTAGCTGAGATGAATGACCGTTTGCTTAGATATCCATCTCCGTTTGCAATCATTTATATCATATGATATGCCAAAAAAAACCACCTATAATCGATAAGCGTGAAGCTACCCATGGGCGAGTATTAGGACCACTATGAGGAGAATGCTACCTTAAAGGGTATGTGAGTTTCAAAAAAAAAAAAACATATCATATAGAGCTCAATAAGCAAATATGGAGCAAAATTTTAAAATATCTAGGTTGGTTTGACCCTTTGGATGCGAAATTCTATTGACGAACTCACCTAGCTAGCTTCTTTAGGATTGGAGTGTTACCAACCCTTAACACACATGCACATTCTGAGTCTGAGTTAGATATTTTATTCGAAAAGTTGGATCTAAGTTAAATCATGTACTTTGAAGGTTTCCTTGTTTTCATCATTAGACATCACCTGAGAACACGCCAGACACCAGATTTCCTAAGACTCATGTTATTTCTTGTCATTTTTTTCTATTACATGAGCATAATCATGACGTTGTGGGTGTCGTCTCTGTAAGCCCTCATGAGACTATAACTCATCCACTAGGGTCACCTAGGGGTTTAAAGGCTATTGCATAAGCTAAATGCAATCGTGGTCCCTACAAAAATGGCCTAGCTAAATTTATCATTTTAGTTGTTTAAACCAATTTACGTGTTTACTATTTGTTTTGTTTGCTCGGGACTAGCAAAATCATAAGTTTGAGGGTGTTTGATAAGTGTGAAATTTACACACCCATCCGTGCATCCTCAGCCTATTATTTTGTTAGATTCCATGTAATTTAATGGTCTTTTGGAGTTGTTTGGTGTTTTGTTAATCGGAAGCAGGAAAAGCATGGATTCAGATTATTATACGGGTTTTGAGAGTTAACGGATGCAACTGAATCAATGAAGGAAGCAAAGGAGGAGAAAAACAAGGAAAACCAGAATCCAAAGCTGGCGTCGTGGCGCCAACATACTGGCGTCGCGATGCCACAAGCGGCCCATACCAAAATCCCGAGACCAAGGCGCTGCGGCGCCAACCTACTCGCGCCGCAGCGCCAGATGTGGCCATACAAATACCCGAGACTCAGGCGTTGCGGCACCAACATGCATGCGCCGCGGCGCTGCGAGAGAAGAAAATATTAGGGTTTTGCGAAAACAAGTTTTTGAGGCTGCATGATTTTCATATAAAAGAGCCACTACGTCCAACTCAGGGGAACTTTTTGACAGCAACAAAACTCTAAAAAACACCAGAATAAGAATAATAATTCAAGAAGAAGAGATCAAAACTGAAGGAAGAAGACAAGACATTGAAGCCCGGAAAATACAAGGAATTGCTTCGGGTTCCATTTTATTTTCTCCCTAAATATTTTCTATCTATCATTATGTGTTTAGCAAAATTTCTGTTGTGTTTTGAATTGCCTGAAACTATGTATTAACTACCAAAACTCTTATATTATTTCTCTTCAAGTTTATTTATGTTTTCCCTATGTTTAATGCTTTATATTTGCTGGCCACGAATATGATGATATATATTTGAAATCATTCACTCGAGAGAGGGGATTTTGAGTAGGAATTGGGAAATATAATCGAGGAAGTTTATAGGGTTCGAAAGAATTTATAACTCTTTGAAGGTTGTTAAGAAGAATCACAGGACTTAATAAATTGCTAATTGTTGGATTTTTATAGAGATATTGATGTTTGATAATTGGCAACACTTCCATTGCTGCTCGAGAGAGAGAGTTGAGAAATATATGATTCTTGGCTTATAAACTTAGACATTGACCATGAGTTAATTGGCTTCGTAATTACATAGTGGAAGGCTAAGTGAAATCAGACTCTAGGATTCATTCTCTCATTAATATTATCGTAGCCATTCAGTTCGTTTATTTCTTATATTCCTTGTTTTTATTTTTCTAATTAAATCAATTCAAAAATCTTGTGTCTAAATAAAGTTAAGGTTAATAATTATAGTATTTAGTATAATTTAGATTTCAATCCCTGGGGATTCGACATCTAAAATCATTCATATAAAACTTGACACCGTGCACTTGCGGTACGATATAAAATATCACAACACTTCTACCACTTGTATGATTGCCACATGCCATTGCGTGCATCTACTGTAGCATATACTCATGATCTTTCTCTTTTACGCACCGCGGGAGTGGCCCATTAGATGATCTTCTGAACAATTCCCTTCTTTATTGCGTACCTGACTGCCTTAAGTCGGAACCTTCGGGGCTTTGTCTCTATCTTATGGTTGTGTTCCATTTTCTAAGTAGTCTATGATTCGGTCCATCAAGCAACTGGTGTTTTCTTTGTCATCCCTTTGCCCCAGGTCTTCGAAACCTCCTATGGATCTCTTTGGCAATTGCAGGAACCAAGAGAGGGCATTGCCGACAAGAGTGGTAATGAACATCTTGCACATTAGAGCCTTGTTGGTGGTCTCCAATAAGAGCCTCTGTCGAAACTAGACCAAGTGGGTGACTGGGTCTGACTTCCTTGTATATTTGTCGAAGCTGGGTGGGGTGAAGTCTCGGGGCTTCAACTCATCTTCAATCCATTCCTGGAAGTGGACATCCCCCTGATCGCCAGGTCAGCCAAGTCCGTAGGGGTTTGCACCTGAATGCCCCTGATCCTTTTTGCTATGGACACCACCAACTTTTCATCGACAAACTCATTGTTCCCGCAAATGTCCTTTCTATTACGACTCACCTCCAGATATTTGCCTCTCTTTCTACGCTCCACCTCTCTCCATGTCCGGCCTTGACCTCTGGAGTCCTCTGCATCAGAGCCCGCATCATCAATCTTGATGTGGCTCTTTCCTTGGGGGATTTTCACCGTGGTTCTTCTCGGGTCGCCCCTCCTTGCGGGGTTTCTCGACTTCTTTTCCTTTCCCTTTTTCTTAATTGAGGCCAACCTCCTGGATATGAACTTTGAGCGCCTGGTTTTCTTGCTGCATGGCCTGCATCTGTTCCTGAAATTGCTTTTCATAGCCTGCATTTGGTCTTCCATTTGCTTCATCATTTCGTCCCTAATTGTCGAGATGTCCACTGAAGGTATCAGATGGTTGGATACCTCTTCCTCTTAGTGAGCGACAAATACATAAATTCTAGACTCTTTATTTCTTGGAACCATCTTGACTTGTTTCTTGGATTCAATAATTGCAGGAAATCATGAACACAGTTTTTCGTCTTCGACTTCATCACAGACTGTGCCCATTGTTTGTGCAATTAATTTCATAAATAATAAAATTCAACAAAATACAGAGATAGATAAAGTTTTCTATATTATTGTTTAATAAACAAAAGGTCAATCCCTTACTTTAGGATTTTTACACTATTTATAATATCTCATTACAATAGAAATAAACTGATAGCGGTTACATTTCATTCATGTTTCCCATTAACTGGCCCACTCCCTATAATCTTGAAACTTCCATATTCTAGATGATTGTCCAATTTTTTTTTTTTTTTTGAATACGATGATTGTCCAGTTTAAAGAAACAGAAAGTAATTAATTGGTTGTCTCATTCATTGTTCAACATATTCTTGTCATTAAGGAGCTGATATCTCAAACTTAATCCCCACATGATCTTTGCTTGCCTTTATTGGAACCAAGCCTGAGATGGAACTTCTATCGGGTAGTTCCGAATTCGGACTTTGACGGAGATCCCTTTTAAAATATGTTTGGTACATGTAGACTTTTCCCAAAACAAACATTATATTGTATCATACCATCAGGGACTAATCGGATGTAAAGCGTCATTAAGTGGCAAAGTTCTAAACCGAAGATTTGTAAAAGTAAAAAGTTGGCTTGGGGTAGCATAGGCCCATAATTACTAATATCAGGACCTAAAAAAGTTCAGTCCGAAGTTTCAAAATCACCACCCGTTTAAACGTTCACACAGCAGGCGCCACCAATGTGGAGCCTAATCCGCAGAACCCTCGGTCACAAATTATGGCACTCATATCTTTCCGCAACCAGGCATCTCCACACTCGGACCGTCAGCGGAATCCCCACCGGTCTCTACTGCTTCGACCACTTGAAGTCTCCCAAAGGCTTTCAACGTTTCGTCGATGATGCCATTGAGAGGTTAATAATAATAATATTTGCACATATATTAAATCGAAAATCATAAAATTTTGAAATTTGTTTCGTATTTGAATAAGTTAATTTGCAGTCCTAGAACTTGAAAGATTGTATTTGACTAACATGCACTCGGATGCAGTATTTTAATTTGTTGTTACTAGGTTGAGAGAAAATAAACAGTAATTTATTTTATTAATTGATTGGTTCATTTTGTACACTCACATGGATATTGTTTAGTTAGGTTTATTTGTATTTAGCAAAAAGGTAAAGAATGAATGAAGGTTGAGCCTTGAGGGGTCATTTAGTGAGCAATGCCATAGAAATCTTACAACTGATTTGCACATGATGCTTATTGTTGCTTTTTAGTTCTCATTTTTATTTAAATTCATGGTTGTCAGGTCTGGTGAATTGATTAATTATATATCTGAAATGCCTTCATCTGCGGAAGTTATCCGAGCAATGGATGAGATTTCAGATACAGTTGGTTTCTTCTCTCTCTCTATATATTTCCCTTTGCTTTATACATTTTTTTTCTATTTGTTATTTCCTCTGTTAAGAATCCTCGAACATTTGGCGGTGTTTTATTTTTTAGGTCTGTTCTGTTGTTGATTCTGCGGAACTATGTAGACAAACTCATCCTGACAGGTTGTTCTCTAACTTTTGTACTTTTCTTTCTTCCCCTAATGAGTATGATATTTTTTCCTTTTGAAAATGTCTATGCTCATCATTCTTACAGTTATTTATTATTATTGTTTTTTTGAGTGTATCAGAGAATTTGTTGAGGAGGCTAGTAAAGCATCAATGAGAATCAATGAATATCTACATGTGAGGCGACCAATGATCCATTTGGTTTCCAACTTTAATCAGTGGATGCCCACGTTTGTTTCTTCTTCTGCGCATAATAATTGAATATAGCTATGATTACGTTTATATTGCATTATACGGAAGAATATATTCCATGAGCCATTGTGATAGATATTGCCCATCAAAGGGGATAACAATGTGAACCAAAATAGAAAACTGTTTTGTCAAATTTTCGTCACTCAGAGAAAACTAACCAAAGCCATTTTAGGAGTTGTTTTTAATTAAAAAAAAAAAAAAGAAGAAGGGGGGTTTGAAGGTTTAGTGAAGTTGCTTCAATGGAGAAAATGATAAAGAAATTAGTTCATAGATGGTCTAAAATAAGAACCATTTATGATGAAATGGATGATTGATAGGTGCTAAAAAGGTGTTGTTTTAAGGCCAAATGAAGCCGTTTATATGGAAAAGTTGATGGAGGAACTGGGCCAGAGGTTTTGTGTGGAAGCCCTGCAAAAGAAGGAACTGTTAAGAGTCGAGGTCGGGGGTGCCAGTGATGACACTTCGACGATCAAATCAGATTTGAAGCTGAAATGAGAAATGAGTTTCGGAGAACTAAGTGTATTTCAAAACACGTGGCCTTCTCTGGTGAGGCCAACCCCTTCCCAGGTAGGGGCATTTTATCTTGTTAGGTTTAATTCAAATATTAATAGCCTCATTTCTTTTGTCCTTTGTCATACATGGAGACTCCTCATAGTGGATAAATAAGCCAAAAAGGACAGGTGTTCACCAGGCTCTCTAAGGGTGGCACACCAATTGTCCAAGCATGGTCCCCTTTGAGCAACTGTTTAGTGGAGGTGCTCTGACGTCCTTCTTGAGCTAGGCCAATCAGGTGCCTTCTGTGGCTAATATGGCTCACCCTCCCTAAAGGCCTTGTCATTGTCTTAAGTGATCCACAAGAATGAGGTGACACTGAAATTGATGGAACAAAAGGATATTCCCTAGTACCTAGGAAATCCTATAACAACTCATGTGGTCCCTCTTTTAAGAATTTCACATTTTACCCTTTATCATTTCCTTGCTTCTCCTTCTGAAGGGCATTTTAGGCATACTATAACAACTCATATGGTCCCTCTTTCGAGAATTTCACATTTTACCCTTGATCATTTTCTTGATTCTAACCCGAAGGGCATTTTAGGCATTATCCTTCTTGGGACATGTGTCGATATTACAACATCTGTTACAGGTTTACCCCCAAACAAGATCCCCTTAGTCTTCTTTGGTGAAGGATGAGGTGAAGGAGACTAAAGCTGCTCGAATCGAGACACATGGACCTTCCCCAAAGCTGCCCTAGGTTCCTCAATTGTGGGACCATTTTGGGTCTTTCTTTGGAGATCACCTATGAGGGATTAACCCTCTCGCACGACCTTTTCTCTGGAGCCACCTGTGGGGGACTAACCCCCTGCGCGGGCCTTTCTCTTGAGCCACTCGTGGGAGACTAAAACTCTCGCGTGGGTCTTCCTCTCGAGATCATCCGCGGGTACCAACCCTCTCATGCAGGTCTTCCTTTGTAGTCCTTTGCGGGGACTAACCTTCTTACATGGGCCTTTCTCTGGAGCTAACCCGTCGGGGACTAACCCTTTCACACATGCATTCCTCTTGAGATCACCTGCGGGGGACTAACTCTCTCACAAGTGTCTTCCTTGGAGATCACCTGCGAGGGACTGACCCTCTCACACGGGATTTCTTTGGAGATCACCTGCGGGGGACTAATCTTCTTGTGCGGGTCTTCCTTTGGAGATCACTCGTTGGGAATAACCCCACACGTGAGCCTTCCTATTGAGATCACCCGCAAGGGACTAAACCTCTTACGCAGGCCTTCCTCTGGAGATCAACTGGCGGGGACTAACCTCTCGCGCGGGTCATCCTTGGAGATCACCGACGGGGACTGACCCTCTCGCGCGAGCCTTCCTTGTAGATAACACTCAAGAGACTGACCCTCTCTCACGAGCCTTCCTATTGTGATCACCTGCGGGGGATTGACCCTCTTGCACGAGCCTTGCGATAGAGATCACCCGCGGGGACAGACCCTCTTGTGCCTGCCTTCCTCTAGAGATCACCTGCGGGGACAGACTTTTTCGCGCATGCCTTCCTTTGGAGATCACCTGCGTGGGTCTGACCCTCTTGTGCGTGCCTTCCTCAAAGATCATCTGCGGGGGCCTAACCTTCTCGTGCAGGCCTTCCTCTGGAGATCACCAACAGGGGACTAACCGTCTCGCGTGGCCTTCCTCTGGAGATCACTTGCGTGGGTCTGACCCTCTTGTGCGTGCCTTCCTCGAAGATCATCTGCGGGGGCCTAACCTTCTCGTGCAGGCCTTCCTCTGGAGATCACCAGCAGGGGACTAACCGTCTCGCGTGGCCTTCTTTTGGAGATCACCTGCAGGGACGGACCCTCTCGCGGGGGTCTTCCTTTGAAGTTCTCCTGCAGGGGACTAACCCTCTCGCGCGAGAATTTCTGTAGAGATCACCCACGGGGACTAACCCTCGCCCGGGCCTTCCTCGGAGATCATTCGTGGAGGAATAACCTTCTCATGCAGGCCTTCCTTTAGAGATCACCTGCCAAGGACTAACCCTCTCACATGGCCTTCCTCTGATGATCACCCGTAGGAACTAACCCTATCACGCGGGTCTTCCTTTGGAGTTCTCCTTCGGGGGACTAACCATCTGGCGCTGGCATTCCTTTGAAGATCACCTGTGGGGAATAACCCTCTCGCACGAGCCTTCCTCTAGAGTTCTCCCTTAAGGGACCAACCCTCTCACTTGGGCATTCCTCTAGAGATCACTCAAGGGGGATTAACCCTCTCGCGCGAGTCTCGCTTGGAGATCATTCGTGGGGACTAACCCACTCATGCGGACTTTCCTAAGAGATCACCCGCGGGGGACTATCTCTCTCACAGGGGCCTTGCTCTGGAGATCACTCGCAAGGGACTAATCGCCTCGTATGGGGTTCCTCTGGACATCATCCGCAAGGGACTAAGATGAATGGCTTGGGGGCTTGGGGTCTTCCTAGTAAAGCTCTTTGTTGGTCGTCCTCTCTGACTGTCTCGAGGGATGGCCCTAGTCTTTGGCCTATATGGCTCTTCCTCACTCTCCTCGATGGTTTCATCATGTTGTTTGTTTGGTTCACTCGGGTTATCTGTAACCATGGTTTCTTAGTGGTTAAAAGTGATTTCTTTGACGGTAAAGGTGGGTTCTTTGGCAGCAAAAGTGGGTTCTTTAGTGATTAGAGAGGGTTCCACAGTGGACAAAAGCAACCACACAAACAGGATCTCCAATGACCAAGGTAGGAATTTTAGTGCAAACAACCCTTATTTGTAATAAAGAGTTAGGGGCCCGACTTTTTGCTCGAATTTCCATGACAACGTCAAAATGTTTTAGTCAAATTTTCTTCAGGTGAAAACCAACCAAAGCATTCTACTAGATACTTTTTTCGACTGATGTTGAATGGAATGGGAATCCGTTTAGGTTAGGGAAGATGTGGGGTTGGAAGGTCTTGTATTAGCATCTTGAAAAAAATGAGAAGAAACCATTGTGAGTCGAAGTCGGGGGTGCTCGTGGCGACACTCCGATAGTCAAGTTAGATATGGAGCTCGGAGGATAAGAAATGGATCTTTTTTAGAAATCCTAAACTTCGGAGAAGATGAAGTTTTGGATGAATGAAGCTTGCTTACTTTACACAATCACTTGACCTTTTTATATGGAGTGCCCCCGAGGGTGTTTGAGTGTCATTTCGGACATGTGGCCTACTCTGTTTCGGCTAGCCCTTCCTCGAGTAGGGGCATTTCAGAATTCTCAAGTTTAAATTCTAATATCGGTGGTTCACTTCTTTTGTCTTTTGTTAGACATGGAGGCTCCTCACTAGTGGCTAAATATGCCAAAAAGGGCAAGTTCTCACCGGGCCCTCTGAGGGCAACCTACTATTTGGTCTTGTGTGGTCCCCTTTCAGCAGAAACCTTAACTTACTGTTAGGAATGCATTTGACGTCCTTCTTGAGCTGGCCTAATCAGATGCCTCCTATTGCTGACTTGGTAAGCATCCATTGAAGGCCTTGTCATTGTCTAGTGTGGAGTGGTCCACAAGAATGAGGTGGCATTGAAATTGAGGGAACAAAAGGATATTCCCTAGTACATAGTACTATCACAGCTCATGTGGTCCCTCTTTCGAGAATTTCACATTTTACCCTTGATCATTTTCTTGCTTCTCCTTTTAACCCGAAGGGCATTTTTGGATTCTCATTCTTGGGACACGTGTCGATATTAGAACATTTGTTACAAGTTTACCCCCAAACAAGAACTATTATGAAGAATGATAACTTGGCATTCTATGCCATGAGAAGAGGGTTGTTTTTCTTGACAATATATCTTCTTGCACAACACCATGGACTATGATTCCTTGGTTTAGTAGAAAATTGCATGCAAGTAGAATAATGTCAAATTAATAATTCATGCCTAGAATGAGAAGGCATATCTTGCATCACATTACTTTTATATGCAGATAACTAGTGATCAAGAAAGGCCAAGCAAAGCTTGATTTGTTTATTGTTAAACTGAAAGCAAGACGGATTAAATTTTGGTAAATTTATTGCTAAAATATATTTTGTTCAATACTAAATAGTATGTGAGTTTAATCTGTGTGATGTGGAACTGCATGAAAATTGATTAAACTCTGATGCAATCATCTGTGGATCTGATTTCAAGTATGTTCCATATTCTGTACTTTTTTCAGATAAACCCAATTTTCTGTACTTTTTTCAGATGAACCCAATTTTAAGTATGGTTCATATTCTGTACCCTTTTCAGATGAACTTCTATGAGTGCATAAGCTGTTAATTTTAAATTTGTTGGGGCGTTTTCTGCCATACAGTATCTTAATACAAATCATACTTTGTATGATGCGGTGAAAAAAGCTGAGCTAGATGGTCATTTGCTTTCCAAGGAAGCTCATAGGGCTGCTAATCACCTACGCGTTGACTTTGAGAGGGGTGGAATCCATCTCTGTTCTGGTATCTATTTTATTCCTACCATATTTTGGTTATGTTATTGGAGAATTTTCCACTTTCTGAAAGTAAACATCTTTTTTTGTCCTACTTGCTCTGCAGAGAAACTAGATCGAGTAAATCAGCTTAATATAGATATTTTTCAGCTGTGCAGAGAGTAAGTATAATGTCTCTTCCCCTGATATTTTAGTAACATATATAATTGATAAACTATGTCTGAATAGTTGACTAATTCATTGTGATTTATATTATGCCTGCAATATGAATGAGTCAGGTTCAGTCAAAATATTATCAATGATCCAGGTCATGTGGATATATTCCCAGCATCATGCATCCCAAAACATGTACACCATCTTCTTAAGCCTATCTATCGATTGAAATCTGGAACATCAAGGGAATCATTAAGATCATGGGATGACAAGAAAGTAAAAGGATTTCGCATTACAACTGACACACGCACTCTGCAGTCAATTCTGCAATGGACATCAGATGAGGAGGTAGCTTTAAACTTCTGCAAATATCTTGCTGTCTTGTTTTCAACATTCTTGCGAACTTGGGAATATGTTGATCCTGGTTGCTAGAGCTACTAGCTGTGATACTTATGACTCTTGTTATTGTTCACCCAAATGAATTTGCTTAGCTAAGGAGTTCAGGATATTGTTCAGAATTTAGGGGAAGAGAGAGAATTTTTAAGTTGCTCTCCATCTAAAGTTATTTTCGATTGCAGTAATCTAGAATTCATTATGCTTTTTCCAATTTCTTGGTCTCTTTCTGCAGGTCAGGAAAAAAGCATATATTCAAGGGCACTCTATCCCACAAGCTAATCACGAAGTTCTTGATAAGCTTATATCTGCCCGTCATGAACTTGCTCAGGTTGGTAACCTTTAGTATGAATCTGGAAGATATACATAATGCTATGAGACATTTCGATATTAAGAGAGAACTATTTAATCTCATAAATTATCTATGCCTATGTCTGTATGCTTGTCATGATGGATGTATATTTTATATCATCTAAGCCGAATATTCTTTAATTTTATGATGCTGGAGAAGTCTCTTTAGTTTTCTTATGGAGTTCATTTGCTGTATATATTTATGGGCGAAATACTCATAACTGATAAATGATGATTTTCATTGGAGGATTATCGAGTGATATTGCTCATTTTTGTCGCTCTTCTTTTTGGTAAATTCTTGGTGGAAATAACAAAAACAGCTCATCACTGTAAGTATTTTGAATTAATAGATAAAATATGATTTGCGAAATGGGAACTTAATCAAAGTAATTTTCATGTCTGTTTGCCTTTAAAATAAAAGTATTGCAGTATAAACAAGCATTTGGTACCAAAAATGTATATGTATGCAAGCATTTAGCCATTTGAGTAAAAAGATAGTAGTGTGTCTTGTGCTATATTGCTATTCTTAAATTGTATGACTCGGTCCTTCCTTACTTCTAAGCATATGTTATACTTATGCCATTTTTTTTTTATATTTAATTAATTATTATTTATTACTATTCATATTGAGGAATACAGATAATGGGGTATAGATCTTATGCTGATTTTATCGTGAAGCCAAACATGGCTTCATCACCAGAAGTTGTGGTGTCCTTTCTGCTTGAGATGAGCAAGATGATCAAGCCAAAAGCTGATGAGGTATTATATTATTTGCACACAGTTGTGAGGTGTAAAGTGTTTCTACTATCTCATTTTAGAGTAGATTATGTTGCAGTTTTGAATTTTAATGAGATCTACATTTCCTGTAGGAGTTTAAGGCAATTAGGGATTTTAAGAGGAGAAGTTGTGGTCAGAGATATGCTCATTTAGAGCCATGGGATGAAGCACACTACACTGCAATAATGAAGTCGTCTACTTACAATTTAGATGCTTTTGTAAGTAAAATGATTTTACTCATTCTGTAAGCTGAATGTCAGCTGAAGATGTAATTAAAAAAAACAACCAAAAAACAAAAATGCCATTCTTACGACTGCATATGGTGACCTCGTTCTTTTGTTTTTGTTTTTGTTTTTGTTTTTCCACATGAATGTGGAGTAGGCCAGTAGGATTCATTCCTTGCTTTGATATTTGATTAATTTTTTGTTCTTCTGAATGCAACAATTTATTCGGCAGGTTGTGGCATCATATTTTCCCTTAGCACAATGCATTGAGGGTTTGAAAATGTTGGCAGAGTCATTATTTGGTGTGACTTTTCATAATGTCCCCCTTGCACTTGGTGAATCATGGCACCCGGATGTGCTAAAACTGTCTCTTCGACATCCAGAAGAGGTGCGTCCATGAATGATATAAGAAGTGAAATTTCTCATTATTAAAAATCATATTTGGTCATAGACTACATTCACAATCTTGCTTTATCTGCTATAATCACCAGTTGAATAAATCCTTTTCACTTTTCACTGCTGTGCATGTCCTATTATACTTTTGGTTTCACTCTGCTGTTTTCACATCTGTTCCAACCTTGAATTAAATCATTATACCCTTGTTTCAGGGTGAGATGGGGTATTTGTACCTTGATTTACACTCGAGGGCTGGCAAGTATCCAGGTTGTGCTAATTTTGCAATTAAAGGTGGACGAAAAATATCTGAGACAGAATACCAGCTTCCTGTATGTCTATTTATAAATTCTACAGATATTAACAATTTGGTGTTTACTGTTATATGTTCCTGCTATAATACTAGATGGTACTAAAATTATTTTACTTTCTTTGGTAATTAAATGATCTCTAATCAGATTTTGTACCTTGGGCACAACCAATGTTTAAAAATACGGATAACGCCTCAAGGCAGTTGGCCGTTGAGGCGCGAGGCAACCTCCTCGAGGCAGAGAGGCAGGCACGTCAATCCGAACATCAAAACAAAAATTAAAATAATAAAATCAGCATAATAAAAGCATCAACAAAATTGTTGACCTAATTTTAATACACAAAAACCTAATTATAATACCCATAAATTGACGTAATTTCAAAATTATTTTTGAATTATGTAATGGATTATTTTATCAAATCTGTCTTGTATTTGTGATTTTATAATAAATTATTTTATAATGAATAATAAATTAGTTTGTTATAACCCACCATCAAAATTCAAAATTGATGAAAAAATAATGAATTAAAAATTTATAAATGGAATAAGTTTGGAACTAAGGAATAATAATTATTATTATTTTACAATAATATTCAATTTATGAAGAAATTATATATCACAATTAACAAGATCTTCAACTCTCACCCACCAATAGGAGTTGGACTCCTGCAAAATACAAAAAAAAAAAACAATTAATTAGTAATTTATTAAATAAATTTTGAAAAGCAATCATGGCCAACTACTTTGTTGTCTTCTTCTCCTTCATCGTTTTTCATCTCTCCCTTTAGACGAACCTTAAACCAACATAAACCAATCACTTCCTCATCTTCATACACGAGTCTCACTCTCTTGGCTCTCTCTCAGCCAACACCTGTTACTGCATCATCTCTGTCATCGCTGTATAGCTGTCGTCGTTCGTCATCTATGCATCACCATCGTTGTTACTCGTCATCTCTGTGTCGCCGTTGCTGTCTCATTTTCGTCCACCGCCTAGCGCGAATGTAGGGAATGAGATGGCCGCCTCACACCGCCTCGTGTCGCGTCGTCGTGAGGCGGCCGCCTCGACATGCCTTCGCCGCAAGGCAGCGGCCAGCGATGCGGCACCTCGAGGCGCCGCCTCCTACCGCATTTTTAAATATTGGGCACAACTAGCTTTTGCAATAATATTTGGATCCTACTGCGTTTAGTCAAAAGCCTAAATCCTCCGACCGCATTTTTAAACAATGATCCTAAGAAATCCTAATTTCTCATAAAATCTTCCTTTGAAGTCATTTTCTTGATCAGGGATGTGGAATTTCAAGTTCTCAATCAACCATGTTAGACCTGTTGAATGTTTAGTTGTATAAAATCATTATAATGCTGAGAAGTACCCTAAAGCGCACAATTTCTAAATTTTGGTACTTCAGGCTCTTGAGCTACCTTATCGTACTTGTGCAGATTGATAAGATCTTTTGGTACTTTTAGCATAATTGGGTAAAGTTTTATAAGTTGTTCAATGAATTTATACTCCTGATCAGTTTATCCATTTAAATATTAGTATGCTACCATGTGAGAGAGTATATTGACCATAGTTGTTAAAATTGCCCTTAGGCATGAGGTGTCTAGAGGCATAGTCAGTGCGCCTCCCGCTTGGGAGGTCCAGCGCATTGGCAGAGGCGCATGGCGCATGTCTCTACACCTGTTTGAATTCTTATTTTTTATTGTAAAATATGAACGCTCAGATCTGTAATCAGTCGTATTTCAGTGAAGATCCAAAACTCTGAGTTACAAGAAGAAAAATTAAGAGATGAAAATTTGGTGTGGATTTCTCATAGTATATTATCATGAAGAAGTGTGGGACCACAACGTTTTCCCTACCCAAGACAAGCTATGGCCCTATTCAATCAATTGCGGAATTTGTAGTCGCATGTGTTTCTTATTTTTTAAGGGAAATGCTAACGAGTGTTCTAAGAGCACTCATTAAGGATCCATTTTAGGAAAGTTTTCATGGGAAAATTGAAAAAATAATTAATGTTTTGACAATTTTTGTATTTTCCATAAAAGTAATGTGAAAACTTTCTTAAAACGGATCCTTAAGCATAACCCTTCCCTTTTTTTAATTAATAATCTGACAGCCTTTTGTATTTCTTATCTTTTTTTTTTTATATATTTTTTATTGACTTGAAGCTTATGAGGTGTCTTGAAAGATGTGTGTGATCAAATTTTTTTAATATGTAAAATACAGACTTGTAAAAGAACAGAACCTAAACAGTTAAAAGTACTAAACGTGCCTTTAAAAAAAACACTCTCAAGTCTGCCAATTTACAAGTGTCAACTCTTCTTTCAGCTAAGTTTTCCCCTCTCTCTGTCTTTCCCTTTTCTTTTTTCCCAATTGTTTTTCCTTCCTATATTTTATGATTTCTCCATTATTCTTTTTTTCCTGTATTTATTTTTTTATGATTTTTTAATGGTTCGTGAATTTAATTTACAAACATGAAACATGATTGTAGTTTGTCTCCCATGGATTCAAAATCTATGATTGTAGGAAATTCATATAAAAAATAAAAATGTGTAGGTTGCGCCTCGTCTTGAGCCTCGCATCTAGGTCCCGGGAGGACTTTGGCGCCTCGGTACGCCTTGTGCCTTTAACAACTATGATATTGACATGGTTAAGTAATGAATTTATATTCTTGATTAATTAATTCATTAAATTTTTGCATGAATATGAGAGTATATTGACATGGTTTTATGTCTGAACTGCTTTCATAAGAGCAAGAAGATTAGTTTGTTATTCAATAGCTTTCTTCAGGGAAGTGCATCTAATAGGCCATTAACCCGTGGTTATCTACCAAAGTGATGCCCGAAGAGGACAACCGAGATATCATCCCAACCTTCAGCATATTGTGTAGAGATAGTCAGTTGGTTTGGAGATTGTGAATAACTAGCCCTATTTTATCCCCTTGCTTGCACCAGATCCATTTATGTCAGGATGTGTGTTTTTGGTAAATAATTGTTAAATGATTGAGCAAATGCTCTATATTGAATAATTAGAATGTTGCAAGAGAAGGCTTTATATAGCTTTGAGATTACACTAAGGAAACTAAATATAACCCAAAATTACAGTCAATCCCATAATTATAGTAATCAATCATAATTAATATATTCGTAATTTTAACACTCCACTCAAGCTAGAGCATATATATTATATGCACTAAGATTGTTACAAATGAAATTAAATGATGATAGTTTGAAGCCAGAAGAGAGCCTTGCGCGGACTGTAAGGTCCGGCCAATTAGTCAGATATTGTGCGCTCTGGTGGCCTAGGGGTTGGCCTAACAACCTGGCCCTCACGGTTTTGTTCTTTGTATGAGTCCAAGTCTATCCAAAAGGCCTCTAATTAGTTGAGGGAATCCCTTATAAACATATGCCTAAGATTTCTCCCAAGTAATGTGGAATACTATAATCCACCTCTTTGGGGCCCAGCATCTTCGTTGGCACATTTCTGGTTGGAATTTGGCTCTGATATCATTTGTAAGGTTTGGCTCAACTAGTCAAATATTGTCCGCTCTAGCGGGCTAGAGATTGGCCCAGCAACCTAACCCCTGGCTCCTCACGGTTTTGTTCTTGGCATGAGCCCATGCCCACCCAAAAGGCCTCTCATTAGTTGAGGGAATCCCTTACTTATAAGCATATGCCCAAGATCATTCCCAAACAATATGGGATACTACAGGATCTCGAAGAGACTTATAGTAAGGACACTTGTTAATTGACCTTTTGAGTTGATAAAACTAGTAGCAATACATCCAGACAAAATTTTCTTTATAATAAAGTGGCAATCCACTTCTATGTGTTTAGTCTTTTCATGAAACTTGTGATTAGAGGCGATATGCAATGCTGCTTGATTGTCATAAATTAGCTTCATTTGTGCCCCTCCTCCAAATTTTAATTCTTGCAATAATTGTTTTAACCATATCAACTTGCATGTTGCTAAAGGCGTAGTGTGATATTCTGCTTCTACACTTGACCTGGCGACGACAACTTGCTTCTTACTCTTCCAAGATATTAGATTACCTCCAATTAGAATACAATATCTTGTATTAGAGTGTCTATCTGAGGAGTGCTTGCCCAATCTGCGTCAGAATACCCAATGACCTGAGTATGTCCCTTATCTTTATATAGTAGTCCTTGGCCTGGTACTCCTTTTATATATATGAGGAAGCGTATAATAGCATTCCAATGACTTATAAGGATTTTGTAGAAACTAGCTAATCACGTTTACAACAAAGGATATATCTGGTCGAGTGATTGTAATATAGTTCAACTTCTCAACTAATCTCCTGTATCATCCAGGATCATCCAATGGTTTTCTGACTACTTTTATGTATTCTTCGGGATTATCCAATAGCTCCCCCTCTTTTGGTAAGAGTTTAACATTTGGATCCATGGGCGTATCAACAGGTCTGCAATCCAACATACCAGTTTCCTGAAGAATATCCAAAGCATACTTTCTGTTGGAAATGGCTACACCAGTATTAGACTGAGCTACCTCTATGCCAATGAAATATTTGAGTCGGCTCAAATCCTTAGTATGAAAAATGATTAAAAATGTGTGTTTTCAACTGTCGAATACCCTCTTGATCACTACCAGTAATGATTATAACATCCACATAAACCACCATGTAAATACATTTGCCATTTGAATAGCGATAGAAAACAGAATGATCAACTACACTATAAGGCATGCCAGTCTTGAGTAATAGTGCTAAATCTCCTAAACCCAGCACGGGGAGATTGTTTTAAGCCATACAGAGATTGGCGAAGCCTACATACCAAACCATACTCCTCTGAGTAACAAAGTCAGGCGGTTGCTCCATATAGACCTCTTCCCGAAGGTCGCCATAAAGAAGACATTCCTGATATCCAACTGATAAAGGGTTCAATGACATATAGCAGCCATGGAAAGAAACTGTCAGACAGAAGCAATCTTTGCCACAGTAGAGAACGTGTCACCATAATCTATACCAAATATCTTTGTATAGCCTTTGGCAACCAAATGGGACTTGATTAATTTGGCCATCGGGACTAGCCTTCACAGTATTAACCCAACGACAGCCAACAGTAGACTTGTCGGGAGGTAAGGGAACCAAATCCCAGGTGCCACGAGAGTGTAAGATAGCCTTTTTATTAACATTGTTTTTTTCCACCCTAGATCTAACAGTGCTTCACTAATCTTTTTAAAAACAAAACAAAAGACAGAGTGGAGACAATCATAATATGGAGCAGGCAAACGATAGCTTAAAAAAGTATAAATAGGATGAGGATCACGAGTGGAACAAATACCTTTGCTGGTGGCAATAGAGCCAGTATATGCAGGTAAGTCCACAGTATGGGCAGGAGCTGGGACAGGATGAGAGTCAGCCACTACATTGTCAAGACCTGTGGAAGGCGGAAGGTGGAAGGCGAGGACGATAGACCTAAAGAGGACGAGGTGATTCCACGGTCTCAGTTGGAGGACTAAAGAACGGGACGGGAAGAGCCTAAGAGTGAGTGATAGGTTGGGTGTATCCATGGGAGAAGAATGGAGAAAGCTCGAAGAAAGTGATGTTAGCGGAAATGAACGGTTTGTGTCTAAATAATAACAATGGTACCCTTTTTGAAGTCGATAATAATCCAAGAATATACATATGACAGATTTAGCATAGACTTTATCATGGCCTGGGGTTAGGTTATGGATAAAGCAAACACAATCGAATATGCGAAGTGGCATAAACTAGGGGTTGAGTTGGAAACATAATGGAGTAGGGAACTTAGTTCTGTAGAACAGATTAAAGTATTCGATTAATTAGATAACAAGCAATGAAAACAGCTTCTACCCAGAAACAAAGGGCATATTATTTTGGATTAACAAGGTACGGGCTGTCTCAACGACATGTGTGTTGTTACATTCAGCGACACCATTCTGTTTGGAGGAGTAGACACATGATGGCTTATGGAGAATATTAAGGGATGACATAAATGATGTAAAAGCAGCTGAAAATTATTCTCGAGTATTATCAATACATAACACATGGATAGGAACACCAAATTGAGTTTTAATCTCAGCAAATTTTTTTTGAAATATAGAAAATAACTCAGAACGATGTTTCATTAGGAAAAGCCAAATGTTTTGGGATAATCATCAATAAATATTACAAAAGATTGAAAACCTATAAAAGAGTTGACATGACATGGACCCCACACAGCTGAATGGACTAACTCAAATGGGGATGCAACCTGAGTATTGACACGTTCGGGAAACCTAGTACTAGATTGTTTGCCAAGCATTGTTGTTAAAAACGTGACTGAAATTGTAAAATCGCATGTTTTTACGATTCTAGGAGGCTAAAACTTGTTAAAACGGGCAAAAATCGCAATTGGGGTAAATTGGGTTAAATCGCTTTTTCCAGGGCTTAAAATCATAAAATCGTGTGATTCTACTCAAAACCGCGCGATTTTACAGTTGATCAAAATGACGACGTTTTTCTTTGATCAACATTTTAAAGCCTCTTTATAATGCCAAAATCAAACAACGACGAAGAAGAAACCTTAGAAACCAAGATCGATTTGAGAAGAAACCTAAAATCAAACGATGACATTTTGTGTTTGGTTTATAAATTATGATGTTGTGTTATAAATTTTTATTTTAGCACGTTCATGTTCTGTTATAAATTATAATTTAGTCTTTCTAATTTTTCTTTTATTATTGTTGATTGAATAGTGAATGTGAATAGATGTCTTCATGTTCTTCAAAAAAAATCTTTGTTGTTAACTTGCTTGTTTTGCTTGGAGTTTTTAGACTTGTTATTTTTTTAACTTATTTGCAACTTGTGGACTTGTTTGTTGATTCAAATCCCTTGAAACTGCATGTATGATCTTATTCCATGTTGCAAGTGTCATTAAATCAAGTAGTTGGTAAAATCTTGCGATTTTACGATTCGATTTTTTGGACCCTCCAACGATTTTAGGTTAAATAGCGATTTTAACAATCTTGTTGCCAAGTTGACATGACTCATAATTAAATGAAGACAAAGTAGAAATAAGTGGAACTATTTTCTGGAGTTTGGAGAGACTGGGGTGACTCAAACGATTATAGTTGAATTCAGCAAATTTTAGTGGAAGTACAGGCTAATGAAGACGTCGACATCATAAGGTGATATCATCCGACCTATACCCTGGTCTTGCACAAGAACAAAATTATCAAAAAAGGTAACTGAACAATTAAGGGTTTTAGTGAGTTTACTGATGGAAACAAGATTGAAAGGGCAACCCAGTGGATAAATAACGTATTTTAAAGGTAATGAAGAGACAATAGAAGCTTGTCCTATGCCTTTAGCTATTGTTTTAGAACCATTAGCTAGTGTAATCATAGGTAGAGAATTAGAACTAGTTAATGAGGAGAAAAGATGTGGATTACCAGAAATATGGTCTGAGGCCCTTGAATCAAGCAATAGAATTACTAGTGTGAGTAATGGCTGCAGAGGATGATGGTTGAGAGGCCTGGTACTGAAGGAAAGCTGCATAATCGGCTCCTGATAAAGAGACACGTCGAGAGGCTCGGTGCTAAAGGAAAGCTGCATAATTGGCTCATGATAATGTGACGCTGAGATAACCGTTCATGCGGAGATTTAGAGGGTGATGTTGGATTGTTGACTTAGGCAACGTTAATTGTAGTAGAAGGTGGTTTGTCATGGAGTTGACAGCAATGTTCTCTGGTGTGACCAACCTTTCAACAGTAAGTACATTTTGAACGCTCACCCCAATTTCGAGTATTACCTTGCCCACGTCTGTGGGGTCCTTGAACTGCTAATATGGAAGTTTCTGCTAATTGAGACTCGGGTTCTGTGGTAGATGTAGAGGAAACACATAGGAGGTGAGCAAAAATGTTTTCCAGAGATGGAATTGCAGCAAGCACTGGCGAGTATTTGGTCAAGAATTGGTAGAAGCTTAGACCATATCCCAATCAATGTCAATGCCATAAAAAATTATTCTCTCTGTCGTTCCTGTTCAGCAATAATGGTAGTAATCGAAAAAATAAAGTTGAATTCCTCCCTCAGTGATTCAGTCTTGCCAATATACTCAGACATATCCATTTCTCGTTGATTTAATTGAAACATATTAAAGACAACATTATAAGGCCGAAATCGATGATGCCAGTGGTGTCTCACTCGCCGAAACAGTGGCGGCGGCAGTTGATTGCGGAATAGAAACGGCCAGCTGACTCTGAGTCGGATGATGCCAGTGGTGTCGTCTCACTCGCCAGAATAGTGGCGGCGGCGGCAGTTGACGGTCACCGGGAAAAGAAAGGAAAAGATAAAACCTTAGGATCAACCTACCGATACCGATACCATGTTAAGTGATGGAGTAAATACTCTGTATTGAATAATTAGAATGTTACAAGAGAACATTATATAGTCTTGAGATTACACTAAGGAAACTAAATATAAACCAAATTACATAATCAATCCCATGATTCTAGCAATCGATCATAATTAATATATTCCTAATTCTAACATAATTAATATATGCCTAATTCTGACAGTGATCCTGAAGAATGTTTCTGAGCTGAAAATGTAGTTCTTTTTCACTTAAGTTTTGGTTTGGTAATGCTGCAGGTTGTGGCCCTCGTTTGCAACTTTTCAGGTTCACATAATTTATCTGCAAGGCTCAACCATCATGAAGTAGAAACTCTATTTCATGAGTTTGGACACGCTCTTCATTCCTTGCTCTCAAGAACGGTATTCTATTAATATCTTGCTAAATACTAATAAGAGAACAAAATTACATGCCTCCGATTTATTTATTGCAATTTATGTTCCTAACTATTCTGTAGGATTACCAACACTTTTTTGGCACCCGGGTGGCTCTTGACTTCGCTGAGACGCCCTCAAACCTCTTGGAGTGAGTAGAATCCTGCAATTTTTAGCGTATCATCTTTCATCAAACTGCATTTTAATTAATTATTTTCCAAAAGATAAATATTTGGAATACTATGCTGCATAATAATTCTTGATTAATATTTCATGGTTGAGTATCTTTAGTAGGTTTGTTTTGATTAGTAAATGTGTCTGCCAATCCATATGGGAAAATGAAGAAAACAAGCTTGTGATAAGTCAGATGGTCTTTGCAAAATCCTCTCGATGATAATGAGATCACAGTTTATATCTGTTCACTCAAAACCCTACATGAGATCATGCTATTTGTTCTAGTATCTTTTCTTAACCCTGAATGTCATATGCCAACCCCGTAATAGATCTTCCAAAAAACGGATGACGGTTCAGACTTGTAGATCCAATTCTTGATGACCTTATCTGACGATTTCTTGGTCTAGCTGCCCAGAAAAATAATGCTAGCTAGGAGGGACATTGTTGACCTAACTTTCCCCCCAGGAATGAAAATATCGTAGTAAAAAATCCTCAAAGGAATTGATTCAAGTTGCTACAAAAATGTTGAAAGAAGGGGAGAGATTATTTACACATTTACTTTTCTCTTACCTAAGTATTAAATTTTTACTGAAAATAGTATCAACTTTTCCACTATTGTTTGCATCCTTAGTTTCCATCATTAGTACCATCTTCACCCTTTCTCTTTGACATCTCTTTGATGACACGATTGTTTAAAAGGAAAAAATGTTTAATGAATCTGTCATGTTCCCCTTTCATGTATGTGCAAGGAGAGAAGATGGATCTTGTTCTCTAATGTCATCTTGACATCATGTTTGGTGATATCCCCAGGTACTATGCGTGGGATTACCGAGTTTTGAAAAGATTTGCCAAACACTATTCAACTGGTGAAATAATACCCGAGAAGTTGGTAAAGTCAATGCAAGGAGCCAGAGACATGTTTGCAGCAACAGAATTGCAACGTCAGGTTCAGTCAATAGTCAAGGCCAAGGGTGAATCAATAAATGTGCTTAGATTTTATGTACAAGGGAGGAAAGAAGTATTGACTCGTGTTTTTTTTTACTTTTGGTTTTGGCATCAGATTTTTTATGCTTTGGTAGACCAAACGCTCTTTGGGGAACAGCTAGGTCAAGCCAGAGATACAGGTTCTATTGTTGCAGATATGAAAAGGCAACATACCAGCTGGAATCATGTGGAAGGAACTCATTGGCACATCCGGTTTAGTCACCTCATTAATTATGGTGCTGGTATGTATGAGATCATGCATCATTTATTACGCTTAAATTTTTGGAGGTTGTTTGTCAACGGTTCTGACTGCAGTTTTTTTAATATAAACAACATTAAGGTGTCATGTTTGAGCATTAGCTGAGTTGCCCATATGGGTTGATTTGCTTAAATCTATAAATGGTTTAATTTGTTTGACCTTTATGCAGAACTAACTTTTTCTGGTGTAAATTGTGATATGATTGTTCCTTTATTCATGAAGGGTATTATAGCTACTTGTACGCCAAATGCTTTGCGTCAACAATTTGGCAAAAGCTATGCCAAGAGGATCCATTATCGTTAACCATGGGAACTGCTCTTAGAACAAAGTTATTGCAGCATGGCGGAGCCAAAGAACCTGCTGATATGTTTAATGATCTAATAGGTGATGGGATTATAAAATATTGCAATGGAGGGATAGTTCCTGTTATTACAAGTTTTTCAGATGAACTGAAGCTTATGGATGACCAAGAGAAAAATATAGCATCTCCTCTCGTATGAGCAGCAAAGCGTAGTTGAAGAGAAATCGTTGAGAATCGCCAAGAAATATGAAGGGGTGAGTTCCTGGAAAATGCAAGTTCTAAATTATTTGCTGGGAAATGGACATGGTCAGTGAATGCAGAGACTGAAGCTTCGGGAGTTCGAGTGATTTTATCTTCATATTTATTCTTTCGGCAAAGTTAGATAAGGGTGGAGTTTCGGTACCTTTTTTTTTTTGGAACTCTTTCTTTTGTTTATTGGCGGTGAAGGGGAAAGAGCAAAGAGCTGGCCGGAGTAGCATTTTTGCCGGATGTATGTTTTTTTATTTTTTTTTTTTTTTTTTAAATTAAAAAAAATAATAATAAACTAGATTTTTGAATTTGATGTTGGAATTCAGTTAATTAATAATCAAAACTAAATTTTGGTATCTATGGAATGAGTCTGTTTTGAAATCATTCACCCTGCGCCCACGACTGAGTATATGCTTCAGCAGAAATCAAAGGGTTGATTTCATACAACAGAAACCTTTGTTAAAATGAATAAAGTATATTATATAGTCCCAGTCTATTTTAGGGAATCAATAATAGACGTCTGATATCAAGAGGGTTATATAATCACTTTCTTATCAGACGAGGCATCAAAACATTTACATAACCAAACTACAAAAAGCTATCTGCTGGTGCTTTACTTTCAACAGTCACAATCCATTCTCGTATGATATAATTAACTTCTCCCGGCTTCTCGTCATGGGGGCAATGGCCTGAAATACGCGAAAATTGAGAGGGGCAAAGATGGCAACAAAATATGAGAATACAGTTGGAACAATTACCAGCATCCAATTCCCTGATTACAACCCCAGCACAATGTTCTTTAAGCATAGCCACTTTGGACTTGGAGTCTGATATTGGATCTTTCATCCCCTAATACCAAATATATGGATGGTGATAATTAGCCAGAGAGTAAACGATGAAATTAGTTTTCAGTGTGCTATGATTTACCTGTATAATTAGAACCTTATCCTTGAATCCTTCCAGAAGATAGTTGAGAGGAAGTGAGAGATCGAAGCTAAAAATACTTTCCAGCACCACTAGCACACCGGGATCATAAGACTTCAACATGTGTTAAGGTGATTTTTTCCTTGAGCTAAGCTATCGATTATTCTGCTGTCCCTAAAACTGACTCTAAACACTAGACAAGTATATAAACTTTCATTAATGAGGATACAGCTCTTACCATTTCCCTGATAAGCCAATCATCAGCTCGTTCTGTTCTCTGCAAAGTGAAAAAGAGCATAACCAGCGACCATACAATATCCAGAAGCAACATAACACGGGTGGAAGCAGAAAAAGGAAAAAAAAAAAACTTACGGTTGGGTAGCATTGTTTTACAAAGTTGCTAATATTCAGTCTCAAGTAGAACAAGAGTAGTCGAGCCCCTAGCCATGCAGGTCCTGAAGTCTCTCTCTCCTGAACATTTGTACATCGCTTATAATAACGAACGTCATAGCTCATAAATAGAAGAATTTCACCATTAGCAAACTCCAGACAGCTTTAGAATTGAAGTCTCATAAATTCTGAGTAGATGATACACACATTAATAACATGACACATTAGATCTTTGAAAATTATTTAATAGCCAAATTTATGGAACAGGTAGGACAGTGTCTCCAAGCAAACAAACAGTACATGAGCACGTGCTTGACATAACATAAGATTAAGGATTTGCACAGAAAATAATCAAGACTTACATTAGAGAACCGCAGAAACGAATATTCAGGAATGACATTGCCAGCACTGTTGATAAGGACAACAGACTTGACCACCACAGGCCAGAGACAACCAACAATAGCAACAAAATAGCCTGCAGATAATAAATGGTGAAAATTAGGTAACTGATGGAGAGCAAGAAAGCAATTTGATGCAAAGAATATCTGCAGGTTGGAACTTAAAACATACCACCAATTGAATTCCCTACGAGATGCACAGGTTCAACCACAATTTCAACAATAAAATCTCGCAGTAGTTCAGCCCACATTAATTCAGTGTACACAATATTTGGCTTCTCTGATTTGCCAAACCCTAAAATTGTGATTGCCCATACACGGTTTCCACCATCAGCTATGCCACATATATTGTCCCGGTAGTGCTCAAAGAACGCACCAAAACCATGCACAAGCAAAATGGGAGGACCTTTGTTACCAGAAAATGTATACTGCAAAAATGTATATTCTTATAGAAAATTATACAAATCAACTTAATCTTGTTTAAATATTTCTCCAGATTGAAAGACAATAACCTCCTACAATAAAATCAAAACACACTGATTTTTATGGAAAGTGATAATTAAATGCATGAAGCAATCTTCAACTGAGGACCTGTATTAAATAGCCATTCCATCTCCATATCCGTGTAGAATACATTCCTTCGTCACTTCTTAGACTTCTTAAAGACACAAGCCAGTACCACTGCAATAGGAAGAAATTGAAATTCTTTATAAGTCCCCACACAAAAAATTATACAGTAGAAAAGAAAAAAGAAAGCACTGCCTCAGAGTTAGTCACTGAAAGAATCACACAAAACAAGCACGATCACCAACTTTGCATCATTGTACCTCCATTGAGCATACAGCGTCGGTTACTGCAGCAAGAGTGACAGGAGAATATCCAAAAGGTGATAAAAATCCACCATTTTGTTCTTTCACATACTTGATAGCTTCATAATGCACTCTCCTTCTGGATATGATGCCAAGGCAAAGGGCTGGGCCGAAAAGTGTAGCAAATGAAGCTCCATCCCGACTTTCAGAATTCCGTAACTTTTCATGTAGCCTGTTACAAAAACAAGCCAGAAAGAAATTTCTTGCAATGTAAAATTTTATTTCAGTAGAATCTATCTAATAAGCTTTTACTCGAAATTTCATAGAACATGAAATCCAAACCTATGATCAACACAAAAGAATGCTCGGAGGCTAAGATAGTGAGGAAAGGAAACAGTGACTAACCAACCACATTTACAAATTAAGTAGTGCCAGTGTCCAAACCTTTAACGCTCGTGTATTAAACAGAACCTTTGCTACAATACAGACTCTACTTCCAGAAAGAAATAACAGATGTGCATTTTTCCCGTCAACAAAGAGGAAAAAAAGTTTTAAAAGGAAAAAAAATATATATCAAGTAAAATTGTAATCCTTCAATCATGATTTAAGCTAAACAAAATGCATAGCAAAAGACAAAGATCAGAGATAGCACTTGGCAGCATGTTATGTATGGCATTTCAATTTCAAAAGTGAAATTGATGCAGTTAAAGATGTCAAGATTATAAACAAAAAATAAAGACATTATTATCTCCAATGACTTATTACGAGTTGCACATCATTACGCTGCACACCACCCAATTCATGATTGACAAGAATTGTAACATAGCAACAGTCACAAAATGAGATCAAGACATTAGTTTATTCCAGCAAAGAAAGAACAGTGTTTAGCAGAGTCCATAAAGAGATTTTCAAAACCGCTTAAATATTCTATTGCATAGTCAAAATAAATCAGCATATAATACCACCACTTACTCTTGCCAGTCGTCTCGACCTGTTCCCTCCAAATATCTCAAATATGCTTGTAATGCATTCAATATAGCATTTTCCCCACCTCCTAAGGTGTTTCCTTTCTCCATGACGGAAAAAAAATTATTCGGTCTCTTCCGTGGGGAATGTTGGTTATTCAAATTTCTTTTACTTCTTTTCCATGTCTTTGATAACTTCTGTTTCAATACTGTTTCGACTGATATATTCTTGATCAAGGTCCAACTCTCTTTTAATTTCCATGGATTCCCATTCATAAACTCCTTCAAATCATCAAATGTCGGCAAAGGACCTGATTCATAGTTCAATCATCATTGTCCCTAGGGTTAACCAAAATTGCATACCATAAGCTTTCAAACACTAAAATTAAAATTGACATAAAAATATTAGCCAAATAATTTTTTTTTTAAACTGGAAACTTACCCCAATCGGCTTCTAATTTTGCACCAGGTAATGTTGGGGGCAGAATAGGTGAAGTAAGAGGCAGTTGAAGTTTTTTAAAGTCATTGTGAGACACAGGCAGGTCATTCAGATTCTGTGAGACATGAATATGTATGATCAAATTACACATCCAAGTAATCATACTCGCTCATAGAAGACAAAAATGGCCACCTTAATATCATAAAATGGAGTCCTCCACAGACAAATCTTTGGTTTCCCATCTCCAAGAGGCACCGTTGCCAAGGTTTCATCCACAATGCCTATCATCTTGCGAAGGTGGTACTCAACATCCTCTTCGGCAAATACACTGGTAGCTTTCACCTGTTGCAATCCTCGGTGATAAAATTAACAATGAACTAGCCCTCTTAAAATATCATCATATTAAACAAGTATAGCATATAACAACCTCTTCTACAAGCTCCTGAATAACATTTTCTACTCTCCCAAATCTGATCATCAGATCAGACCCCTGTTCCTTCAATGACTTCCTCAAGTTTTCCAAAGCGAAAAGAACCAATTCTAGCATTTCATCGGAATAACCTGCACACAATATCCAATGCATCATCACTACAAAAGATACTAACATTAACTAGTTCAATTCCCCTCACCAAAATAGGCTTATGCACGTGCTCAGTTTCATATCCTCAACATTTCAGTTGAGTAGCCCAAAAAGTTATGCATCAAACTAAATAGTGAAAAAGAAAAAGCCATGCAAATAGCAAACAATTTGAATTTCATGTAATTTTATTCTTCAAATGAATCAAATACAGTCTTGAATACATCAAATGAAGTAAGTTTTAATATCCATTTCAAGATTTTTGCTTTGCCGGCAAGAATCTTCCTATGTCTTTACAAAACCCAATTTTGAAAACCAGAAATGGAAAACAAAATACAACCCACTTACGAGAAAGAATCCTTTGATCAAATACATAAAGGGGAACCACAGCCTGGTAGTTAGAGGCAGCAACAAGACCAAGATGATCGTCCACGCGAAGATCTTGCTTGAACCAAATAACGGCGGACCCACTTCCACTTTTGTTTCCTGCTGTTGGAGAGACATAACAAATGCATTTATTTCTTGTTCGGATAGACCGATGCTTGGATTCTAACTGTCGGAAAAAAAACCGCGGGAAAGAAATGACGGCCATGAACTCAAGTGGGTTTCGATAAAATAAAAACTATGCATTTTCATGAGGTGGGTATTGGGGTTAAGTAAAGCTGCTGAGTGTATACATGGCGTGAGAAAAGTTGTGGAGGAGAAAAATAGGCAACTTTGTTGAGGAGGAAGATGGAACACGACACACCGAGTTTTGTTCTTTTCAGTTCTTTCGGTCTTTTGAATTTGAAGTGCGGCCCGCCCCTAAAGAACCGCTTTTTCGTGTTTCATAGTGGTTCGGTTTAGAAATCTCAAAATTGCGAACCGGTCGGGGATTGGGAGCAAGGAAACCTTGAAGCAATTCAAGCAAAACAAGTTAGAAAATATTTAAACAAAATATATGTTTCAAATGTTTGAAGTTCTTGACAAAAGAAAACCACCTACAACGAAATCATGTTGGGGCGAAGGAGTAAAGGACAAAGGCAAGCATGGCGACGAAGGGAAGAACGATCGGAGCAATCACCAGATGACACAGCGATTAGAACAACGAAGGACTTAGGACGATCGAAACAGCGACTAGAACGACAAAGGACTCAGGACGATCGGACACATGCTGCAGTTGACCCCATGATTATAGCAGTTGGACATTTCCCCATGATTAAGCAGTTATGACGCACAACTCAGCGGTTGGAGGCATGACCCAGCAATTACAAGGAAGTTATGAGCTGAAACCGTTCGAGTGGTTTACAAATTCCACTATAAAAGGCTCACTCATGCGAAGATTTAAGCCCCCGATCAAATGAAGACTCAAACGAGCATCTTATTTTTTATTTTGTAGTTTTAGAATCTGTAATTTGTGTGCTTATGCCCCTTGGAGGCTTATCCACTTAATCAAACACTCCTTGTTGGGACTTTGCCTTAGGAGGTTTGAACCTTACATGTTTTCTTCAGGAAGAAAATTAAGCAAACAGTTTTTTAGCGACCACAGTGGGAGAATTGGTGTAAAAGTGGAAATACCTCCGAAAAGAAACACTCAAACTTTCTCAAGTACGGAGGAAGCGGGACTGTAGTAAGCCAACCAGCCCCACGTTCTAGCCGTAGTGGGCCACTTCGAGGGTCTGGCAAACGCTAGTCGATATGAGCCTATGCGAGAGCTCAGCCCTAACGCGGTTCGTGCATTGTTCGGTGAAGTCACGCAAAATATTGTTGAGCAGGTTAGGCTTCAAAACGCTCATATCATAGATAAGTTTACTTCGACTAATAACTTACATTATGAAAATATGGCCAAACACCTAAGCTCATTAAATGAGCTAATGGCCAAATATGTAAACGGGGGGACAGCCCTACCATGGACTATACCTCCTCCTACACCAAGCAGTCAGGAGGTTGGCCCGAGCAATATTCCTCTGCAAAGATCACTATCCCTACGAACTCCAAGGAGGGAATAAGTCATGGGGGCAACGGTCCACATCTAGGGCCAAATCTACACCAAGGGCCAAATATGTCACAACATGAAGTGGTGTTGCCCCAAGGTCTCCAGGCTTCTCAGGGGCAAAATCACGACTATGTCCCACTTATGAGAGAACCACAACCGCCACATGTGGCAATACCATTCAATGGAAATGGCATGTTGAGAGAACATATGACTGAGATTCTCCAGAATCAGTTCGGTCTGGGGATAAGGCCAATTCGCCCAAGATATCAAAAGCCATATCCAGATTGGATAGATGCAGCATACCTGTGGCCGAGAAATTACAAAGTACCAGACTTTTCTCTATTTATAGGGTCTGGGAAAATTTCTATTATGGAACACATTGGGCGATTTACCATTCAGTGTGGAGAAGCACTTGATTTCCATAAATTGAGGTCATTTCACGGCTCACTGTCAGGAGTAGCTTTCTCCTGGTATGTCAGCCTACCGCCCAACTCAGTGGAAAATTAGCAACAAATGGAACAGCTATTCCATACGCAATTCTACAAGGCCGAATCTGAAGTGGCCTTGGCCGATTTGGAAAACTTGAGACAATTACCAGGAGAATGGGTCGATACATTCTTACAAAGGTTTAAAGTGGCTCGAGACTGATGTTACGTGTCTTTGCCAAAAAAGAATTTGTAAGAATCGCCCAAAGCTGTCTCAATTTCGATCTGAAAAATAAATTTCAAGATCGCGAATTTTGGGATCTTCCCCAACTCACCACTAGTATGGTGCGTTACGAACAGTTATTAAGAGAGGAAGAACAAATGAAAAATTCCAGCAAATGAACTTATTACAGGAACATCAAATATGAAATAGGTAAAATGGACATCGAATCGGCCTACTAATGTTTGGCCGAATTGGTTAAAGGAAAGTTGTACCTTTGCAATGCGTGGGCTGAACCCCAAGCCAAAGAAAATAATGATAAAAAGAGTAGGAACTTCTCGTTTGATAGCACGAAAGTCGATGCCATATTCGATCAATTATATAATGGCAAGCAAATTAGTTTGAGCGACTGCCACACATTGTCAAGCGCCGAGCAAATCGGTGGGAAAAAATATTATAAGTGGCATAATGCGTGGTACCATTCAACTAACGATTGTCTTGTCTTTCGAAATATTTTGCAAGATGCCATAGAATCCGGACGAATAACGTTCGAGAAAAAGATGATGGTGGACGACAATCCTTTTTCAAAGTTGATGGAATTAAACATGATCGATTCAGACCTTACCAAAATGAACTTGCCAAAGTTCAAGTTGGTCCTAGATGAAGATTAGGACTGTCATCGTTCGAGCGCTCTGGAAAGGATTAAAACACCATAAGAAGGGAAGGATCGGCGAAATTTGTGTGCACGGTGCAAGAACAGTGTAGAGTGGATGAGGGAGTTGAAAGATACCTGTGAAAGGCCAGTAAAGAATGAGCTAGTAGCATGGCAACCGAGAACCTTCGCGCCGAGGTTCTACGGTGAGAATTCAAACCTCGTTCAAAATGTAAAGACGTTTAGGCTGAAAATTCATCTGCCCAACGTATGAAATTCATACCGGAAACCATCTTCAGGGCAGCGTTTGGGAAGGAACTACCCTCCTGTGGACGAAATGACAAGGACGCAATTGAGGCGACACCAGAGAAATTATGGCCGTACGATGCACCGACAAGGTGAAATGATTGTCACCACAGGCCGAAATGCTTATGCACGGGAGGAACTGGATGCAAGTGGCAAAAAAAGTGACGATAAATAAGGGACAACAACGAACAGTGAAGAGCACAACAAATTTGACAGACAGAAACGGGACGAGACAGACGAAAAAGGCCCTCATCGTCATCCAGTTTGGCAGTATGCCACCAGTTGTGGCGAATCATTACTTGTTGTCTGAGAAATTTAAGGGGGACAGTAGTGAAAGGGCTGGAAATAATGAAGATGTCTATGATGGTGATGAAATATAATTTCAGCACTCTCGATAACAGATAGAGGGGATTCAGACGAGGAAATGACTGACATAGAAGAAGAAATAGACATCAGGATTGAAGCACGAAGAAGGGGAATATCACAGAAATCGATTTCTCAAAGAATTGTATGAGTTCAGAAATCCTGCAGTCGGAACATTAGGAGAAGACTTGGGGCGATCCCCATACCTCGTCCTATACGGAACACCCAAAGTGAAGCGGACCATTACCAAGGCGGAAAAGCAAAGACTGGTCATCAATAATGTCTCTAACAATACGCCGGTCATTTTACCACCTTCTAGATGGGACATGAAGGGATAAATGCCTTGGGCAAATGCCGAGAATGAACCAACAATGGAGGTAGGCCTATCAGGGAAAGTGATTTCCCAAAACCATCACCACAAATGACTAAAAACTTGTGGCCACTGTATATAAAAGCCAAGGCCAACAAGATACCTATCGCCAAAGTGTTGATTGACAATGGAGTGGCCATCAATGCAATCCCGATTAGGATACTAGGGCATTTAGAAAAGTCAGAAGACGACCTCATCCCTACAGAAGTGATGCTTACGAGTTTTAATGGAGGCGTGACGACGACCAAAGGGGTCGTCCCACTAGACTTGCAAGTAGATTGAACTACGAAGACAGTAGTGTTCTCCATTATAGATGGGCCAACCATATATAACATGCTCTTAGGACGGGATTAGATACACGACAGCCGATGTATTCCTTCATCTCTTCATCAATACCTAGTTTTCTGGAACCAGAGAGACGAAGTGGAAATAGTACATGCTGATAATAAGCCTTTCACTGCAGAGACAAATTCGACCGAATACTTCATGTACGAGGGAAATTATGGGCCGATTAGGGTTCTACAGGAAGGAGAAAATTCAGCAATTGTGGCTCAAAACGACGAGCCATACCCCACAAGTTTGCTAAACGACTTGTTCGTGCAAACGAGACCAATCACAATGGTCTTTGGAGAGCCAATGCACAACAATTCAAATAAAGAAGAAAAAATAGAGTAAAGAACAAGCTACACTCGCCGCCACCAAGGCCAACTTAATGGCCTATGTAGCGGAACGAGAAGACGAAGCTGAAGTCCATGCCGCTATTTCAGTTCTAAGGGATAAATTATTAGCACATCAGACAGAAGATAGAGTGAGAGAGGCATACGTGGTAGATTGTTTGATAGAAGGGAGTCCCAAGAGTGAATAACTTAATGTCTATGTAGCGGAACGAGAAGACGAAGCTGAAGCCCAGGCTGCTATTTCGGCTCTAAGGGATAAATTGTTAGCACATCAGACAAAAGATAGAGTGATAGAGGCATACGGGGTAGATTGTTTGATAGAAGGGAGTCCCAAGATTGAACAACGGATAGAAGAAGAAGAATACGCTCTGAAATGGCGACATAAGACGAGCATCACAAGGGTACATGATGTATTGGATGAGGTAAACCTGAGAAGTTAGGGCGAAAGAGCCAAGGAAGATGGATGTCCAGAGGCTGAAGTTGGTTGCGCCAATGGGACCAGAGATGCCGCCCGAGGAGGAGATGATTATTGTGGCATAGCTGCCAGCTGAGCCACTGTAGGAGAATCAAAATCGGAAGAGTCAGAAACATGAATAATAGTCGTCTCTTCATAAATGTGATGAAGTACATCGTCTTTATACATAGACCGAGCTCCTTCTAATGACTCCAATTTAGCCAAACTATAAAGGCCATCTACATCCCTATAACTTCCCCTAAGCCCTATGTCGACCATTCTGCGTACCAATGGGTAAAGCCGTTTGAGATGACGCGAAAGAGGCCCGTCATCCTGCCAAATAGGTTCTGGCACATCAGGCTCGTCATCCGGATCCTACACAATTGGTATAAAATTGTCCAAAGAGTGGCATTCAAATAACGGATGGCCTCTTGGAATTTCCTCAACACTTGGACGCGAAAGGCTGAATTCTATACATAGTTCCGTACCTTCGGTGTTGGCTCCGGACGAAGCACCGGTATCAGCTGTCTCGCCCTCTTCTGGCGGTTGTTCCATGATTAGAGCCCCGGCTGCTTCGTCATCGTCCGATGGAAGTTGAACGATCGGCACTGCGGTAGGTTCAACCTCCTCAGGTGGACCTTCAACTATAAGATCTTTGGGCCCCGAAGTTCGGGTCGTTTCGGGAAGGACAGAAGGCGGCCTCATCCTAAGCATCTGCACAAGCTACAGAACTTAGTCCCAAATTATATTTTAGCCCGATACGTAAGAGGAACATAATTTTAGAGTGTACCTTAGCACGACGTACGAGAGGCACGTCTGAATCGGAGCTATGACTGAGGGAATGCTGTTTCTGTTTGGCTTGTTTCATTTTCTTCTGTTTGGCTGCCCCAATTGGTTTCTTCGACCTCGCCGACTCTGAGGATTTGGAAGAAAAATGGATAGTAGAAAATCTCGTATATAGGGTAAAGAAAAGAATCTCTCCCGGCCAGGTGGTCAAAAACGATCGAAGAGAGAATGAACCGATGTACAATGGGAAAAGGAAACCACAATAAAAGAATATAACAAAGAATGGGTCTTTGACAAGGATTGATCGATGTCGGAGAGCGAAAGGACTTTAAAACTGTCCGAGTAAGCGGAGCATGAATAGAAAAATGGAAGAGGCCATCCTTGAACGAGACCGAGTTGGCGGGCAACGAAGTTGGGTGAATAAAAATCTATGTCGGCCTTGCCATTGGTCCCGGTCAAAATTTCATGAATTAGATCGCGGCTACATAAAAACTTGTGCCATATGCAAAGACCTGATTCGTCCTCTTCTGACTTAGGGATGTCATGGACGAAAGAAAGGCTGTTGCCCAAGGAAAATGGAAAGAAAGAAGGAACCCGAGAAAGGGTATAAAAATATTCAAATGTAGCGCGAGGCAAAAAGAAGACCGGCATAATGATAAGAATGATTTGAGTCAATTGAGCCAAAAATAGGGAAATAGGCTTTAAGCCAAAGCTGAGCGAGCCATAGAGGCCAAGAGGCGATTGGTGAAGCCCCCGACCGAAGTTGTTTTTGAAGAACAGCCAACCCTCGATAAATGACGGCCAACAAAAAGGATGTTAGGTCCAAACGACGACCATTGGCAAGGTCGGAAGAGATAGGAAGGTAGCCCATTATGGGTTTCTGGCTTGTTGCGCAAATGATATATTTGCAATGCCAATAATGAAGGAAGGCCGTACACTCCATCATTGAGACCGGACCGGCTGATTTGGAAAATGTATGGAGAAAAATAGAATAAGACGAGAAGGACGAAGAGTCCATTGAAGGATGAGGGAAACGAAAGGTTGTACACGCTGAGATGGTCGCACCCAGGGGGGCCAACTCGGTAAGAGCGCTGCTGTCGCGAAGGGTGATGGTGAAAGGACAAGCAAGGAAGATGAAAACGTTGTATTCAGAGGACCAGAAAAGTAGTGAGGTAGGAAGTAAATTTCGGTCGAAATAGGGCAAAACTAATGAGAGTTCGATAAGAGAAAAGAAGCCATGTTCCTCAAGAAAAGTACGGGTATCTGTATGCAGTAGCATACGTTGGAACTAGTTCTCAAATGAGGAATCATGTTTTGGCCTTGTGCGGATAGGATTAGATTGAGCCAAGGGGGAAACATTCAGTGGCTCTGAAAAAAGGGAGGCCAGAAGTAGAAGGAAACTGTTGAGCCAATAAGGCCGTGGTGATGGTATTGTCATCGACGAAGATGGGACCTAGAGTGCATTGGCCGTAGTTTTCATTAAGGACATAAACACCAAAAGCACTCATAGAGGAGTTATCCAATGCCATTTGATAGTCACCAAAAGTCGAGGAGCTGTTTTTGGGGGCCGAACAAGAAGACGCCATTAATACTGGAAGGGTGAGAGTAGGAAAAAAAGGGAACTTTGCAAAGAGGATGGAAAGTAAAGTGAAAACCAGAGTAGGCTAGAAACTTATATACACAGACGAAAGGCTCAAGTGTCGCAACCTAAATCGTCGAAGGATAGACACGACGGGAAAATGAAAACGATGAAGAGTTGCTAGACAAGTGTTAGGATATGATTCGATATAAAGGTGACATGTGACGAATGGAGACACTGAAATGACGTGAAAAATGGCTCGTTAATAGGTGTCATGATGAAACGTATTGGGAAAGGTCGCACATTATTAAAGAAGTGACGGGCTCACATGGGGAACGCAAAAGGCCGCCCAATAAACAACGGGGCGAGGACTTGTAGGTCGATGCCTATCACCCCGATATGAAGAAATTCACCTTGATTTCATTTCCAATTCAATCAAGATGAATTTGAGGGACAATTATTGACAAAAGAAAATCACCATAGAGTGAAATCATGTTGGGGCGAGGGAGTAAGGGACAAAGGCAAGCAGGGCGAGGAAGGGAAGAGCGATAAGAGCAATCACCAGATGACAAAGCGATTAGAACAATGAATGACTCAGGACGATCGAAACAGTGACTAGAACGACAAAGGACTCAAGATGATCAGACACATGCTGCAGTTGACCCCATGATTACAGCAGTTGGACATTTCCCCATGATTAGACGGTTATGACTCACAACTCAACGGTTGGAGGCATGAACCAGCAATTGCAAGGAAGTTATGAGCCGAAACCGTTCGAGTGGTTTACAAATTCCACTATAAAAGGCTCACTCATACGAAGATTTAAGCCCCCGATCAAATGAAGAATCAAAAGAACATCTTATTTTTTATTTCGTAGTTTTAGAATCTATAATTTGTGTGCTTGTGCTCCTTGGAGGCTTATCCACTTAATCAAACACCTCTTGTTGGGACTTTGTCTCAAGAGGTTTGAACCTTACACGTTTTCTTCAGGCAGAAAATTACGCAAACAGAAGTAAATGAAAATTATATTGGAGGATATTTTGCTTCGGAATACGAATTTATTTTCATTTTTTTTAATGTTATTATTTTAAATTGATTATATATATTCATTCATGGTTACTGATATATTTTGATAATAAAATTTAGAAAAGAGATAGTTAGATATTATGGAATGTATTTAAGAAAAGGGAAAGAGCAAAAAAAAAAAAAAAAGTAAATTGAGGCATTTGTCTCAACTCGCCCAAACATCATTATGTATAAAAATATGGAGTTATGTCTACTAAAATTTTAGTAGATGATGTTATTATTTTATGTAATGTTATACGATTATTATTAGATTATAATCAAATGTAAAATAATTCTTTTAGTTAACAAATGCTATAAGAACGTGTGTTTATAAATTATAGAAATCAGTCATCTCTCTATTCATAAAAAGAAATGAAATTTGTATTTTTTTCATTATGCATGATTGAGGGTTACTGTATAAAAAAAGAGACTAAGAGAGAAACCAATTTCATTATTCTACAAGAATTTTGGTTTGAGAGAAAAGTTATGACATACAAGGTGTATGTATTTTAATAGTTCTTATTGTTGGTGATTTTTATCACTAAGTATTTGAACAGTACGGAAAATGTATGGATGGAATTTCTCTTTTGAGAAAGACGAATGATCTGAGAGTATAAGTCACTCTTTGACCAGGAATAGAGTTCGGGCCCGGCTACCTGAATCCGACCAACCATAAGACATAACATGGTGCAGGCTTCAGAGACCAACAACATCAGAGCCGAGACCGACCACTTTAGCTCGGTAGTTCGGTTCAGCGGTATCTTTCTTTTTGAGTCGTGAGAACGAGCTCAGATATTTTGGGTCAATTCGGAAGTAGCCGGAGTAGGCCGGCACAAAGTTTGGCCATCCTCATGAAACCCGACGTGGGACCGGGATCGTTTGGACTTTTCCTCTGATATGAATCACAGTACGAGAGATCTTCATAGGCTGTCATAATGATTGTGAGTGTGGCGGTGTATAAAATGGCGTGATGTGACAGAGATTCAGATAGCAGGCTTACTTTTGGCAAGACAGTTGGGGCAGAGAGCCCGTCAATCAGCCGGAGATCCACGTAACTAATCTCATAAAGATATGGTAACAGTGTTATATTTTTCTTAGTATATAAAGAGGTGGTAGTCTCATTTGTATAGGTTGATTAGTAAAAATCTCACAAAGTATTCTTTGTAAAAAACACTACGAAGGCAAACAGCTTGGTGGCATTAGACAACCTTTTAAAATAGGTCGGCCGAGCTCGGTTTGGTACAACATTCTACTTTGTTCCCGTGGACATAGCAGGTTTATTCCGCCGAACCACCTGAATGCTTTTGTCGATTTTGTGTGTGTTTCATTTTGTGCCAAGTTTGCCTTTGGTCCCCCATAACCAAACAAATTCATGGTTGGAGGATGATTGTCCCAAGAATACTATCCCGATATTTCCCCTAGAACTAAAATCACCCATCAACAATTGGCGGGCGTCTATGGGGAATGAGAAAAAAATAACTTTCATAGTAAGACGATGGCAGAAGACGAGAACCACAGATTGTCAGAAAGTTCAACGATATAGTGGATGGAGAAAATGAAGGAAGAATTAGAGGAAATATAAAGGGAGCGAGCGAAAGCTGGTCAGAGCGGAAAAAAAGAAGGAGATTGTAGAGAGAAAGAAGAGGTTAGAATTCTTCAAGTAAAAACAAAGAACGAAAATAAAGAAGAATGTTTACCTCGAGGATTTGGGCAGAGAACCTGTAAATCACCTCATCGAGGGAGATGTCCTCGAATTTTGGGATCCGCTCGGGGGGCACTGTTTCGTCCAGTAAGTTGTTCGCAGGCACCAAATGGGATGTCGCGTCCCAAACCTTCTCACTGAGTCATCCACCCCTAACACTGCCTCACCCTTCCCAGTCTTGAGGGGAGCCTCAATAGTTTGCCTCTCTCTCCGAGGAGCAGACTTCCTGGTGAGAGGTTATTTTTCTTCCTCCTCTTGGAGCTCGACTACTTCTTCCCCAATCACACAACGACGTTTACTCATAGGCCAGGATGAGGCAAGAGATGGTTGGACCATTGGGCTCAGTGCTGCTTCTGTGACAGTGGGGAGAGGATGTGCCACCAGATGAGCAAGCAGTTTGGCTTTTCCCTTAGCCTCCGAAGGAATCGGAGTGGTCAGCCGCCTTCGAGAACTTTCGGATTCATCATGACCGGTCCTCTTGGTCAGACCTTCGATCCACCCTAGGTATTTTACCGGCTTCCTCATTCCTGCAGAATATAAGGTAGGTAGTATGGTCAGTTTCTAAATACGGGTAACTTCATTCATGTTTGAGCTGAGCACAAGGGATTTTTTAGAAGGTTAGGTGGTAGCTACCTAATCGACCTAGAACTTAAGGGGGTACGTTCTGGATAAGGCCTAATTCTACAAAGGCAACATTATTGACAATTTTCCTCAAAGAGCTAGTAAAATTTCGGGCCTTCTTAATCCTGGTCCGGACCTCATGGCTAAATTTGTAAAGATCTCTCTAGCAGGCTGAAAAGGTTTGGGGAGTTAATATTTTTTCATGATAATTACGAAAAAAACTAAGGCTTAGGTCCTCACCTCCTGTTGAGAAGACATCTGAGATGTATATCTCTTTAGAACTTATCGACCAGGATCGGCCCCAGTCACCCGTGGCCCAGAACCAAGGGTCTTTGAAGTTATTGTTAGTTTGAGAGAGCTCAGTAATGAGGGCAGGGATGTCGGCATAAGAGGAGAAGTAGTACCAACTATGGTGGGATTTCGGGTTGGCCTTCAACTTATATAGTCTTTGTAGCTCCACAAAGATCGGCTCTCCAAGGCCCGCTCGGTGTCAAATTACATGAAGACCGGCCAGTATCCACCAGCTATTCAGATTCAGTTGGCAGGGCAACTTCCATCATACCGAGCATCCTCGCAAATACGACTGGATGGGTAGCCGCAGACCGCACTCGAAAAAGGAAAGAAGAATGGCCACTGAGTTAGATTCGAGCGGACTTGCGAATTCGGCAAGGCCTGGAGCATCAAGTGCTATATCTATGGGAATCTCATACTGGTGGCGGAGTGTGCTCAAAGCGTTTTCCATGATTATTTAAGGGCGGTCCATGTCCAGAGAGGACCAGTCTAATTCACCCGGTTCAGGATCTTTCCGAGGAATTCAGTGATGGTAAGTATCTTTTTCTTCCTGAGAAGAAGTTGGAGTAGTATCTAATTCCTCCAAGCTGGCCGAGCTGGAGGAAGCCTCTTCAGTATAAGGAGGTTTGGGGTATGTGGGCCGGGCTGAAGATGATTCGACGTCAGACATTCCTAGTAATGGCAGCCGAGAAGGGCAGTTAGTAATCAGTTTGGGGGTACCATAGACTCAAAAGCTATTCTAATGACCGGGAAGCTAGGCCTAAAGTCTCTAAACTTCATAGCAATGGCCACAAACAGTAAGTCTCTTCCTCAAACATCAAACTAAACACACAACAAACAACAATCACAGAAAACCCGAAAAATCAAACACCTAACCCACAACTCACCATTCGATTGAGAGATACATGCATCTTACATCACCTAAACAACCTGAAACACACATTTGCAATGCAGAACAAATGTATAAACAAGATAGAAAACATGAATTTTCGTAGGCAATAAACAAGCATGAAAAGTATCAGAGTTTGGGTAGAAGAAGGTCAGACATAAAACTTACTTGATTCGAGAGGATGTATCGACAGTTGGTCTAATCGGTCTTGAAGTTTGCTGATCTCAGGCAAATGAGGAAGGAGTCTCTTGTGCTTCAGAAATGTCGGTTTTTGTAAAAGAAAGAAATGAGTGTTGTTTCCCATTTTTATAAACAGCTCGGGGAATTTCTGGCCGTTGGATCAGAGAGAAGCCTCGGATGTGCACCGCGTGTCACTTTCAAGCTCCATCTGCTCAGATTGTGATGAATAGCTGAGATTAGAAACCATTCGGCTGCTCCTTGAAGGTTGATTACTTTGATTTTTGGGGGGAGGATCATGAATATTCGATAAGTGTCACAGCCGGACTAAACCGTAGAAGTGATTTGATGGGCATTTAAGAGGTTATGATGGTTTACGATTTCCAAAGGACGGCTACCAGAAGGGTAAATTGGGTATTTGTTTCAAAATAGAGGATCATTTGGACGGATACCAGAACTATCGGTGACTGACCATATGAAGATGACTAGGACGACCTGATTGGCAACCAAGGCAGTTTTCTCTGTGGCCTGTGGAGCCGACCATTAACTGGCCGATCAGCACATACCTGACTTTGTTGTTCCCAGTACCAACTCGTATACTCGTTGAAATCGAGAACTATGAGACATTTGTTGATATTGATTTTTGTCACTAAGTATTTGAACAGTACGGAAATGGTAGGGATGAAATTTCTCATTTGAGAAAGACGAAGGATCCGAGGGTATAAATCACTCTTTGACCAGGCATAGAGTTCAGACCCGGCTCCCCGAATCTAATCGACCATAGGACACAGCATGGTGCAGGCTTCAGAGACCGATAACATCATAGCCGAGACCGACCACTTTAGCCCGATAGTTCGGTTCAGCGGTATCTTTCTTTTTGAGTTGTGAGAACGAGCTTGGACATTTTGGGTCAGTTCAGAAGTAACAGAAGTAGGCCGGCACAAAGTTTGGCCATCCTCATGACACCCGACGTGCGACCAGGACCATTTGGATTTTCCCCCTGATATGAATCACTGTACGAGAGATCTTCATAGACTGTCATAATGGTTGTGAGTGTGGCGGTGTATAAAACTGCGTGATGTGATATGGATTCAAATGGTAGGCTTATTTTTAGCGAGGCAATTGGGGTAAAGAGCTCGTCAATCAGCTAGAAATCCACGTGGCTGACCTCATAAAGATATGGTAACAATGTTATATTTCTCTTAGTATATAAAGGGAGGGTAGTCTCATTTGTATAGGTTGGTTAGCAAAAATCTCACAAAGTTTTTTTTTGTAAAAAAACACTACAAAAGCAAACAGTTCAGTGGCATTAAACCACATTTTAAAAGAGGTCGGTCGAGCTCTGTTTGGTAATAAAATCAACACTATACTTTGTTCTCGTGGACGTAGTCAGGTTTATTATGTCGAACCACTTAAACCCTCTTGTTGATTTCGTGTGTGTTTTATTTTCTGTCAAGTTTGCCTTAGGTCCCCCATAACCCAATAAATTCACAGTTGGATAAGGATTGTTCTGGGAGTACTATCCCGGTATTGTCTCTGGAACTAAAATCACCTGTCAACAGTTTCGTGAAAATATTGAAAATAAGTGAAAAACATGAAGTTTGAATCCCATGTATTATTTATTATATATGCATGATTGTTTAGCATAAATATAAGAATAAAGAAAATCTTACATGAGGTATAATGAACGTGGTTTAACAACTGATGATTTTTATTAAAGAATTATTTCTCTCTTTAATTTTCAGCTCGGATCATTATTGAAATTTACATAGTTGTTCCGCATAAAAGATATTATAATTTTAGTAAACTTGATTTAATTAATTGGTATATTTATTATATTAGATGAGTGTAACATCCATGTAAATCTGAAAGTTCGAAATTATTAACGAAAGATTTTCGGATGGCAATTAAGATTTCAGATCGAGACGATGTTGGAGAATAATAGTTTAAAAGTTGGAGGATAGCCACATAGTTGTTCCACATAAAAGATATTATAATTTTAGTAAATCTGATTTAATTAATTGGTATATATATATATATTAGATGAGTGTAACATCCATATGATATCTCGAAAATTTGAAATTATTTACGGAAGATTTTCGGATGGCAATTAAAATTTCAGATCAAGACGATGTTGGAGAATAATAGTTTAAAAGTTGAGAGGTAGGTCAGAATTTAAAATGGAATCTAGTTATATTGGAATTGGTGGAATTCTAAAAAATTGGTTATGTGATTTTTTATGTTCGGATAAATTTTATTATTTCGGTGATAAAAATTACAAACAAAATCTGATTGTAATGAGTGTTGAACCATTGGACTCATTTTTCTAAGACGAACAACTTTTTTGTTTGATACTTTTTGAAATTCGAGCACAAGGGCATCAATTTTTCAAGATTTTTAAAATAGCCCATGTGAGGGATCTTTTTGCAAATTCAATGAAATTTCTCTTTAAAGTCGGAAAAATTAGTAAATTACAAGGGATTCCAAAAGCCGCTGCACATTTCTCTCTCACGCATTTGGAGAAGATAGAGGGGGCCGCCGTCAGCCATATCGTCGGCATCGGAGTGTCGCGACCCCCCCAACTGATCATCCGACCACCTCCCCCCAAACTGATCATCTGGCCATCGTGCATCCTCTAGTGGCTGACGATTGCCAGAAACACTTTCGGATGGTGTCACGACAAGGAGAGAAAGATGTGACTATTTGGAACTCGTCGGCAGGTTTGGACATCTTTATCGGTCGATCCATTTACCAAATTGAAGTTCTCAGAGAGTATTACAATATAACAGTGAAAAATTTTCCGATATGTGCTCGGTTGCACGTAAAATGTGGGTAAAAGAGTATGTGAACAATGATTCCAATTTGAATTCCATCGATTCCTATACGTTCGTGGGAGCGTTGGGAGTCCGTACATGCTCTCGGAATCTCGGTAAGACCTTCCGGCAAAAATTCGATATTTTCAAGTTTTTCGTTTTGCATTTGGATGTTTCCAGTAGTATTGTAGAGTAACGTATTGACTTGAATTAAATTGAATAGGTTAGAATGTATCGAAATTGTGCTTCGGATAGAATTCAGGTGAAATCAGAGTGAATTGGATCGATATGGTAGGATAAACGAGTTTCCGAAAAAATTGGATTTCGCGCTTGTCTGTACTTTGATAAACATAATGATAAATATGAGTTAAATATGATGATATGATAATGTTTGGATAAATCCTGAAAGTTTCAGAGGATTTCGGAACCTTCCATAGCATTAACGGAAGTTTTGTGGAAAATTTTCCAAAAGCAAGTAATTTGATAATTTTAGTTATTTGATGGTCAGAATATGATATGTTATGATGAAATAAATATATTTGAATTGTTTTGGGAGGATCGGGATAGATCAGAAATATTCTGGATCCATTTGTAACATTTTCAGACTTTTTAGAAAATTTTCTGAATTTTAACCGGAAGTTGAAACTAGTGTTATGAATATATTGTATTAGATGTTTTGAGTGTGTTAAAACTGAAACCGTTGAAAATGTATTTAATTTGGATGTTCCTGAAAGATAAAAAAGTTTTATAGTTGAGTTAATAATTCTGCATATCACCATTCTAATTGTTTCTGCTTGCTTGTTTTGACAAATTTGACTTAGATTAGAAATGTTCACGAGAGGAGCTAAGTATTCCATGTGAAGAAGACCTGAAGCATAGATAATTGATAGCGTGATTATTTACATGGGATAAATGCGTGTATATGTATTTATAAAGAAAAAACGTATAAGTTAAATGACCAAGCCACCACGAGTTTGGATGGTTTCATTCAACCGAGTATAATTTTATATTTTTGATATAAATGTGTGTGTGTGTGTGAAAGAGAGAATGAATACCTTGAATGTGTGTCTTTTGTATGAGTTTTGAAAAATTTTCCGTATTTTGTCTCCGTTTTTGATGTGAAATCATTTTTCCACATTGTACATCCTATGTTTTATGAGGTTCTTCCCATCTGACTATGGTCGTTCTGCTACCTTCTGTCGACATGATCCTGTTATGGATATTTTCTAATCTATATGCGCGATTGGTAATGGACGTCCTATATGATTTTTGATGATATAATATCGATTTTATTATGCTTCAAATTTCAGCATTGTTTTCAAAATATGATTTCAAATTATATGGTATATGTTTTCACATGATAATATATGATTCTGTTTACGTGTCTTCAGTTTCTGACGTTATTTTAATTCTGATTTCTGTTGAAGTTTTTTTATGTAAGTTTCGGTTAACATGTTCTTGAGTCCTGACCTTAGTTTTCGATTTCTATTATATGACAAATCTGTAAGTCGGTACTTCTATTCTAAGTTATTTTTGTTTTATGTTTTATCGATAATTCTATTATGTTTTAAGTGATTTTTGAAGAAAAAATGGATTTAAGATAACTCTGTTTTAGGATTTCATATGATATGATAAGTTTTCATGTCGGTGCTTGTTTCATGTTTTATACTCTATTTCCGTCACGGAGCCTGATGATGTCTTTAGTTTTTGACCATCTGTGGTGCTTGATTCTGATATAGGGTTTTGACCATCGAAAAATGGCAACCCACTACCCTCTATCATCATGTTCTGACCTTGCTCGGTTCTTGCACTTAAATCAGGCAATGAACGTCTGAATAATTTTAGTGATTCTGGAATTTTGAAGCTTTTGATTATTGGAAGAACAGTGTTTGAATAAGTCAGGTTTTAAAAATATTATTATTGTGTATTGTGACTTCTGATGATGTAGTAGTTGACTATATGAAGTCTAAAATATGAGTTCTGTTTCTAGTATTGGATATGATTGCCTGCAAAGAATTGGTAATATGTTCTTTATTTTTGGTAATGTGTACGTTTGTTTGTAAGAAATTTTCATTCTGATTTATATTTCTGATTGTGAATAAAGTTGATTGTATGGATCTTGTAATATGACTTCCGTTTCTGATAATGTATATGTTTGTGTGAAAAGACATCGTATTGTGTTTCATTTTTGATAATAAGTGTCAATTGATTGTATAGAGAATTTTTATGCGTGTCTTGATCCTGTTGGGTGGATGAAACTGATTTTGTGATAATTATGTGGGATGGAATAAAGTCAGCCAGATTTCAACTGTGAGTGGACCTTTTTCTCAATCTGATTTTGTTTAAAAATTTTTGAAGTAAGACTTACATTTAAAAGAACGTAGGGCATTAGCCACGTTTGATTTCAGTTATTTTTCGATTGATGATATTTTAGAAATTTTTTTTTTTAAAAAAAAAGAGTTTTATGATTTCATGGCATGGGGGAAAATCTCACCTCAGTATGTAACTTGACTCAGATATGGAATTGACGCATACAGATAACGTGTGCACACACAGTTTAGGACTAGGGATAACAGATGCCCCTAGATCCTAAATTCAGAGTCAGGAGGGTAGCATAGATCCGCATCCCGGCTCCAAATTTGTGGCTTGGGGGACGACGATAGGGGTGGGAATTAGATCGAATCGGGTCAGATCCGATTCGATTCGATAATATCGGATCGGATTTGGCTATCGAACCCAATCGAATCATTTTTCGAATTTTGGATCGGATCCGATAAATTTGATAATTATCGGATTCAATCGGATTTTATCCGATTTGATAACAAATCTGAATCCGATAAGGAATCCGATTTGATAAAGGATTCGAAATTCGATAGAGAATCTGATTTGATAATAAATCCGATAGTAGATTTGATTTGATCCGATTTGATAACGGATCCTATTCGAACAATTTATTTGAAAATTTATAAATTCATAACAATTTTATCGAATCGAATTGGATAACTTAAAATTCAAATCAATTTTATCAAATCGGATCCGTTATCGAATCAGATCCATTATCAACTCAGATTCTTTATTGGATTCGAATCCGTTATCAAATCAGATTTATCCGATTCGTTAAGTATTCAAATCGGATCAAATAAATTCGATCTGATTCAATAGTTATAGGATCGGATCGAGTTTGATAAGGCTATCAAACCTTATTAGATCAAACAAACTAATACTAATCGGATCGAATCGAATCGAATCGGATTGGATTCAGATTCGGTCCAATCCGATCGAATCCGATAATGCCCACCTCTAGACAACGATACGTAATGTCCAAAGACCACCATATTTCAGGACTATGGGAATGTGAAATGTAACGCCCCTAGATCATAGTTCAGGGATATGATAGTGGCATGCGTTGGAGGATGACGATACGTAGCGCCCCAATATCATAGATTTACACACCTGGCTCTAATAAGGCGTATGAGGGACGGTGAAACTTAACGCCCTTGTCCACTCACTAGATCGTTCAAACGATCTAACCCCCCACTCCTAATGTTTTATTTTACATGTTTACCCGGAGGATGAGCTCGAAAGGATAGATACTGATGGCAATCACTAAGGTGTGGAGTCCTCCAAGTCAAGTCAGAAAGAGAGAGAGATGGAGTACAGTCAGATTCATAGTAAAATCATATATAAGTCATTGTATTGAGTAAAGGTGTCTATAAGTTAAGTTGTAATTTGTTGTGTTATAGAGTAAACTGTTATGAGGACTGAGCTACATTACATGTTGTTGAGTTAGAGCAATGGTCCATATGCATGAATCAGTATTTTGAGAAGAGTTAGTAATGGTGATCATAGTCAGATAGTTAGAGGCTCAGGGGGATAGGTCAACATATTCCCTGCCAGTAGCATCTCCTGGAGGGGATGTTACACATTGATTTGCAAGTCCTTCACATAACCATTGCATGCACACCTGAATATTCTTCCAACACCAATACTTTCATATACTCATATTCCAAGCGTATATAATGTTATATAACTGACAATAACAACATACATATTTCTCGAAATGCACCAAAATAATTAGGGTAATTCAAAAATATAGGCACTGCATTTTTGTATATAAATCCCGATGATGAGTCTCATATGGAGACACTACCTCTTTGATTGTGAAAGCCGCGGGAAACGGACATCGGAAGGGCAAAGTTGGAAATTAGCATTTGGTCGGATTTAACTCGTTTGTTTCGCTTCGGATTCGCTTGTTGGATCTCTATTTTAAAACACACCAAACATTTAAAACACATCTCACAAATTAAATAATTAAAACATTTAAAATACATGTCACAAATTAAATTAAATCACATTCACAAATTAAATTAAAATTAAAATTAAATTAAATCACATTCACAAATTAAATTAAACTTAAATTAAATTAAATTAAAACACATGTCACAAATTAAATCACCTTCCTAAATTAAAATTAAATCCCTTTCCTAAAACACATAAATCACTTCCTCAAATTAAAAGATTTCCCTATCACATACTAAATTAAAAGATATCTCGCAATTAATACACAAATCATATTCCTTCTCTAACAAGGTAAACCCCCTCCATTGGCCTATAAAAATAACCCTTAACCCACACATTAAACCCTGGCTGATTCTCACAAAAAAATCACGAACAAAAGAAAATAACCATCGGTCAACTCTCAAACTACTTTAATTGTCGCACCTAAACCCTTCACTAGCTAACCACTCACGCAGCATATTCCCTCACAGCCCACTTCGTTAATCACATCCCTCCCGATTCACCAGCCCCCATGCAAGTCCTCACTGCTCACAAAGCCCTTCACGTAGCCACACGTTGCTTCAAAGACCCTATCTCGTCTTCACGCACATACACTTGCACCCTCCACACGTCCCCTGTTCACGCCAATCATATACCCTTTACCCCACAAACACGCACCTACTGACCAAACACTTGCACCCTCCACACGTCCATATAGCCACACGTCATCTGCTCACACCTCACGTACGCCACCTTCAAGAGCAATCAGCGCAAAGCCAAAACAAACTCAACTTCAGCGTATAAGCCACAACGAAATTAACGCACAAGAATGTGCCACCTTCACGCATACCACATCATTATCTCCATGAAGCCAAACTAACCCCAATCACTAACCCTCAATAACACAGCAACGACCAACTCATAGCTTCAACACACCATCGCACCAAACGTCCTTAGCAGCCCACCTTTCAAAACACAGCCCTGAAACCCTCAAATTACTTCACAAAACTGCTTCCATTTTACACCTAAAACTGCCGCAACTAACTACCCTATTCTGACCAGTTTTTGCCGCAATTTTAACCCTAAAAACTACTTGAAACAGTCTCGTATTTACCATAAAACAACACCAGAAAATACAACCAGAAACAGCAGTGAAACGGAGTGAAAACAGCAGCCCGAACAGCGAAACAACGAGGAAAAACATTGTGTTAGTAAATCAAAAGAGTTGCGGATCATCAACCCTTCCGACGGCCGTGAAACGCCCTTTCGTGAGACGATAAAAAAGGTTAGACCTGAGAGAACCTTTCTATTTATTATGTTTCTTTTATGTTCATATATTCTAAAATATTATCGCATGAAAGTCGTTTAAGGCATGATGTGATTGTCGGATGAGCGGAATGTGTGTTCCCTTTTGAGATATATCGGATGAAAACCCGGACGTAAATTTCGTAGCCGATTCTGAATGGACGGTATATGGTTTGTACTCGGGATACAACGCCACGTACCACTCAAGAGACACATGTTTCGTTTCATCCAAACGTGTATTTGAGCATGCTAGAGTTTGTAGGTTATTTATTCATTATTTAAAGCATGATTTAATTTAGTTTGTTATTTATTTTCAAAGCATGATTATGTTATTTTACGGAAGATATTTCGTTTAGTTTATGTTTATGTTACAATAGTTATTTGTTTATTTTGGTTCAATAGTTCAATATGCTCGTTGTGTTATATTGTGTGTTCGCCGTTTAATTACTTACTTTCCAAGCATGTAAACTTAGATTATGAGTTATTTTGATGAAGCATATTAGATCTAAGTTATCTTTGAGCATATACGTTGAGTAGATTCGGTTAGTCTATTGCACAAATTATATCATCACAAGTGACATAAGTAAGGGACCATTCTGAACCCAACGGTTTGAGGTCTTCCCTTACGAGGAGTGAGTGCAGCCTTAAATCTTTGTCCCGGTTCACACCGGGTGGCGACTCCATTATTCTACGATTTAGTCCCCCGTGGGCTATTCCAAACTAGTCTATCACAACGAGAGCCTCGCTCCACAACGAGCGATGAAAAGTAGTGAATGCAGGAAGACACCAAGCGATAAGAGCCTAAGTGTGGAGCGAGGAAAAGCTGTGGAGGCACTGAGATAACCATTACTTGTAGCTCGTTGCGATAGACTAGTTTGGAAGAGCCTAAGGGGCTTGAGTACTTAAGAGAGCCTCGCTCCACCCTCCCTCTGGGGAATCTACAACGGGAAATCTATTTGACAGTCAGTCACGTATTATAACTCGTTGGCATGTACCTTAATGTATAAAAAAGGTGCGCTCACTTGGTAGCTTGAACCCTTGAGTGGGGAGTCCTAGTTATGGGCTATCCTTCGTCAGCGAGAGCCTTTGTCCGCACTCCCGTAAACCCACATGGGAACCATAGTTGTATATCCTATAGGAGCCGCCCCTTTCTACTTTTGATAAACACATGCATATTATATCTCATACATTGCACGTATCTCATGCATACACGCATCATGTTAACCTCTGTATCTTAAAGGCCATCATAGACATCTGTTGGGTTAGGAAGAAGAAAGAATTGTCAATAAGAGTTTAGCAAACGTGGATATCGGGGAAGAGGAAATCGAGAAACAGAAAACCTTACGGCAAGGATAGAAAGACCATTGGGGGGCCTAAAAAGAAAAAAAGAAAAAAAGAAAAAAAGAGAAAAAAAAAAAAGAGAAAAAAAGAAACAAAAAAGAAAAAGAAAAAGAAAAAATTGTTTGTTTTTAGTCATTGATGGTTAGACATAAGTCCGATGATGAAATCGTTTTCTTTAAGATGAAATCTTAGAAACGATAAACTCTTGATGTGCTTTTATCTGATGCTTTGAATTGTTGATCTATGCTAGACTCATAAGCAATTCACTATAGGTTCTTAGCGGTGAAAACCTGAGTAGTTGGCAAGATGACTAGTTGAAGAAATTACGGATCGATGAATGACCGTTTGCTTAGATGTCTATCCTGACTTGCTTATATTATGATGTGTGGTATGGTTGAAAATAAAAGAAAAGTATCTAAAGAAAAGAATTGAACCACCTATAATCGATAAGTGTGAAGCTACCCCGTGGGCGAGTATTAGGACCACCATGAGGAGAAATGCTACCTTAAAGGGTAGGTGTGTTGGAAAAAAGAAAAAAAAATGAAGAAAAGAAAAAATGAAGTCCAAAATGAAAAGAAAAATATGAGACAAAGGAAAAGAAAGATAAAACCATACCACATTGAGCACGAAAAAGCAATTGCAGAGCATAACTGAGACATCTAGGCTGGTTTGACCCATTGATCCCGATTTTTGAAACGAAATCATCGAGTTAGCTTACCTAAGGATTAAGCTGTAAAAGAACCTTTGCACACACACACACTCTCTTTGAGTCTGGCTTAGATCATTTATTCAAAGACTTGGATTTGAGTTGCATTGGATGTTTTGAAAGTTCTTTGGTTTCATTACTGAGCATTCTTTGAGGACAAGGATATGTATAACTATTGGGACTATTTCGTAGCGTATAGTATGATGATATAGAAGGCCCCACAATGTGGTTCATCTTAACCAAGTGCAAATAGCGGAGAGCAGAAAGCTAAATCAAGACTGGGGGCAACCAGTCTACCACCTCGCGAATCCAGGACGTAACAAGATACTGAGTCATGAGACCAAAGAAAACTGAGCAATCACTAAAGAGAATCGACAGAAAAGAACTACGAGCAGGCCCAAGGGGCGACCAAAGACTTTTACAAGCAAGAAGCATCGAAGAGCACAAGGAAGACCTAACCCATCGGAATAGGAAATGCATTCATGCATACATGCATACACGTCATATATATGCAATCTTCGTCTTATTTTTATTCATAGATTTCAAAAAAAAAAAAGTGGCAAAAGGCCAGCCAATCAGAAACAGCAACAGTACAATGTCATCAATTTCATAAATGAATCAGTTTCAGTCTGGGGACGAGGCCCACATCAGTGTCAGTCTGCGGGCGAGGCACATATCAGTATCAGTCTGGGGGCGAGGCCCATATCAGTATCAGTCTGGGGGCGAAGCCCACATCAGTATCAGTTTTGGGGTAAGGCCCACATCAGTTTCATTCTGGGGGCGAGGCCCACATCAGTTTCAGTCTGGGGGCGAGGCCCACATCAGTATCAATTTAGGGCGAGGCCCACATTAGTATCAACTCAGGGTCGAGGCCCACATTATCAGCAGCATCGAGAATGAATCCCAGGGTCGAGGCCCACATTGTCAGCAGTATCGGGAATGAATCCCAGGGTTGAAGCCCATATTATCAGTAGTTTTGGGAATGAATCCCAGGGCCGAGTCTCACGTCGTCAAAATTTGGAAAGAATCCAGGGAATGAATCCTAGGGCGAGGCCCACGTCGTCAAAATTTAGAATGAATCCCAGAGTCTAGGCCCATGTTTTCAGAATTTGGAAAGAATCCAGGGAATAAATCCTAGGGCCGAGGCCCACGTTGTCAGAATTTGGAATGAATCCAGGGAATGAATCCCATGGTCGAGGCCCACATCGTCTGAGTTTTGGAATGAATCCCAGGGTCGAGGCCCATTTCATAAGAGTTTTGGAATGAATCCGGGAATGAGTCCCAGTGGTGCGGCCCATATTAATATCAGTTTTGGGGATGAGTCCCAGGGTCAAGGCCCACATCAGTATCAGTTTGGGGATGAGTCCCAGGGTCGAGGCCCGCATCAACATCAGTTTTGGGGATGAATCCCAGGGTCGAAGCCCGCATCAGCATCAGTTTTTGGGATGAGTCCCAAGGTCGAGGCCCATTGCATCACAAGCCAAGAATGGCAATTCGAAAATGGAATAGAGTGCGAGAATGAACAAGCCGAGAATGGCAATCCGAGAATGAAACACAGTTTGAGAATGAACATGCCGGGTATGGCATTTTGGGGCGAGGCCTACATTGGTTCAATATTAGTTCTGCCAGGTATGGCATCCTCGAGGCGAGGCCCACAATGGTTCAATATCAGTTCTGCCGGGTATGGCATTCTGGGGGCGATGCCCAATTGGTTCAGCATCAGTTTCCGCCGGGTATGGTACTCTGGGGCCGAGGCCCACATCAGTTCAGTATCAGTTTGTCAGGTACGTCACTCCAGATATGGAGACACTAGATCAGTTTGCTAGGTACGGCACTCCAGGTATGGAGATATCAGATCAGTTCAGCCAAGTACGGCACTCCGGGTATGGAGACACCGGATCAGTTTGCCAGGTACACCACTCCGGGTATGGAGACACCAGAGACACCAGATCAGTTTACCAGGTACGACACTCCAGGTATGGAGACACTAGATCAGTCAGCTAGGTACGGCACTCCGGGTACGAAGATATCAGATCAGTTCAGCCAGGTACGACACTCCGGGTATGGAGGTATCAGATCAGTTCTGTTAGGTAAGACACTCCGGGTATGGAGATATCACACTGCAACACCCTAGGTACGGGGTTAGCATGCCAGATACGGCATTCAGACCACTGCGAAACCCTAGGTACGGGGTTAGTACGCCAGGTACGACATATGGACTATTATGGACTACCGCGACACCCTAGGTACGGGGTTTACCATGCCAGGTACAGTATGTGGACTATTGTGGACGATCGTGACACCCTAGGTACGAGGTTTAGCACGCCAGGTACGGCATGTGGACTATGTGGATTATGACGACTACCAAAGACTACCGTGGACTATCATGAATATTGTGGACTACCGTAGACTACCGTGGACTATGGTGGATTATGTGGACTACGAGGACTACCGTGGATTATCGTGAAGTGTTGTGGATTACCGTGGACTACCGTGGATTATGTGGACTACCGAGGACTACCGTGGACTATCGTGAGGTGTTGTGGACTACGGTGGATTATGTGGACTACCGAGGACTACCGTGGATTATCGTGAGGTGTTGTGGACTACCGTGGATTACCTTGAAGTGTTGTGGACTAAATTGAAATGTAACTTTTCAACACCAAGGCCTCAAGCCTGAACTCAATAAAAAAAAAATACAAATACTTGGCCTCCGGCCAGAACCCAAAATAAAACTAAGCTATTACATGACTTATGCATATAAAATACAAATGCAAATACATAGACAAGGGCCGTGAGAACCCATAACTCGAACCAGGACTCTCTTGACTGCAATTAGGGCGATCCGCCGTCTTCAAAGTCTTCACCGAACATCTGCTGGTTCTATATGACAGCTACTGACCTGCAAAACTACAAACTGTTGTGGTGTGAGTCATAATGACTCAGTAAGTAATCATGCAAACATTAACAAATCTAAATTAACTTTATAACTTATATCCGTTTATTCCTGTATTACTTGCTATTAGTCTTTTCATCTGAACACACACCTACATACTTTAACTTCTAATAATTACGTCCGTATTAATCTTTATACAAAATACGTCAAGTTCTACTTTACATACTAACAGGTTAAGATCCATTTCACTTCTGTTGTGCTACTCTGTTTCTTCTTTTTACCATTTTTTTATACTCTGAGCTAATCTAGATTCCACAACTATAATAGCTTTCTTTCTTTTACTGTCTTGAAATATCATCAAATCGGACTATTAAAATCTTACTTCTGTCAATTACCTAATCCACTACCACAAATCATGATTACATATATATGTTACCATTTCCTCATGTACTAACATCATTCGATATGTTCTTTTTTTAAGTAAACATACAACTCATAATCATCATTAACACATATACCTTTAGATAAGATCATGTTATTATGCATTAGAATTTCACAAAATGTTTCTTCTCAATACACATGCCCCACACCAATATCAGCCACATATATCTTTCGATGCAATCATGTCATGCTTTTATAAACTATTACTTTAAAATCTTTTCTGAAGAACTTACATGCGAAAAATACTAATGCCATAATGCATTAACATCAAATATATGCATCTCAAATGACTTACTAGAATACATGATTTATATGCAGAGCTTGCAAATCATTCTTTACTTCAACATGCTATGCCTTTTAGAACATATTCTTATGAAAATCCTTTCTGAAGAACTTTTGGTTGAAAATATTACTCGGAAACTGATTTCTGTATTGAAATTCTGAATCTCTTATAAAACCAATGCTTCGGAAAACTTTCTTTTCTAAAGAGCTCTTTCTGAAAGCTGTAACTGAAAACTGAAACTGTAATCTATATTTGAAAACTGAAAACTGTGTCTCAAAACTATAAATTGTATATGTAGACTGACAACTACATTTGAAACTGTAATTTGTATCTGAAAACTGAAAACTAAAACTTTCTCTGAGTTCTGTATCTCTGAAAACTATTTTCTAAAAATATGATATCTGAGTGTCTGTAGAAAAACTGACGCATTGAGACATTATGTATCGCCGTCCCCCTATACGCCCTAGAGTCAGATATACAAACCCATGACATTGGGGCGTTACGTATCACCGTCCCCAAAAGCATGTCATACCTGCCCCGAAACTGGTGGTCTTGGGGCATTACGTATCGCCATCCCCCAAGCCACAAACTGGAACTGAGGGTGCGGATCTATGCTACCACCCAAGTTCAAACTGGAGATCAGGTACACGATCCTATGCCACCATCCTGTCTCAAAACTAGGATCTAGGGGGCGTTACGTATCTCCGTCCCCCTAGTCCTCTACATGTGCACATGTCTCTGTCCGTCAATTCCATCTTTATGTCTCAAGTTACATACTGGGGTGAGGTTTTACCTCATGCCCCGAAAATTATAAAATCATAATCCATATCATGAAACCTAAAAACATATATTGTATCTCAAAACTGAAAGGAAACTTTTTCTGAAAACTATTTTGTCTTTCAAAACGTTTGAAGCTTTTCTTTAAAACATTGTGAAATCTTTGAAAACATTCTTATCTTTTTCTCAACCACTGAAAACTTTAGCGCGCACACACACACATGCAGATGCTTTCTCGTAATTGTTAGGGTTGGTGCTCCGAGCGCCAATTTTATTATGTATTTCCTTGTAAATACTTATGTAACGTTTTATTATGAATAAAATGAACAGTTTCTTTTATATAACTTCTTCTTTTATATGGTAAAGACGTAACCGACCTTAGAATGATTAGTTATGATACAGTTGCAAAAGCGTCGCAACTGACATTGAGTGTATCATGACGTTGTCATTCTTAGACAGTTCCCGGTCAAGGTTTACACTACTTGGTCAGTAAAGTAAACCCGTAGAGACTGGTACATGTCGTATATTGGAATCTTGGATTCCGATGGTTTCTCAGTGAACCATGAGTCTTGGAGACTCGTATAGACGTGTAGGTGTTTATAGCGGATAAACACTGAACGACTCACCGAAGATTCTTAATGATGGTACACCAACGTCAATAAGAATCTTCTCGGGTTGAGTGAGCATAGTGATTCTTTGACTTGAGATACCACTGTGGATATCTGAGTTATCCTCCACACTTAGATGGCAGTCACGTCACCGATCTATTTAGATCAGACCTCCGCCTGTTCGTTGGTGTGGACTGATGCTCAGGATATCCTGTGTGTATCAAGATAGGATCCGTCAGCTCTGTGTACAGAGTATAGGTATTCAATATGGTATTAGCAATCTGTTAAATCCATGGGCCCGTGGTACACTGTAGAAATTAGTTCTAAGTGTTATTTGAGGGATTGCTAATAGAAACGTCGACGTGATTATATCTATAGAGATTTGACGTTTGTATCTATATCTCTGGATTAATCCGGATACCTGTGACGGAGGGATTATACGTATGCAGTGACCTCGACCTGTATGATTCAGTGAGTTTATCGTGTTCGTCATAATTTACGGGTGGGTGAATTATGGACACGAAATTTGATTTCGTGACGGATATGCCTGAATCTAGAGAGTCTCACTAATGAAATTTACTCGTAGAGCACTAGGGCAACTGTTATGAATAATACTGATTATTTATAACTCGTTTAATGGTTAAACGAAAAATACATGCAATCGGGACCTATCGGTCATTTCCAATATTGATGTGTATTTTATTTAATACTTGATTTTATTAAATACACATTAATAAAATATCAAATTGTGATATTTGACTTATATCATTAATATATGTATTTGAGATATTTATTGTAAATATAATACATATATTCAAGATATTTAAATTTATTAATTAATTATTTAATTGTTAAATAATTAAATTAATTATAAATTAATATCTTTTGTAATGATTTACTTTATTAAAGTTGGAAATGGCAATTTAATTGGAACACATTTTGTTCACTTTAATTTGGATAAAGTGTTATCATTATTGTTAAATGTGGACCAATGATTTTAAACAAAATGAATTAATTGTTATTTATTTTTTTGCAAGCAAAATGGTGAAGGGTGAACAAAAATTGGTTTTGATCATTCTTGGTCATTCACGACACATCAACAAAAATTAAAAAAAAAAGGGAATTGAGAGCATTTTGGTGAAGAAAGAAAGAAAGAAAACAAAGGCAATGGCTTGATTTTTGTAAGTTCTTTTCAAATTTCTTCCAAAAATTTCAAAATACTCTTAGCTTCAATTGTGTGTTAAGAACATTCTCTATTCTTTTAGTTTCTAATTAAAATTGTTGGATGCTTGTTTGAGGTGTTTAAGCATGTTAATTAATTTATTTGCTTATTAGTGTGTAATTAAGCTTAATAAATTATTAGAAAATTAAGTTGCTATTCTAGAGTTAATAGCCATTCATAATTACCTAGAATTGTTCTTGATTAATTTCATGATGGTGAGAATTAATTGGTGTAGTAATTTGAAGATTAAAGTATTGAATTTTATAATTTAGTGTAAATTGCCAATTTGAGTGATTTATGAAATTAGGGTTCCAAACCTACTCAAATTTTGGGGCTTTTCATATATAAGCTTTAATTTGATGTATATTTGATGCATGTAAAATTTGGGATTAATTGGATTTGATCTTGATGTGTTTTGAGCATTTTGGGCCAAATTGCAATTAACCAAAGTTTTGGGGCTGTTCTGTAAATTCGAAAAAACTGGGCAGTGGCGCAATTCTGGAAAATGTTTCTGGTTTTGTAGCAAACTTGGAAAAATTATTTTTGGGTTAATTTGGAATTAATTAAATATGTAATTGACATATTTAAAACCAAAATAATTAATTTGAAAAAGTTTGGGGTAATTTTGTAATTAAAAGAAATATGATTTCTTAGGTTATATTTCATAATTTAAGTATTGGTTAATTAAATAAATAAGTTTATTTAATTGTTCCAAGAAAAATTTTTGAAATCGGAGAAATCGTTTTTCCGCGTTCCGCTGCGCAACCTTGTAATTCCAATAAAACCCCAACAAAAATGGTATCAGAGCGAGTCTGATTCTGGAACCCCGATATATGAAATAGCCTTTAAAATTCAATATTGACTTTAATCTTGATTTTAATGCATGCTTGTATTTATTTAATTTGATTAAATAAATTAAACATCTTTAGCGGAAAATCCCTATTAAAATAAGGTTTATAATTTAATATGTATTTGATGTATATTAATCGGTCCGTCTTGTCAATACCGCTTATCGGTAAATTTTCTACGACTATATCCGAGAACGTGCCAAAGCTGTGAGGATATGGCCGGTAGAAATTTATTGTACCGGATATATTTGATATTAGGTGAATTCAAGCGAAAGCGATCTCTGAACGTGCCAAAGCTGTCAGGGTTACGTAAGTATCTTGAATTCATCATTGACAAGTTTGACCTTGGTACGCCTCCTTGTGAACGTGCCAAAGCTGTCACAACGAGAAACGACCAGGACCGAAAACCAAGGAGTCACTATTGAGTGATCGACAATCTGTTGTCTACCTAAATGAATATACGTAGGCGAGAACGTGCCAAAGCTGTGAGCTGAAATATATTCATGGGGTCCACCTTTCACTATTATGTTATGATTTGATTATCGCATGTTTTGTATTCTGTTGGGGATTACAGTATTGCATGAAATAGTGGGAGGGGCATTTTTAGATTAAAAATCCATGATCTAGTTAATGCTTTATGATATATTATGAAACTGTTATGATCTTTTATCTGCTTATTTACTGACCGTTGTTTCGCTGTCTATTTGATAGATTTGCGATGGCGGCCCTCCACCCAATCCTTTTGCACGTATGCTTGATACGAACAAATTGAAAGGCGCAGAAAACTTTGCGGATTGGATATGGACTTGAGGATTGTCCTCAATTCCGAGAAACTGGGGTATATTTTGGATGGTCCATTACCGCTTGCTATATCACCCGATGCATTACCTGAAGAACATGAGACTTTCCAGCAATGGAAGGATGATGATTTAAGGGTTAAATCATTCATCTTGAGTTCACTTTCTTCTGAGCTTAAGAAGACTTATTGGAGATGCACGATGCATATAGCATGATGACACAACTTCGTGAATCGTTCATGAACCAGGAACAGGTCGTTGTTCATAAAGTTTCGATGGAATTGTTCCATTCTAAACTTGATGAGGGGCAGGCTGTGAGCCCGCATGTGCTTCACTTGATCGATTTGATCGAGCAGTTGAGGCGACAGGATTTCCCTCTGAATGAGACTCTTGGCCGTAGTGTCATTCTCGGTTCACTCCCGGCTTCATATCGCCAGTTCGTGTCTGTACTTCAACATGAATGGGATTCACTGTACTTACCGAGAGTTGCATAGGATGCTTCTCACAGCAGAGGAAGATTTAAGGAAGGAGTTCCGACTCGCCCTCCGAAACCCACTTCACTTTCCGCTTCTTCCCAATCCAAGTCGAAGGGGAAGAAGTCTAAAGGAAAGAAGAAGAAGGGTTTCAATATTCCTCCGCAAGGTAAGACGGCGAAGCCCAAGAGAGCTTCTGAAGACAAGTGCCACCACTGCCAGAAAGTCGGGCACTGGAAACGTAACTGCCCGGACTATCTTGCAAACTCAGGAAGGAAAGAGCATCGACATCAGGTACTTTTATTTTTCCTATTATTGATATCTCTTTGGCTTGTGAAGCTATTACATCAATATTGGATTTTGGATTCTGCTTGTCCTATTCACATTTGCAATACGTTGCAGGTGCTGACGGGAAGTAGACGGCTGAAATCTGGGGAGATGCAGTTGCGGTTCGGGAGTGGCGACTCTCTGGATGCAGTTGCAGTGGGCATATGTGAGATTCCCTTACCCAGTGGGAGACTTTTGTTGCATGACTGCTATTTTGTGCCAGGATGTGTGGCGAATATTATGTCCCTTTTTGTATTAGATACTGAAGGTTATAATGTAAATATTAAGAATCGTTCTTTGTATTTATATGATAGTTGTAATATTCAGATCCTTTGTTGTCCAAATGAGCATGGTCATTACATATTGCGCACCTCACAAGATATCTTTAATACTGGAATAAATAAACGTAAACAATCTGATATAAATAATACTGAACTCTGGCACATGAGGTTAGGTCATATAGGCGTGAAACGCCTAACCCAATTGGTTAAGAATGGTTTGATACATGATCTCACCATTGAACCTTATCCAACTTGCGAATCTTGTATTCGGGGTAAAATGACCAAAGCCCCATTTTCAGGTGTTGGACACCGAGCCAGTGACTTGTTGGAACTCGTACATTCTGATGTATGTGGTCCCTTAAGTCAAACTGCTCACAGTGGTTTTTCTTACTTCGTCACCTTTACCGATGATCTGTCACGGTACGGTTATGTCTATTTGATGAGACATAAATCAGAAACCTTTGAAAAGTTCAAAGAATTCCGAAATGAAGTTGAGAAACAAACTGGTCAATATATTAAATGCCTTCGATCTGATCGAGGCGGTGAATATATGAGTGGAGAGTTCACTGATTATTTAAAGGAGAATGGGATTCTCGCTCAATATACTCCTCCCGGTACTCCGCAACATAATGGAGTATCTGAAAGGAGAAATCGGACTTTATTAGATATGGTCCGATCGATGTTGAGTTATACAGATTTACCCTATTATTTATGGGGTTATGCTCTTTTAACTGCCGCACATCTTTTGAACAAGATTCCTTCCAAGGCTGTTCCTACGACTCCGTATGAGATATGGACCGGTAGGAAACCAAATCTTAGTTATATTAAGATTTGGGGGTGTCCTGCTTATGTCAGGATGGCTCAGCAAGATAAGCTTTTGCCTCGAGGGCAGAAGTTTAGGTTTGTTGGATATCCTTCAAATACGAAAGGATATTTATTCTATGATACCGAGCATCGAAATGTGTTCGTAGCTCGCTTCGCAAAATTTCTAGAAATAGAATTTTTGGCTGAAGGTGGTGATCATAGACAGGTTGAACTTGATGAAGTACAACCTGGAACCAACGAACTAATGGAGGAACCTGTAGTTCAAGAAGATGGAGAACCTTCAACACACACACTCCGTAGGTCACAAAGGGTATCTAGACCTCCTGAACGCTTGTATTTGATACAAGAAAAGAGTCTCGATGTTCTCTTATTAGAAGAGACTGACCCTTTTACCTATAGAGAATCGATGTTGGACATCGACTCCGTGAAGTGGCAAGACGCCATGAAATCCGAGATGGACTCAATGTATGAGAATCAAGTTTGGAACTTGGTTCCGCTTCCCGAAGGAATTGTTCCTATCGGTTGTAAATGGATTTACAAGAGGAAGCGAGGGCCCGATGGAAAGGTTGAAACCTTTAAGGCCCGACTGGTAGCTAAAGGTTACTCGCAGCGACCTGGAGTCGACTACGATGAAACTTTTTCTCCAGTTGCCATGCTAAAGTCCATCAGGATTTTATTGTCAATTGCCGCATATCATGATTACGAGATTTGGCAAATGGATGTCAAAACGGCTTTTCTAAATGGATTTCTTGATGAAGAAATCTATATGGAACAACCGGAAGGTTTTGCATCCAGCGAGAACTCGGGCATGGTATGTAAGCTGAAGAAGTCCATTTATGGACTTAAACAGGCTTCACGAAGTTGGAATCTTCGATTCGACGAGATAATCAAATTGTCTGGTTTTCTCAAGAATTCGGAAGAATCCTGTGTGTATCAGAAGGCCAGTGGGAGTATGGTGGTATTTTTAATTCTCTATGTTGATGACATCCTTATCATTGGGAATGATATTGGGATGATGCAAGGCGTCAAAGCTTACCTCTGTAAGAATTTCTCCATGAAGGACCTGGGTGAAGCTTCTTATGTCTTGGGCATAAAACTCTATAGAGATAGAGAAAGGAAGCTTATTGGGTTATCCCAATCAACGTACATAGATAAGATCTTAGAACGGTATAATTTTGTTAACTGTAAGACAGCAAACATACCGTTCAGACATGGCTTACATCTTTCGAAGAAGATGTGTCCGCAAACAGAAGATGAGAAGATTAGAATGTCTAATCAACCTTATGCTTCGTGTTTGGGCAGCATCATGTATGCCATGTTATGTACTAGGCCTGATATCAGCTTCGCAGTTAGTGTGACGAGCAGATATCAGTCCAATCCAGGAAATGACCATTGGATGGCCATTAAACATATCCTCAAGTATCTTAAAGGTACCAAGGATAAGTTTATTATTTATGGAGGAAACGAACTGCAAGTTAATGGGTATACGGATTCCGATTTCCAATCGGATCCTGATGATAGAAAGTCTACATCAGGATTCGTGTTTACCCTTAACGGTGGTGCAGTTTGTTGGAAGAGTTCCAAACAGGGGTCGACAGCTGATTCCACCACAGAGGCGGAATATATTGCAGCTTCAGAAGCTGCAAAGGAAGCTGTATGGGTTAGGAACTTTATCACAGAATTGGGAGTAGTCCCAAGTATCGAGAATCTGATTCCGTTATACTGTGATAATACTGGAGCCATTGCACAAGCAAAGGAACCAAGGGCGCATCAGAAGTCGAAGCATGTGGAACGAAAGTACCACATCATTCGAGAGATTGTGTCGCGAGGGGACATTTTCGTGTGCAAGGTACCGAATGAAGATAATATAGCAGACCCGCTTACGAAGGCCATACCTCCGAAGTTATTTGATAAACATGTGGAGTCGATGGGTATTAGATACAATCGATATTGGCACTAGAGCAAGTGAGAGATTTTGTTAGGGTTGGTGCTCCGAGCGCCAATTTTATTATGTATTTCCTTGTAAATACTAATGTAACGTTTTATTATGAATAAAATGAACAGTTTCTTTTATATAACTTCTTCTTTTATATGGTAAAGACGTAACCGACCTTAGAATGATTAGTTATGATACTGTTGCAAAAGCGTCGCAACTGACATTGAGTTGTATCATGACGTTGTCATTCTTAGACAGTTCCCGGTCAAGGTTTACACTACTTGGTCAGTAAAGTAAACCCGTAGAGACTGGTACATGTCGTATATTGGAATCTTGGATTCCGATGGTTTCTCAGTGAACCATGAGTCTTGGAGACTCGTATAGACGTGTAGGTGTTTATAGCGGATAAACACTGAACGACTCACCGAAGATTCTTAATGGATGGTACACCAACGTCAATAAGAATCTTCTCGGGTTGAGTGAGCATAGTGATTCTTTGACTTGAGATACCACTGTGGATATCTGAGTTATCCTCCACACTTAGATGGCAGTCACGTCACCGATCTATTTAGATCAGACCTCCGCCTGTTCGTTGGGTGTGGACTGATGCTCAGGATATCCTGTGTGTATCAAGATAGGATCCGTCAGCTCTGTGTACAGAGTATAGGTATTCAATATGGTAATTAGCAATCTGTTAAATCCATGGGCCCGTGGTACACTGTAGAAATTAGTTCTAAGTGTTATTTGAGGGATTGCTAATAGAAACGTCGACGTGATTATATCTATAGAGATTTGACGTTTGTATCTATATCTCTGGATTAATCCGGATACCTGTGACGGAGGGATTATACGTATGCAGTGACCTCGACCTGTATGATTCAGTGAGTTTATCCGTGTTCGTCATAATTTACGGGTGGGTGAATTATGGACACGAAATTTGATTTCGTGACGGATATGCCTGAATCTAGAGAGTCTCACTAATGAAATTTACTCGTAGAGCACTAGGGCAACTGTTATGAATAATACTGATTATTTATAACTCGTTTAATGGTTAAACGAAAAATACATGCAATCGGGACCTATCGGTCATTTCCAATATTGATGTGTATTTTATTTAATACTTGATTTTATTAAATACACATTAATAAAATATCAAATTGTGATATTTGACTTATATCATTAATATATGTATTTGAGATATTTATGTAAATATAATACATATATTCAAGATATTTAATTTATTAATTAATTATTTAATTGTTAAATAATTAAATTAATTTATAAATTAAATATCTTTTGTAATGATTTAACTTTATTAAAGTTGGAAATGGCAAATTATCATTGGAACACATTTTGTTCACTTTAATTTGGATAAAGTTTATCTTTAATTTGTAAATGTGGACCAATGATTTTACAACAAAATGAATTAATTGTTATTTATTTTGCAAGCAAAAAATGGTGAAGGGTGAACAAAAATTGTTTTGATCACTTCTTGGTCATTCACGACAACATCAACAAAAATTAAAAAAAGGAATTGAGAGCATTTTGTGAAGAAAAGAAAAGAAAGAAAACAAGGCAATTGGCTTGATTTTTGTAAGTTCTTTTCAAATTTCTTCCAACATGAAAAATGTTTCAAATACTCTTAGCTTCAATTGTGTTGTTAAGAACATGTCTCTATTCTTTTAGTTTGTAATTAAAATTGTTGGATGCTTGTTTGATGTGTTTAAGCATGTTTAATTAATTTATTTGCTTATTAATGTAATTAAGCTTAATAAATTGATTAGAAAATTAAAGTTGCTATTCTAGAGTTAATTAGCCATTCATAATTACCTAGAATTGTTCTTGATTAATTTCATGATGGTGAGAATTAATTGGTAGTAATTTGAAGATTAAAGTATTGAATTTTATTAATTTAGTGTAAATTGCCAATTTGAGTGATTTATGAAATTAGGGTTCCAAACCTACTCAAATTTTGGGGCTTTTCATATATTAGCTTTAATTTGATGTATATTTGATGCATGTAAAATTTGGGATTAATTGGATTTGATCTTGATGTGTTTTGAGCATTTTGGGCCAAATTGCAATTAACCAAAGTTTTGGGGCTGTTCTGTAAATTCCAGAAAAAACTGGGCAGTGGCGCAATTCTGGAAAATGTTTCTGGTACTGTAGCAAACTTGGAAAAATTATTTTTGGGTTAATTTGGAATTAATTAAATATGTAATTGACATATTTAAAACCAAAATAATTAAATTGAAAAAGTTTGGGGTAATTTTGTAATTAAAAGAAATATGATTTCTTAGGTTATATTTCATAATTTAAGTATTGGTTAATTAAATAAATAAGTTTATTTAATTGTTTCAAGAAAAATTTTTGAAATCGGAGAAATCGTTTTTTTCCGCGTTCCGCTGCGCAACCTTGTAATTCCCAATAAAACCCCAACAGAATGTCATATATGGCACATAAACACATTCAGCATACTCCCATAGATTTATAATGTGCGATCTAATCTACATACATTCTTTCATCTCTAATGACCTTATAATCCATATAATTCATATTTTATCAATATGTTTTTGCTTACATTAACACATATATGATTTATCATACCCCTAGACTACCAAAATGAACACTTGCATATACTTTTCATACTATCTTACTAATTCTACATTTATACTTGTAATTACATTCAAGCTTGATGCTGCATTACTTTATACACATAAGCTCAATTTCATAAAACCAGAATTCTAAATCATAGACATATATTTATTTCATATGCAATTCTACTACACACATGTAATATTTTATATTCATATACACACAATCGAAGCTCTTCTACTATCTCGGACTTCAAACGTATATGAGTCTCAATTTCTTAATTCTTAAACTTATTTACCATTTCCTAACTATCAGCTTGTGCTCCGGAATCTCATGTCATAAACTTTCATATATCCTCATGTCATGCGTATGTTACTCATTTATTGTCTCTACCATCTTATATACATGTATCAGTACTCACTAGTTTTTATTTACTCATGCATGCTAATATTCTTATAAATGCATAAAATACAGACTTTCATTCATATCACTAATCTCATTCCCTAGGGTGTAGTTTTACAACCCCCAAACCCAAGTCTCAAATATGTTATATTCATATACTTTATCATTCTTAACTTTCGAACTTAAGCTTAGTCGAGTCTTACATTTTACATATCTACACACACTCTACTATATGTCTATAACTATACTTATATCATTTCTTTACTAACTATAATTGGAACAAAACACATAACACGAGCATTCATCGCATGAGTTACTTACCTGGCTTTGCGGACACCCGAACTCCTGGTCCGATCTGTCAAAACAAATCACCACATATGTCAGAACTGCTATTTGCGGAACTTTCAACTCATCTATACTAAACTACGGACTTCCTCGAATACACAGATCTTTCTGATTCTACTATTTAAACTTCATTACTCTATTACACGCTCATAAACTATCCTAAACTAGCTAGATAGTTCAAATTCTCATTTTAACGCGTTTGCGGTAAAACTTACGGAAAAGTTTCCGCAAACGCTACGGAAGGGTCTCGAACCCTCCGAACTAATCCAGAATTACTCAATTACCCTCGCAATATCATATTTATATCTTAACCAAGGCTACGGTCATCTAAACTCAAACGCGCGAGAAACTCCATTTTACAGGAAACTCGCTAATTCTACCGGATCGATCAAATCTAATCCATTACTCCTCGGATTCTACCATATTTATTGTTTTAACATATTAAAACATATCCAATTCATATCAAGGTAATTCGCTAAACTACGGAACTACCGGAAACATTCGAATATAAATCGATACACTTTAAAATATCAAATTTTGATCAGAGAGTCGTACCAAAATTCCGAGGCCATATTCGGACTCCTAACGGCCATACAAACGCGATGGTGTCGACGGAATTTCGATCAGAGCTACTGTTAATCATGGGTTTACTATTCACCGTGACTTCTCTCCTCGTTTTACGTGATTCCGGCCACGGTTCAGTGAAATCGACTCCACATACTTGTAGTACTCGTCGAGGGCGTCGATTTGACGGGTGGCTCGAGTCGTGAAATGAACCGACGAATCGGATCCATGAAACCCACGTCGCGCCATTGTCCACCGCCGTTTCTCACCGTCGCCGAGTCTGATGGATGATCACCGGACACCGACTTGCTCCTCATCACCGGACGATCACAACCGCACCGGTGTGCCGGCCTGACACCGGCCAGAAGCTCACCGTCGATCAGAACAATGAAGGAAGGCGATGGGGGGTCGGGTGAGGGAGAGGGAAAAGGATTTGCCATTTTGCAATTTTCTAAAACTATGAGGTTTATATACTTAGCTAGGAAAATATCATCTGAGTCCCTGCATTTTGCTAATAAGCCCATGGTTTGGGGTCTTCTCGGTAATTCGTACTTTTGAGGCCATTCTGGTAAAAATTTCGAAAAGTGTTCAACACGAAAGTTGTTCGTCTCTAAAAAAAGAGTCTGATGGTTCAAGAATCAACTCGATCAGAGTTGTTTGCTAATTTCGTGACCAAAACTATAAACTTTACGCGTTTTACGAAAATCGCGCAACTGACTTTTAATCTCAACGTTTTCTGACGCGATAAAAATTCATAATCTATTATTTCAACTCATATAACATCACTTAAACTCTTATTCATCATCATCATCATGCTCCGAGACTAAAACATCCATCCGGGAATCTTCTAGAACAGTCCCGAAAATCTGGGATGTTACATCGACCAAATATGGTCCTCAACCACCTTTGAAAATTCCAACATATTTAACACTTATAGCATAATATTATCAACCAAAACAAATAAAATCAACCATCATTACAGCCTCTCGCCAATTCGGCGAACTATCATCTTTTCCCTTTGAGACTTTTCAAGCAATACTAAATATAATCACCCTTATAGCATGCATATAGTCACAATTTCATACCAAATCAAAGCAAATTCCTCTCCCCATCATGCTTAACTTTCGAACATAAGAGACTCAATATCAAAGTTTGGTATTCAACTCATTTAGTTCATTAATTCATGGCATAACATCCCTATTAACATAGATAACAACTTTACTAAGCTTAAATATGTAAATAAAGCAAACTTAAACTTAAAATTTGTCAAATTCGAATTTGGGGAACACAAATTCATCAAGTAAAATTGAAATTCCAAAGAAGAGAGAGAGGGAAACTTACATAGCTTGAAAAATACTTGAATGAGCTACCAATTTGACTTTCACTTGTATGAGAAAAAGGAAGAAAAATGAAAGCCTGAGAGAGAATGGAGGCTTGACTTTGTTCAATGTGTGAGAAGTGAAAGAGATAGTGAATAGTAATATTTATATAGTATAAGAGATATATTTTTATAATTAAAATAATAATATAAGTTGATCACATGTCATAATTCTAGATTACTCATGAATTTCACTATTCATCTTATGGAATATGCATTTTTGACCTCTTTCTGCTCAAAATTTGGAAAAATGCCCAACATGAAAGTTATAAATCTTGGTCTAAGATTTCTTACAGTATAAAAATAACCAAAATCAAATATCGATACATGTTATGGTCAACATATTAAAAGATATATGTTATTAAATAAAATCCAACTATACCACGAAACTAAAAAATATTACCATGTGATCTCGAAATAATTCATACGAGTAATTTACATCCTAATAATGCATAATTAAGCACTAGAATGTGTCTCGTAAATGCATAAGAAAATATATGATTACGTCATGACGGCCGAGGTGTTACATTCTCCCGTTCTTATAAAATTTCATCCTCGAAATTTCTCAATCCTTAAATTCAGTAAATCGGGGCTAAATGCACATACGGAAACTATGTTATCCAATAGCTATTTTATTCTATAATACATCAAAAATCATGTATTTCTTGTTAGAATAGACTATATCATATCATATCAAATTCAAATCAAAACAAAACGAATTGGACCAAACAATTCATATCAAATCCAAGCCATATTGTATCACATCAGATCATATATATCAAATACAACTTACTTATATCAAATCTAAATCGTAACATATTATATCACATACTAGAGAGGTAAAAGCAAATTACAAATAAAAGACCTATATGGTCAATTCAATAACAGAAAACTTACTTAGATGATTGGACACCCTATAGTCATAGTCACCAACATCGAAACCTTTTGCTCTGATATCAAATTAGTAACACCTCACCTAGATAATATTCTACCGGTATGAGAGAGGATTAACCCATCTGCCTAGGCCTCAATCCTGAAAACAGACATGACGCGCCCTAAAAACAGATAACATATATCATAGTACAACACCCAAAAATACATTTATAAATATCAAGTAAGCAAATAGGACCTCCGGTCTAAACTCAAAATAATTCAAATCACGTTATCTATCTTCTAGGCTTCATGCTCCAAATCAAAACATACAGTCCAATACTTACATTTACATACATATAATAATACACTTTGTTCGATACAAATATATAAAAGTATTGGAGATGGTGCTTGGCGCGCCAAATTTTGTTGTATTTATTGTAAATACGATGTATATTTTATTTTATTATAAATAAAATTAAGTATTTTTCATCAATATATTTTATTAAATGGTAAAGGCGTAAAAGACCTTAGAATGATAGTTGTGAAATAATTGCAAAAGCGTCGCTATTGTTACTGAGAAATATCACATATAATTTATTCTTTAATTGTTCCTAGTCAAGGTTTACATACTTGGTCAGTTAGTAAACCCGTGAGACAGATACGTGTAGTATATTAGAATTGTTCTAATAGTTTGTCTCAGTAAACCATGAGTCTTAGGAGACTCATATAGACACGTAGGTATTTATTGGATAAATATTGAACGACTCATTCAAAGATTCCTGATAGATGGTATACCAACGTTAATAATAATCTTTACGAGTCGAATAACATATTAACTTATTTAATTTTTGATACCACTATGGATATGTGAGACATCCTTCGTACTTTGATGATAGTCACGTCAATGATCTTTTAAGATCAGACCTCCGCTGTTCGTCCGGTATGGACTCATACTCATGATATCATGTGATGTGTCCAGAGAGGATCTATTAGTCCTATGTACGAGATTTAAGTGTCTGATTTGTGATTCTTTGAAATCCTTGTTTGAGGTATGATTCGGAAACGAGTTCTGAATATTTATTGAAGAATCATAATTATGTTGCGATACATGAATTGTTCATAGCAGAAATTTGACGTTTAATTTATATCTCCGGAATAATTCGGATAACCTATGATAAATGGATTATATATATACACAATGACTTCGATTTGGATGGTTTAACCCGATTATCTGTGGTCGTCGTAATTTGTGAGTGGATAAATTACAGACATGGAAATGGTTTCTGTGACACATAAACTTAAACCTAGAGAGTCCCACAATATAAAGTATACTCATTGAACACTTGGACAATTAGTTATGGATAATTCAGATTATTCATAATTTACACATGCGTTTTAAATAATGTGTATTTGTATACGATATATAATTTAGATTAGATACAGATTATTAACCCATTAGATTTTTGACACTTGTTTTATTATTAATTAATTAATTATTAATAATGATAAAATGGAAGAATATTCTTGGAATATTTTTCCATATAGTTATTTTATCTTTTTATTAATTAAAATAAATTAATTGATTAATTGATTTATTATATAAAAATTATTCTTGGAATATTCTTATTTATTTGGCCTAGTTTGATTGGCTAAACTATGTGTTTTTAACACATGGATTTTAATTAACAAAAATCAAAATAATAATTAATTATTTGATAAGATCTAATGGTGTCAAAATTTTGGCCACAAAAATTTATTAATTTTATTATAAAATTAACACTATTTTCGACCACATGTAAGAAAAATATATAAAATGAAATTGTTTCATTCTTTGTTTGGCTTGGCTATTTTCTCATGTGTTGATAGCAAAAGAAAAATTAGGTTAAGGTTTTGAACAAAGCTATCAACACCAATGTGAAGAAAATCGGAGAAAATTAGAACTTGAAATTAAGGTAGTAATAAGTTTCTAATTTCTATTTTCTTAGTTTTGTGTTTAAGCATGTGAAATATGTATGAGATATTTATATTACATATTTAAAATATATATGTATCTAGGATATATATTTGAATCAAAACTTGGTGTTGGAAGCTTAATTAACCTTAATATTTTTTCTTATTAAGCATGTGTAAAAGATTAATTAAGGAATTAATCTAAAAATTAAAATTGTCATTCTAGAGTGATATTGCCACTCTAATGTTGCCTAGAATTATTCTTGGAACTTTGTATTATGGTGATTAAAATTTGGTGTAAATTAATTGGATCAATTTTGTGATTAATTGAATTTTGGCATGAAAAATGGACAAAAATTAATTCTGGATCAGATCTGGTTTTGAGTCTTAAAACAGAATATTTTTCATGTAAAAATATGTTGTTTGGATGATTTTGGATGTGTATTGGGTGGTGGATAAATTTCAAAAATTATTTCGGAGCGAAAACGCGAGAAAACGTAGAAATTCGGGCCGAAACGGGCTCACCGTGTGCCGGCTGTGTAACCAGCGAAATGGGCACTGTTCGGACAGCCCATGGGCTAATTGAACACTACCCAAGTGTCGGGGTTGGCCCGGATCAGCAGTTGGTCAACCAATTTGATCGTTTGCCTGTTAGGTGTAGTATCTATCGAAAAATATTTTCGTAAAATAATTCATCGTGTTTCGAAATATATTATGTTATTAAATATTAATAAATAATATATTTAAAAATTATTTGGGTGAATTAAAAATATTTGATATTATTTAATTTGCTCGGAAAATTTTAAAATATTTAAAAAACTTTTTCGCCTTCCACCATGCCCTTGCGCTGCGTCAAAATATTAAAAACTTTTTCGCCTTCCACCGTGCCCTTGCGCTGCGTCTACTCCAACAACAAGTGTAGCATGATTCTTAAACTATATACCATTCCTGTGATTCTAGATTGGGTGACTGTAGTCCGAGTAATCATTCGTCTTGACCATAGCATCCAAAGCTTGAATGGCCAACTGATCAAGTTGCCAACCTGCAATACTAACAAATTGGTTTGGTGTAAGCCAGAAGCCCGATAAGTAACTATTTCGTACAAAACATACAAGTCAAATATAAATTGACATTTGTATTCTAAAAATCTATATGTTATCATACACATTCAAATATCTTACTTATATATATACCTGTACAATTTCAAAAAACTTAACTTGCATTGATTCTTAAGTTCTTCATATAACCATTACATGCACACCTGAATATGCTTCCAACAACAACATAGCATATAAAATGTCATATAACTGACAATAACAACATACATATTTCTCGAAATGTACCCAAACGGTGAGGGTAATTCATAAACATCCATATGCGTTGTCTATACACATAGAATCATTAATCAATACCTATACACATTCACATATAACGAACACAACTCTTGTGAAAGCAATTTCATAGTTTCTCAAGTTTAAGATAAGACAAACAATCACAATTGATCTATCCATTCACTCTTACAAACTTAGATTCAACACGGACAATCACTTTAAAATCATTATGAAAACCCATTATAAAACTCTTTTGTTGTATACAGAATCAAATCTGAAAATCGTATCTCTCGTAATTCCTTTTCAAGCATCTAAGACCAACTCAACTAGATGAAATATAACAAGCACCTAGGACCACTCAACTGGAAAAAATATAAAAAGTATCCAATGTCCGAATAGCTGAGAAAATTAACGAAACAAGCTCATGTCGACATAGAGTAGCGGGTCAATCCACTACAGTTGGACAGAACCCTAAACAACCATCACGGCGGATTCAAAAACCATAAAACTATAAAAACATATAATATAAGCGTCGTGGCAGAAATATATCAATTATGTCATATCATAAACGAAATCAAATGTATCTCTCTCAAAATATAATTATTTTAAAATCATTCTTTCTCCAAAACGCTAAGTATATCTTCGTAAAAAATAAGTCTTTTGAAAACATGAAAGAAAATCAAACGATTATTATTCAAAATAATTATTTTGTAAATAATCTTTTCAAACACTTATCAAGTGTCCATTGCACGATTCGCGCGCCTTGGCCGGACAGTGTACGACATGACCATATCGACAGAGTAATGGGTCGGTCATTTTCTGATAGTCAAAACACAATAACAAGCGCCCCGGGATAGAAACGTATTATTAACAAACATCTCGATGAAGATATTCATAATCATAAAACATCAAACATATAACAAGCGCCGAGACGGAAACATTCCTTTATCGTTGAAGATTAGAACAAGTTTTCCAAAATCTTTACTTATTGATCATTCAAAAAGCATAAACCATCAATTAAAAGTAATATAAGAACAGAAAACATGAATGACGTAAGAGTAGAGAAACGTAAGTCAAAAGAGCAAATTGGATTCATAAGCTAAAATAATAAAATTTAATAATAACCTAACTCGAATATAGTAATTATATTCTAAGATTCAATAACGTAATCTATAACTTAAGGTTAACAGTTTATCTCATATGCATAAACATATACTTGAATCCCACACGTAAAACATATCAATAATTCATAACATAAAGCCTATAATTAATTTACTTAGTTAAATATACATGTAAAACATGATCATAAACGTATCTTAAAAACATAACATAGATAATTTTATAAATATAGCAAGAATGCATAACCACAACGAGTCATAAGCTTAGTTACCACCAAACATATTCTAATTATCCATGCATTAATCATCTTTCATAGCATATTCTCGAGAAAATTAAATCTTAAGCAAAATGGCTTTAAATTTAACGCATCATATCGGTACACTAGCCGGAACCCCAATTCAAATGGACACATGTGTTAAGTCCGGTGATTCAATGATGACGGTGAATGCGGCAGTGGTGTGGAAAATCGGTGTCAACAAATTTTCATTGTGCAATTAATAAACCAGATTTAAAAGAACACAGTATCGCCACCAATGAGCCCATACCGGTAACTGATTACGTTGAGCATGAAAATCATTGGGTCTCTTAAGAGAGCTTGTAAGAGAAGCTGAAAAAGATTTTGATTTTTTTTAAGATAGTGAAAATCTTTGGGTCTGGGTCCATTTGGGCTTAAGTCCAGCTCAACCTAGGTCTAGATGGACCTGGGCTTTTTAGAGCTTGGACTCTTAAAAAAATAAATTATGGTGTGGATCTAGACAACAAAATACAAATGCCCATCCTATCGTGAATTATCTGTACCCAAATTTCACTCCAACAGTTGGCTTGTTTGTTGTTGGAACAATAGCATATGGATTGTTGATGTACCTACAAAATGAGAAACTCAATGAACAAAAATGATGTCATGTACTGAAACTGATAGTTTCAGTTTTAAGAGGTGACTTCTCTGGGTTCACATATAATTTATTATAAAAATGATTTATCCTTCTTAAGTTGATAGGAATGGCTGCTGATGAAGTAAAGTTGACTATGGTGGATTTATTTGCAATTTCTTCAAGTGCTCATGGACTGTACATTTGACTATGTTGTAGCATGATCGATGTTACAGTAACATTGTTTCTTATCTTAAGTGATCTTCATTTGTGATATGTTATAATTATTGGGTCCAATATGATGGCTGGATCTCGAAATCCTTTTCACATAATATTACCAATGAATGAGCAGTTTTCATTTAGCTGATTTTCTCCACAAATGGAAATTTATAAATTCCTGAACCCCTTGACTTCTACTTTTGTTATTCTTTCACCATGCATCACACTTCATTTGAAAATTTGCCCTTTCTTTTGGTTCAAATCAAATATTGATAGACGGCTTCACATCAAATATATGAGTTTAATGCACAATATACTATATATTGTTTTTGTACTTCTTAGTGGGATGTACTTATTCATCTTGTGTGTTATGACGGTGAAGCAACATATCTTGCTCACACTTTGCTCGAGTTGTAAAGCTTTGGAAATAATCAAATTTTTATATATGAATGCTGCATTGTCTCTAGGTAAGTTAACAATACTGTGTCCAAGTTATTATTTTGAAATGCATCTTGAAACTCTACACCATAATATATTGTCTCATTTGTCATCACCAAAAAGATATGTCGACTATCAGTTTACCTGTATAGCATGCCAGAAGTATTAATCAAAAACAAGAGTTAAAGAAATTACTCCAACCTCATCACACGTGGCCAAACACATTCCAAAGGGGATCCAAACCTCGTCAAGGCCTGACAACAGAGCTAATTAAATACTTTCTGTTTCTTTAAACTGGACAATCATCTAGAATATGGAAATTCCTAGATTCTAATAAGTGAGCCAGTTAATGGGAAATATGAATGGAATGTAACCACTGTCAGTTTATTTTTCTTGTAACGAGATATTATAAATAGTGTAAAAAACCCTAAAGCAAGGCATCGACCTTTTGTTTATCAATTGATAATATAGAACTCGTTACCTATCTCTGTATTTTGTTTAATTTTATTATTTGTGAGATTAATTGCACAAACAATTGGTGCCATCTATGGGAAACAGAGATTAAAAGTTGTGTTCATGATTTCTTGCAATCATTGAATCCAAGAAACGAGACAGGATGGCACAAAGAAACAAAGAGTCCAAAATCTCTATAATCGTCGCTCTCCAGGAGGAAGAAGTATCCAACCATTTGATACCCTCAATGAATATCTCAACAATTAGGGACGAAATGATGAAGCAAATGGAAGACAAAATGTAGGGCATCAAAAAATAATTTCATGAACAAATACAAACCATGCAGCAAGAAAACCAAAAGCTCAAAGCTCAGATCTATGGGGTTGGTCCTGACAAAGATAAAGGGAAATGGAAGGAAGTCGAGAACCCCGCGATGAGGCAAGAATAGAGAAGAATCACTGTGAAGGACCCCAAAGAAAGAGCCCATCTAGATTGACGATGCGAGTTCCGATGAAGAGGAGTCAATGGGTCAAGGCCGGACATGGAGAGAGGTGAAACATAAAGAGAGAGAGGCAAATATCTGGAGGTGATTTGCAACAGAAATGACATCGCTAAAACGAGGAGTCTATCAATGAAAAACTTGTGGTAGCCATAGCAAGAAGGATTGAGGGCATTCATGTGCAAACCTATGAACTTGGCTGACCTGGTGATTAAGGGGATGTCCATATCCCCATTCTAGGAATGGATTGAAGAAGAGTTGAAGACTTGAGACTTCACCCCACCCAGTTTCAATAAATATACGGGGAAGTCAAACCCAGTCGCCCACCTGGTCCAATTTTGACAGAGACTCTCACTAGGGATCACCAACGAGGCTCTAATACGCAAGATGTTTGTTACCACTCTTGGCGGTAATGCTCTATCGTGGTTCATGCAATTTCCAGAGAGATCCATAGGGAGTTTCGAAGACTTGGGGTGAAGGTTCATCAAGCAATATTATGACAACCTCCCCGCTGAAGTTACTATGGTGGACCGACAGTTGGAGCAGAGATATGATGAGCCCCCTAGGCAGTACTTACATAGGTTTGTAGACAATATGAACATCATCAACAACCTAGATTCCAAGTTAACAGTGGCTTTCTTCGTCAGAGGATTAGTTATTGAGTCCAACATTCATGAGGAGTTCCTGAAGGTGCCTCCACATGACATATCAAAAATAAGAGCCAGAGCCGAAGGCATGCTGAAGATAATGGAGAATAGAAACATGATGTCTCAAGCTATTGCGATCACAATGGTAGATCATGGTCGCAGCAGCAACGGAACCAAAAACTAGCATAAACAAGACTGAATGAAAAAACAAACCAGAGGGAGACAGAAAATGAGTCAAGACTTCAGGAGATGATGAACGGAATGGAAGATACGAGTCCGAGCCCATGTGCCTGAGGTGGGAAGAAGACGAGATGTTGTATGAATTCACCATACCACTTTTAGTGTTCCTTGAACATTATTAGGATCTAATAAGCATGAATAACAATAGATATGATCATTATAAGGTGCGGAATAGACTTACAATGAGTGATAGAGCTTTAAAAAAAATTTGAGAGCAAGATCTCCAAGATCCAAGCTTTTGATGATTCCAAGCTTTTGAGTAGTTTCCCTATCACCTTTGTTCACTTCCAAAGTGCTAGCTTTTGTTGATTTGAAAACAAATCAAAGAGAGAAGAGGGAGTGTATTTTCGGCCAAGCCAAGAGCTTATAGGGTTTCTTGTGTTTTTTATTTTGTTAAGTGTTACAAAAGTTGTAGAGAAGCCTTTTGTCATTTACCCTAAAGTGAAACCATTTCACCTTTCAACCCTAAACTATGTAGATATTGGTAAATGGTATTCAAAAAGCAAAACAAGGTAGTTGTGTGGTGGGAACACCTACACACTTGGCTCCAAATATTTGAATTCGAAATTCAAATATCTCTACGAATATTTGCCGCGGCTCGGTTCCGTTTAATCCGATTAAACGAACCTACGTCGCTAAATAATTAAATCTAATTCAATTAAATAACGATGCCTCGTAAATATATTACAACGTCGTTCACGAACTAATTCTAAATTAATTCGTTCGTTCGTATTAAAGTCCGACTTTAATCTCGTAATGAAATCCAATTCATTTTAATATATCCGATATATTAATTTTAGCTCATTTGAATAAATTAAATATAAAAATCAAATTTAACTATTAAATTTATTTTACCGATTAATTCCAAATTAATCGCGTTCTTTCTCTACTGAACACATTTAATCCCAGATTAAATAAAGCCCATATTAATCCCAGATTAATTTTCTCTCTCTGAATTAATCCCGGATTAATTCTAATTTAAGTCAACTGTCATCGGTGAATCCTTGGGAAGCGACCCAAGAGATCTCTGGATATGTTGGCAGTAAATCCGGTTTTCGGACTATCCGATAAATTGAGTACCTCGTACCACGTGCTAACCGATTTATAAGACATGGTTGGCTTCTAGAAAGCACCGTGCCTACCCAATTCTCCAGAAATATTCTTACTGAAATATATAATCTATGTCAGGCGTAGAATACCTAGTATCTCGTATTGCGATCCAGTATCAGATGTCACGTGCTAGGCCTGGGGCTGGAATAGTGTCTGCCTCGTACGAAGCACATATCAGATATCAAACAACTAGTCTCTTTGAATCGGATAATCATGACCTTGTCACATTATCCCGTTGGTTGCAACACAATAGAGAACGAGTTATGAATCCCTGCGTGATCATCATCTCCATATGTCTGGAGTGATACTTCCGTCTTGACATCACATCCAATACACTACGATTCTCGATAAACCCAATAGAGGCGTACACAGAACCTGTTAAAGCCCTGGACGACCAAAATCAAAGTTTACCGATTGTCGCAAGTATTAGCGATGTAAGTCTCAGGTTAAGACCAAATACATCTACCCTGACGCGGACTCCCATAGACACATATACATACTACCAATGGGATTCCGCGGGGTTTATCTAGAGCGAAGCTGTTTTCCGTACCATCGGTAAAACACAACCTCCTATCGCACTTGCATAAGTATCATATACTTAAACATATGAGAACTATGCCGTTATGCCCTCACAACGCGCACAAGTACAATACTAGTCTATTCCGCATTATCGATGTCCAGTCTCGATAATACTACGACTATGGATATTTAATGATTAAACCTTTATGGATTGATACTGTCTCATATCATCTCAATCCGGAACTAATCATATGGCCTTTTACCATTTATATATCAAAGAAAATAAATTACGAAATGATAAAAGGCAATTTCAATATTACATAGTCAATTTTGTACAAAAACACAATGTCTTTTATAAACAGTGACGCTATGGGTCATAATTGTCTAACAATCTCCCACTTGGCCTATAGCCAGTCACTCAAGCATCTAACACCTGAACTATGTATGTGCTTCTCAAACTTTTACTGCGAAATAGCTTTCGTCAGCGGGTCTGCAATATTGTCATCTGATGCGACCTTCTCGATCTTCACATCACCACGATGTATGATCTCACGAATCAGATGGAAACGTCGAAGAACATGCTTGGATCGTTGATGAGACCGTGGTTCCTTAGCCTGCGCTATAGCCCCGTTATGTCACAAAATAATGGAACGGGCTCAGCTGCTAACGGAACTACTCCTAATCCAATTAGGAATTTACGGATCCAAACTGCCTCTTTTGCTACTTCAGCTGCAGCAATATACTCCGCTTCTGTTGTTGAATCGGCAACAGTCTCTTGCTTGGAAGATTTCCAGCTTACTGCTATGTTGTTCAAACAAAATATATACCCAGATTGCGACTTAGAGTCATCTTTATCGGTTTGGAAACTTGCATCGGTATACCCAGTTACCTCAAGTTCTCCATCTCCATAAATTAAGAAAGCATCCTTAGTTTGTCTAAGATACTTAAGGATGTTCTTAACTGCCATCCAGTGACCATCACCTGGATCTGCCTGATAGCGACTACACATGCTCAAAGCATACGAGACATCAGGTCGTGTACATATCATGGCATACATGATCGGTCCGACTGCTGAGGCGAACGGTATCCGACTCATGCTATTTCTCTCATCTTGAGTTTTAGGACACATGTCCTTAGATAGAGAGATGTCATGTGACACTGGCAACAGTCCCTTCTTGGACTGATCCATGTTGAATCTTTTCAACACTTTGTCAATGTACGTGCTCTGAGAGAGTCCAAGCAGCTTTCTAAATATATCCATGTAGATCTTTATTCCTAGAATAAAGGCTGCTTCTCCCAGATCTTTCATGGAGAATTTTAATGAAAGCCAAGCTTTCACCGATGTTAACATGGGAATGTCATTGCCCATAAGCAATACATCGTCAACATAAAGGACAATGAATGTCAGTGCGCTCCCACTAACCTTCTTATATACACAAGGATCATCCTCGTTTTGAATGAAATCATATTCTTTTATGATCTCATCAAAATGTTGGTTCCATGACCGCGATGCTTGCTTCAGTCCATAAATGGACCGATTTAACTTACAAACCTTGTTTGCAAGTCTAGGCATGATAAAACCGTCAGGCTGTTGTATATAAAAATCCTCTAAAGGGTTTCCGTTAAGGAAAGCGGTTTTAACATCCATCTACCATATCTCGTAATCGAAATATGCAGCAATAGCAAGCATTATCCGAATGGATTTAATTATGGCAACAGGTGAGAAAGTTTCGTCGTAATCGACACCATGTCGTTGACGATACCCCTTCGCTACAAGCCTAGCTTTGTACGTTTGCACGTTACCTTCCATGTCGGTCTTCTTATTGAAGATCCATTTGCATCCAATAGGCTTTACGCCTTCTAGTGCATCAACCAGTGTCCAAACTTGGTTGGTGTACATGGAATCCATTTTGGACTTCATGGCCTCTTGCATAAAGCGGAATTGATATCTTGTATCGCTTCCTCATACGTAGCCGGTTCGTCTTCCTCAATGAGATTAATATCTACATGAGGCGAGATCAGAAACCCATACATCTCAGGTTGGTTCCTGACTCTCTCCGACCTACGCGGTCCTTGTGTAATAGAAGATTGTGGTACAGTCTCATCCCGGATGGACTGTTCTTGTTCCGTTGAGGATTCTATGCCTGGAACAATATCACTCCGATTTTCATCGAGTTCTACTTTCCTCCCACTTACAACTGTATTTAGGAATTCCTTCTCAAGGAAAACCGCATGTAGAGCAACAAATACTTTCTTCTCACGTGGGTGATAGAAGTAATATCCTTTGGTTTCCCTAGGATATCCTACGAATAGGCATTTATCCGATTTGGGCTCAAGTTTGGTGCCTTCCAAACGTTTGACGTATGCCCAGCATCCCCAAATCTTTAGGACTGAGAAACCCGGTTTCTTTCTTGTCCATATTTCATATGGTGTCTGTTGTACAGACTTTAACGGAACCTTATTCAAAATAAGAACTGCACTATTTAATGCATATCCCCAGAAGGAAATAGGTAGCTCAGTGCGACTCATCATAGACCTTACCATGTCCAACAGAGTTCGATTTCTCCGTTCGGATACACCGTTTAATTGCGGTGTTCCAGGAGGAGTCCACTGTGAAAGAATACCATATTCTTTCAAGTAATCTAGGAACTCATTGCTCAAGTATTCGCCACCACGGTCCGACCGTAATGTCTTTATACTCTTGCCGGTCTGTTTTTCAACTTCGTGTCGAAACTCTTTGAATTTCTCAAAAGTTTCCGACTTGTGTCTCATAAGATACACATAACCATAACGCGATGCATCATCCGTAAAGGTTACGAAGTATTCGAATCCACCTCTAGCCTGGCTAGACATGGGCCCACAAACGTCACTATAAACGAGGGCTAACAGTTCGATGGCGCGTACACCTTTACCGCTAAAAGGTGATTTAGGCATTTTGCCTAATAAGCAAGATTCGCAGACGTCATATGAATTTGGATCAAATCCGTCCAAGTACCCACTCTTCGAAAGTGTGGATATGCGAGTCTTGTTAATGTGTCCCAGACGACAATGCCACATGTAAGTCTCATCTTTGTTACTTAGTTTGAGCATTTTGTTTGTTACATTATATGTTTGAGATTGATTTATATTCAAAATATAAAGACCATTATATTAGCATCAGCTGAACATATCTCAAAATCATCTTTATAAACAAAACACACAGTGTTTCGGAATACAAAAGTGTACCCGCATTGGACCAAACAAGATACAGAGATAATATTCCTAGTCAAACTAGGTACATAATAACAGTCTGATAGTTTAAGTACATGTCCCGAAGGCAGTTCTAAAACAAAAGTGCCCACGGCCAAAACAGTAACAGGTGTCCCGTTTCCAACACGCAGATCAATCTCTTCTGAAGCCAGTCTCCTGCTAATCTGCAGATCATGCGCATCAGTACATATATGAGTACCACAACCAGAATCAAAAATCCAATTTTTAAAACTAGAAGTAGCCATGTTTATCTCAATAACAAACATACCTGAGGCCGGTGCCTTGCCCGCCTTTATCTCCTTCTGAAGCACCTTGTACTCGCGGCAGTCACGCTTCCAGTGACCCCGCTTGCCGCACTGTAGGCAAACATCCTGAGATTTGTCATTTGGCTTCCCAGAAGCCTTTGACTTTTTGGCCTTGCCCTTTTGAATATGCTTCTTCTTTCGCACACCTCCAGTTGCCTTGGGCCCAGCCCTAGGTCCATGAGATGTCGATGCAAAGTGCGCCTCACGCTTGTTGCCCTTTTGAAGCTCTTTTTCAGTCTCCTTGAGAGTTGACAGTAACTCTCCAAGAGTATCACTGTTGTTCATCAAATTGTAATTTATGATGAACTGTCTCCAGGAATCGGGGAGAGATTGAAGGATCATATCCACAGTAATTTCCGCCTCAAAGACTATCCCCATGTTGGCCAGCTCATCGATGTTAGCAATCATCTGAGCCACGTGGGACTCAACAGACATGCCATCTGTCATCCGTGAGCGAAATAGCTTCTTGACTAACTCGTACCTCTGCATCCTCTTGTTAGAGCGATGCAGATCTTGCAACCTTGCTAACATATTATAAAGATCCAAGTCCCTATTTTGTCTGCGAAAGTGCTGAGTCATCGAAGCAAGCATAATGGACTGAGTTGTGTCACAATCATCGCTGTAGTCTTCCAAAGCTCCAGCTCAAGTGTCTCATTCGGTCCGGGCTTAGGCCCAAGAGGTCTTTGTAAAGTATACACCAGCCTCTCTGAACCTAGGACAATCCTAAGGTTCATTTCTCAATCTGTAAAATTTGTGCCCTTGAAGACATTATCTCCCATGATTATGTCGCGGACATTTCCTTTGCCAGTCATCTTGATCTACGATAGTCTAACTATCTAGTCAACGATAATGGGTACAGTCTAACTGTTACATAGAAAAATAACAATATATTAGTCCAACTAGTAAAGTAATATTGACGAAATTATTTGAAAGCGCGTAAAGCTAAGTATCTGAATGAAATTAAAAATTCAATACTAGCCTCCCACTATTTTTCGGCGAGCCTCTAACCCTCTGTCGAGTACTCGGGAAACCTAGTTTCCTAGTAGGCTAGGATCCCGTTAAATAACATACAACCTTGACTTTGGCCATCAAGCTGTATGAAACTTAACTAGGTAGATCTCGAAGATCAATTGGATCTCATCCAATTCCTAGATCCGGTAGGTGGACATCCAAGTCCGAAACACATATACTTTATATATGCCAATATGTCAAACATATTTTCCTAACCTTTTTCCTCTGAATCAACTAAGCCTTGTCTTTGGCACAACAAGCTTAATGATTCCAGTTAAGTAGGACCCGTTGACATGGAAAATTTCGTAATCAATGTCGATGGACAAGAAGTGATCTTGACTTTGGCCAACAAATCACAACTTGGACAAGACACCGACATGTAACAAAACCTTCATGATTCAAACACATCCGCAATTGAAAAAGGCCTTGACTTTGGCCAACAAGCCAATGCCAACTTTGGATCTTGAGTAAGAATCACTCAACGGAAGGAAAAACGCTTAATATGTTTTTGAGGGTTTTTCGCGTAAATTGGCATCCAATTTATTATCTTTGATTAGGTCTCATCATACACCCTTAAACATGCTTCTAAAACATCATAAGGTGCAAAAGTAAATTAATAACGATATGCAGATGGATATTTAAACAGATTGTTCCTAGAACAAATCGCTCCATTTCCTCTCCCCGACTAGAACTATTCTAACTCCTACCCTTTTACAAAATACAATAAAGAAACCTCATATACATTGAGGGGAATAGGTGAGAAGAGAATTACAAGGAGTAAAGAGATTAAAGGCTGGACATGCAGGCCCAATTTAATAAATTTTAAACTTATTACAATTTCCAAAATTGCCCTTGCCCTTCTAATATCCATCCGATACACATTATTCATACATCACATTTATGTATACAATCAAAACATGTTATTCAATCAATCTAATCCAATTAATTAATCTTTGATTAATGACCATCCAATGTTCAAACAATGATTTGATTTGTGCGAGTCCAACTCGTTTAAGAATAAATACTTTTGAGTACGTATTCTTGAATTATATCGAACTACAACTTAAATCCAATTTATTTGTATTCAATACTAATTCTAATTTAATTCCAAATTAAATATTTACACTTACATAGTTGCCTTAAAGACTTGGATTCCAAATCCAATCTTGATGGGTCTCAAAGGCCCAATAACATCCAATGTCATTTTAATTAAAGTCCAATGGCTTTTAATTGATTCTTAAGGCATGTGCTTTGGCCATAATGGATCAAACCCAAAATGCCAAGGCCCAATAGGAATCACCCTATTGCCATCAAATTAATTTAGGCCCATTAGGCCCAATCAAATTCTTTAAAGGGCCAAGTGATGTATTTGGACTTCATGGAATTGGTTTTGGGCCCAATTGGATTCAGTCCAAAACCAAACTTGGTCAAACCAAGCCCATTAGGCCCAAATACACACTTTTAGCCCAATTCAATTTTAAAGGCATATTATCATAATTATAATATTCCAAATATCACAATTATTTTAATTAAAGTGTATTAGCCATAATTAATTAATTAAACTCAATATTTCCAAAATATCAATTAACTTAATTAATCATGCTTGAACTAATAATTCGTGCTTAACATAAAAATCAAGCCAAAACACATCATTGCATGCTTGAGACATATTGAAGCCTAAGATCATCATTCCATGCTCAACATGCACTTTGATTTTAACATGAACATTATAGACATTGATTCTAATCAAATTAAACCAACTATCATAATTTAAACATGCATCTAAACACATTATTTCATGTTACAAAAAACAAAAAAACTGCAGTGCAAAGGGCAGTGAGGTTCGGCCAAGCTTAGCATTTTTTATTTTTTGATTCTTTTGATTTATTTCAAATCTAATCATGCATAACTCTAAGTTATCATGTTGTAAACATACTCAAAGCATCAATTTCAAAAAATCATGCTCAAAATATAAAAGCCCCAAATTTTTAGGTTCAAGAACCCTAGAAATTATCATGCTTAAATTAGACTCTGATACCATTGTTAGTGTTCCTTGAACATTATTAGGATCTAATAAGCATGAATAACAATAGATATGATCATTATAAGGTGCGAAATAGACTTACAATGAGTGATAGAGCTTTAAAAAAAATTTGAGAGCAAGATCTCCAAGATCCAAGCTTTTGGATGATTCCAAGCTTTTGAGTAGTTTCCCTATCACCTTTGTTCACTTCCAAAGTGCTAGCTTTTGTTGATTTGAAAATAATTCAAAGAGAGAAGAGGGGGTGTATTTTCGGCCAAGCCAAGAGCTTATAGGGTTTCTTGTGTTTTGATTTTGTTAAGTGTTACAAAAGTTGTAGAGAAGCCTTTTGTCATTTACCCTAAAGTGAAACCATTTCACCTTTTACCCTAAACTAGGTAGATATTGGTAAATGGTATTCAAAAAGCAAAACAAGGTAGTTGTGTGGTGGGAACACCTACCACACTTGGCTCCAAATATTTGAATTCGAAATTCAAATATCTTTACGAACATTTGCCGCGGCTCGGTTCCGTTTAATCCGATTAAACAAACCTACGTCGCTAAATAATTAAATCTAATTCAATTAAATAACGATGCCTCGCAAATATATTACGAACGTCATTCATGAACTAATTCTAAATTAATTCGTTCGTTCGTATTAAAGTCCGACTTTAATCTCGTAATGAAATCCAATTCATTTTAATATATCCGATATATTAATTTTAGCCCATTTGAATAAATTAAATAGAAAAATTAAATTTAACTATTAAATTTATTTTACCGATTAATTCCAAATTAATCGCGTTCTTTCTCTACTGAACACATTTAATCCCAGATTAAATAAAGCCCATATTAATCCCAGATTAATTTTCTCTCTCTGAATTAATCCCAGATTAATTCTAATTTAAGTCAACTGTCATCGGTGAATCCTTGGGAAGCGACCCAAGAGATCTCTGGATATGTTGGCAGTAAATCCGGTTTTCGGACTATCCGATAAATTGAGTACCTCGTACCACGTGCTAACCGATTTATAAGACATGGTTGGCTTCTAGTAAAGCACCGTGCCTACCCAATTCTCCAGAAATATTCTTACTGAAATATATAATCTATGTCAGGCGTAGAATACCTAGTATCTCGTATTGCGATCCAGTATCAGATGTCACGTGCTAGGCTTGGGGCTGGAATAGTGTCTGCCCCATACGAAGCACATATCAGATATCAAACAACTAGTCTCTTTGAATCGGATAATCATGACCTTGTCACATTATCCCGTTGGTTGCAACACAATAGAGAACGAGTTATGAATCCCTGCGTGATCATCATCTCCATATGTCTGGAGTGATACTTCCGTCTTGACATCACATCCAATACACTACGATTCTCGATAAACCCAATAGAGGCGTACACAGAACCTGTTAAAGCCCTGGACGACCAAACCAAAGTTTACCGATTGTCGCAAGTATTAGCGATGTAAGTCTCAGGTTAAGACCAAATACATCTACCCTAACGCGGACTCCCATAGACACATATACATACTACCAATGGGATTCCGCGGGGTTTATCCAGAGCGAAGCTGTTTTCCGTACCATCGGTAAAACACAACCTCATATCGCACTTGCATAAGTATCCTATACGTAAACATATGAGAACTATGCCGGTATGCCCTCACAACGCGCACAAGTGCAATACTAGTCTATTCCGCATTATCGATGTCCAGTCTCGATAATACTACGACTATGGATATTTAATGATTAAACCTTTATGGATTGATACTGTCTCATATCATCTCAATCCGGAACTAATCATATGGACTTTTACCATTTACATATCAAAGTAAATAAATTACGAAATGATAAAAGGTAATTTCAATATTACATAGTCAATTTTGTACAAAAACACAATGTCTTTTACAAACAGTGACGTTATGGGTCATAATTGTCTAACAACCACATGAGCAGATCTTTGACAAAGTGAAAAACCAAAGTCAGCTTAGAGAACCAAAGTCAATACGAGTGTCAGAAGAGTACTGAGATAAAGAGTTCTACTGCGTGTTTCACATAGACTTAGGACATACCATCGCCAAAAAACATGCACTGGTAGTTAAAAGCAATTACGAAGAAAGGAAAGTTATTGGAGTAATTGGAATGGAAATAGAAGCTCTACCTTATGAAGTCAACTACTAGTAGTATCAAAGCCAAAGAAGCACACAGCAAGGACCTGAAGCAACACCAAGTAGTATCTCAAGAGGTGTAGGGGCTAGCTCATGTTTCTTGTGTAAGAGTGGATATGCCCGAAGAAGGATATGAGAAACGACATAGATTAGAATGTCGGCTCACAAAAAATGAGGACGGGATGAGGGCTTGCGGAGTTCAAGTGAGCTGCATCAGGTTAGGAGCAAGACCAGCCACTTACTCAACACTGATCTCATTCAAAGATGGAGACATGGACATGCTGAGACCGACCCTTTCAGATCATCTGGTAAATAGATTACGCATAGCAGATGCAATAGTGTCTCGCGTGATGGAGGGAGCGATTCAGACATAATCTTTAGCCCATATCACCCACATTGAAACCAGTGTTAGCATTCAACAATGTAAGGGTAAAGTCCCCCTAAGGACAATAACACTGCCGGCGTATGCTGCAAAATGGAACATAGCCACAAGACAGAGGCGAATAGGTGTGGGCATTATCAGATCGGACCGAATCAGAATCCGATCCAATTAGTATTAGTTTGTTTATCCGATAAAATTTGATAGCCTTATCAAACTCGATCCGATCCGAACCGATAACTATCGAATCGGATCGGATTTGTTTGATCTGATTCGAATACTTAACGAATTGGATAAATCTGATTTGATAACGGATTCGAATCCGATAGAGAATCTGATTTGATAATGAATTCGATAGTGGATTCGATTTGATAATGGATCCGATTTGATAAAATTGATTTGAATTTTAAGTTATCTGATCCGATTCGATAAAATTATTATGAATTTATAAATTTTCAAATAAATTTTTCGAATCGGATCCGTTATCAAATCGGATTTATTATCAAATCGAATCTACTATCGAATTTATTATCAAATCGGATTCCCTATCGGATTTCAAATCTGTTATCAAATCGGATTCCCTATCGGATTTGTTATCAAATCAGATAAAATCCGATTCGATCTTATAGTTATCAAAATTATCTGATTCGATCCAAAATTTGACAGATGAACGAAACATAATTCGATTGGGTTTGATAGCCAAATCTGATCCGATATTATCGGATCGAATCTGACCCGATCTGATCCGATGCCCACCCTAGAGGCGAAGCCCGAAGGTTCAAACTGAAGGTAGTCAGATACGCAATAAAAGAAAAGGAATTGTTCAAAAGATCATTCGATGGGCCACTCATGATGTGTGTCAGAGAGCAAGATCAGAAGTATGTGTGGTAGCAAGTGAACACAGGGCATGTGGCAATCATATAGGCAGTAGAAGCTTAGCACATTGAATTCTCACCGTCGGATATCATTAGCAGTACTTGATAGATATTGTAAAAAAAAATTCACGATGATGTGAGAAGTGTCAGAAACACTCATCTGCAATACATCAACCCTCTAAATTGCTGAATTTCATAGTCAACCACTAGCCTTTCGTGTGTTAGGGCTTAGACATCATTAGGAAAATCCTTATGGTAAAAAGGGGAAACTGCTTCATTTTGGTGGCCACCAATTACTTCATCAATTAGGTAGAAGCCGGGCCACACACTAAGGTCACTCAACACAACGTGATAACTTTCATCTGGAAACATATAATATGCAGGTTCGGCATTGTAGGCATTGCATTTTTGCATGTGAAACCCGATGATGAGTCTCATTTGGAGGCACTACCTTTTAAGTCGCGGAAGTCGCGGAAAATGGACGTCGGAAGGGAAGAGTCAAGAATTGACGTTTTGTTGGATTTAGTTCACGTGTTTAGTTTCGAGTTCGCTGTTGGACCTCCATTTTGAGACTTAACCAAGCCCATCTCATCCAAGCCCAATCCAAAGAAATAATTAATATATGTCACAAATTAAAATAATTAAAACATTTAAAATATATGTGTCACAAATTAAATTTAAATTAAATCTAAGTAAATTAAAGCCAATTAAATTAAATAATTGAAATGAAATTAATTAAATGATATACCAACTAAATAAAATATTAAAATTAAATAAAATATTAATTAAGTAATATACCAATTTAAATAAAACATTAAATAAATCAATTAAACTAAAACAAATTAAATAATTAAATCATATACCAATTAAAATAAAACAAATAAAATCTAAATAATAACCTACCAAAATAATAAAAATACTTACACAAATTAAAGAAATTACATGCCTAATTAACACAAATTAAAATATTCTAATTCCAAAAATAAATAAATCACAAACCAATTTAAGAAATCCCCACCAAAAATATAATTATCCCTCCATTTTTTAATTGATTTCTTTCCTTGTTTAAAAATCTCATGCAAACCCTACATCCTATCACTATATAAACAACCACATTTTGTAACCCTTGGCTCTCTCCTGGACTCTCACAGCAAAAACACAAACAGAAGAAAGAAACCCTAATGCCCTCATAAATCTTCCCCTGGCTCCACTCACGCTAACGCCCTCTCTCTCACACCATGCACTCACGCTAAAGCCTTCATCCAGCCCCTAACCTCACGCTAAAGCCTTCATCCAACCCCCCACTCACATCTGCTCTCATTCAACACATCTCCAATGCACAAAGCACCTGCCCTCATTCAACACGTCCCCAAGCCGCTTCAATGCCATCACTCCACTAACACGTAACAGCCTCTTAGCCATACACTCACACGCCAACCTTCACCAAATTCACTTACGTAACAGTAGCCCCTCACTCAACCGTCAACTTCACACAAGAAGCTATCACTCCACTCACGCCAAAACACTCACCAGCCTCAACTCTTTCACGTAAAGCCACTCCCCCTTCGACGTCATTCACTCCACTCACACATGCAGCCTTCCCGTAAACCCTTTTCTCTCTTCCTTCACTAACCCATTCACATAAAGCCTTCAGCTCAAAAACCCTCATTGACGCACACAAACTACCCTCCACTCACGTAGCCCTCAGTCTGTCTTCAACGCCACAACACACTCAAATCAAACGTACAAAGTCCCCTCTCCAAACTGCCGACTAAACTTCCCTCACCAACCACAAAAATTATCCTTGCATGCAACCCATGCACACGTAAAATTCATGCCAAACTGCCCATTGTCCACGTCAAACTGTCTGAAATTCACGTAAAAACAACCCTAAAACACCCGCAGAAACTCCCTGCACTGTACGTAAATTGCACTCACTGCAGTGCCTAAAAAAACTGCCCAGAAACTGTCCAGAAAACTTCCAAGAAAACTACCTGAAACGCCCCCTAAACAGTGACCAAAAACAGTCGCATAATACCCTTACATACTACCTAAAACTGCCCAAAACAGTGGAACGACGAGTTGAGACGCTAAGCTAGTGAACCGGAAGAGTAAGGAGCTTTTACCCATTCCGATCTCCGTGAAACGCAAGTCCGAAGATGACTTAAAAGGTTAGACCTGAGGGTACTTTTCACACTTATTTTTTTCTGTTTTATTTTTTATTATTTATTGAGTTTTATTCGCATGATTATTATATTAAAATACATGTTGTGGCCCTTGAGTAGATAAATATGCATGTACTATGGATTGATGCATGATTGTGGCCCTTGATTAAAATGAAAAATGTGTCGCCTCTCGTGGTATATAGGATGAAAACCCGGACGTAAATTTCATAGCCGATTCCGAATGGACGGTAGTATGATCTGCACTCAGGATACAACTCCACGTACCACTCGAGCAAACGATACATATTTTATTTTATGTTGTTTTGATGTGTTTATTATTCGTTATTTAATTTCCGCATATTATTTTTTCGTATAATGATATGATCGAGCTCATGGGCTTAGTAAGTGTGATGAAAGGTCCTCTAATTGAAGGGGTTAAAATCCTTTACCACGATGCTTCACCACGCCGGTCAATGTATATTCGATTGGATGTGAGATATGTTCAATCGGGTATACGAAATCCGATATTTTTTATATTTACCTTTTTATTTCATATATATGCATTGAGATAAGCGCATGGGCTTAGTAAGTGCGATGAAAGGTCCTCTAATTAAAGAGGTTAAAAATCCTTTACCACGATGCTTCGCCGCGCCGGACGATGTGTATTCGATTGGATGTAAGACATGTTCAATCGGGTATACGAAATTCGATATCTTTGTATTTACTTTTGTTTCATATATATATGCATTGATAAGCGCATGGGCTTAGTAAGTGCAGTGAAATGTCCTCTAATTGAAGAGGTTAAAATCCTTTACCACGATGCTTCGCCGCGCCGGGTATCTTTGTATTCACTTTTGTTTCGTATGTATGCATTGTGTTGTGTGCGCATGGGCCTAGTAAGTCGGATTAAAGTTCCTCCACTTGGAGGGATAAAAAGCCTACTGTCTACCTTTACCGCAATACTTCGCCGCGCTTTGTTATTTACTTTTCGTCATGTGTTATTTATTTATCATTCGAACATTACCATTTCATTCATTCATTTTATGTGTTGCACGTTACCATGCATGCATGCGCATGGGCTTAACTAGGGTGGGTTAAAGGTCCTCTATTCGAGGGAAAATGCCTTAAGGCTACCTTACCACGATGTTTTGCCGCGCTGTTTATTACACGACTTATCGCTGTTTTGTAAAATATCATTTTATTCATGCATTTTGTTTCTGTCCATTATGCAATGTTTTACTGTGCTTTCTTTTCCATATTATTCATTCATATGACATCTCATTGCATAATCTTGCATCACATATAACATGCTTAATTGAAAATTTATAGTAGTTACATGAGTATAGACACACATTGCATTTCTCTTCTTCTTGGTATTCCTTTCTTTCACTCATGTTAGCCACATTCTTTGGCATTACATCATGGCACGTTTATCTTTAATATACAGATGTATCTTTAATTGTTCCTTTTTCGCGTATTTGAATTTGCATCTTTTATCCCTTCATGTCATGAGCTTGTTTTGACTCCGTTTATTATGTGGTTATTTTGATCTTATTTCATATACTTTTATAATGCGCTAATAACATGATATGTTCGCCGTTATTTTGATTTCCTTTATATTGCATGCCAATATTGCTATGGTTGTCTTGCGTTTATGTTTGCATGAATATTGAATTCTTATGATGTAATATGTTGGCTATTGAAAAAGACTTTATCTTCATGCATGTGAACTTAGGATTATGGTGCACTCTTGGAAATAAGTGTTACTAAAGCTTGATTAAATTATTACACAAATCCTTTCATTACAAGTGACATAAGTAAGGGACCATTCCGAATCCAACGGTTTGAGGTCTTCCCTTGCGAGGGGTGAGTGCGGCCTTAAATCTTATTTTCTCGGTTCACACCGGGTGGCGACTCCATCATTCTCCGGTTTCGTCCCCCGTGGCTACTCCGTACTCCCAACCGGGTCGCGAGCCCGGAACAGCATGCGTCGCCCAGGTTTTCCTGTGTCACCACAGGCATCCCCTGAGCCTTGACAATGGACAACAACACTCAGTTCAATACTCCCAGAGTCATCGACTTATGTGAACAGTAAGGAGTCGAGATCGCATTCTAACTCTAAACACATTGAAAGGAAATACTGCATAATTAAAGAGATTATTGAACGAAACGACATAGTGGTCTTGAAGGTTCAAGGACAAGAAAACATAGCAGATCCGCTTACTAAGGCCTTACCGCCTAAGTTATTTGATAAACATATGGAGGAGATGGGACAATGGTACTATCCGGATTGGCACTAAGTAAGTGGGAGTTTGTTGGAGTTGGTGCTTAGAGCGCCTATCCAAATAATATATTTTATATTATATTTTATTATTTATTATTAAAATAACTATGTTTTCATTTCAACCTTTACTAATGGTAATGTCATTATACATATTAGATTGATGATATGTTTTAATCAAACTTGAGAAAGCTAAAAATAAGCAAGAGTTGGAGAAATTAGCCTAAGTTGAATTTTTGTGAGAGAAGCTTTGGAAGTTTTCTACAACATTTCAACAATGAGGAATTAACATTGGATCTTGGAATCAAGCTTGCTAGAATTGGAATCAAGATTGGATATTGTAGTCAAGCATGCTAACCTTGGAAGTTATCCACAACATTTCAATAATGAGAAAAATATTGGATCTTGTTATCAAGCTTGCTATGTAAGTTTGATCTTCTCCAAAACTATGTTTTTCATTAGTGAGTTATCATTAGTGAGACATGTAGTATTGAATTATGTATTGGATGCATAATAACATAGCTTGATGTTGAAATTAGGCTAATTTATTATGTACGAATACTTTGAAGTATAAACACAATATGCTTGTGATTGAGTAAAAAATGTTCATGTTGGACATGGAACATAAAATAAGAGTTTGGAATTCTAGATGAAAACTTAGAGCTATGGCGACCATTCTAAAATCACTCGACCACCTTTGAGTGACCTAGAATTGTTCATGAGTCATTTCATTGTGGGATTTTATTTGGTTTATGTTTTGATTCAAAGAAATACATATATGTATTTAGAATACATTTTCATTTATTGTATAACATATGTTATGGATGTTGTGATGTTAAAATTTTATTTATTAGGTGTTTTGAAGTGTCTGGAGAAAATTGGAAGTGTTTAGAGGTGTTGTAAAGGGAAAATACACACTGCCCCCGCATCGTGACACTGATCTCCAGCGTCACAACATTCAGCTCTCAGAGCTTCGAGCAACAGAACACTCACCTTAAGTGTCATGACGCTATGTATTTGCAAATTAGACATTTAGACTCCTAAGCCTTAGCGTCACGATGCACCGAGACTTGACGTCCATAACGCTGAAACTTCATTTTCTCCATTTCGAAGTTTTCAGATTCCGATTTGGTCTCCGTTTTTTCCTATGAACTCGTATCAAATTTAATTTTCATTAAAATATTTTAATATACACCTATATTTGATGTCCATGGGTTAATTCTACTTCTGCTGCGAGGGGCACCGATAGAGGCTCAGTTGCCCACCTTAAGAAACCTTATCGTCGAGCATGAAAAAGAGAACCATGAACAACTGATGAGGAACCTGAACTTACTGGAGGAAGTCAAAGAGTGTGCATAGATCCAAAGAGCAGCATGCCAATAGAGAACAAGGTCCTACTTCAACAAGAAAGAGAGGATTAGAAATTCAAGGTGGGAGAGTGGGTGCTCCAGAAAATCCTAAGGGCCCGGCAAGAGGAAACGCTAGAAGAACAATGGGAATGACCAATCGAGATCAGGGAGAACCTAAGTACGTCACGACCCCAAATATTTTTTTAGTTCGGCTAGAGGAAGCATGGGCTCATGAATAATTCTCAGGATCGATTTAGAGATAATAAACACCCACTTAATTATGGGCCTAAATGAGTTTAACTTAATTTAATTTAATTCTAAGCCCAATTCTCCTTTGTTTATAAGTAAGGCCCAATAAAAAATTTTTTTTTTAAAAAAAGCCCAAAGAAAGAAAGCATAAGGAAAGAAAGCCCAACAAACTTATTACCTAGACTTTTCTAGAAATTGGTTAAGTAAATGGTGAGGAAATAAAAAAAAACAAATGGTGAAATTTTTTTCATTTCCTTGGTCTTGGCCGTGAGATTGAGAGGGAGAATGAGAGAAAGTTTACAATTTTCTTGGCAAATTTTAAATCTTAACAAGGGTAATCCATCCAACACAACCCAAGAAGAAGAAAAAGTAGATCAAAGGGTATTATTAGGGAAGAATGGGGTTGAATAGAGGTAAGAAACATTTGACCCAAATTTTAAGTTGAGAGTTATGAAGTTTTGGTGTTGGTAGTATGTTGAGAATTTGGTAGTATTATGATTATTGAAGGTTGTTGGTTTAGAAATTCATGTTGGGTAAAATTTTATTTTTCCATTCTAGTTAGGGCATTACGTAAAGATTTAAGAGATTTTGGTATTGTTGGGATGTTGGAAATATAATTTGATGATAAATTAGTTGCTGAACATGCTTGTGATTATGTTGAAATGAGGTTTGGGGTTGAACATGGAAGAAATGAAACCCGGCCCTGGAAACAGTGATGCGTCGCGACGCGCACAAGGTAGAAGCCTGGATTTGGGATGATGAAGTTGGGTCGCGATGCAGCTTGGACAGCATCGCGACGCATACCCAAAATCAGAATTTTTTCCAGAAGTCGTGGTGCGTGACTAAAAGTTTAAAATTTTATTTGTTTTATACTTCACCCAAAGGGGTAAAAGACATTCTAAGGATTTAATTTAATTTCGAACCCTACTTGTAACTTATGTTCTAACTCAGCTAATTCCAATTAGATACTCGATAGGAACCGCGTTCTCCCCCAGCGACATGAAGCAAAGTTGACCGGACTTCAAATCTGTGAGTAGGGATTTTTCTTTCAATTGATTTATATTTACTTGTTATTGATCAAAATTTATTTTTAAATGCTTTAAGGCATTAGCCTTATTGAATTATCAGTTATTTCTTATGTAAGAAAGTTTTAGAAAATTCTAGGATTTAAAAGCATGAGTTTTATGTTTTTCGAGGCATGGGGGAAAAACCCACCTTAACTCAGACTTTTAGAATTGACGGACAAAGAACGTGTGCACACGTAGTTCAGGGCTAAGGAGACGGCGATACGTAACGCCTCTAGACCCTAGTTTCAGGGTCGGGTAGTAGCATGAATTAGCACTATCGGCTCTAGTTCAGTGGCTTGGAGGATAGCGATACGTAACGCCACAAGACCACTAGTTAGGCTTATGGGGGGACGGTGATACGTAACGGCTCCATGCTTCAGGTTTTCTACAGTAACAGAGATTTATACAGACAATATTTTAGAAAATGGTTTTCTTAAGTTTAAAAGAAAAGAACAAGTTTTCAAACAAGGATTTCAGAAGTGCTTAAAGACTAAATGACTTTAAATAGTTGTACTGATTTAGTTTCTTATTTTTGTAGCTCCAGACAGTGAGTTCCATTAGGACTCACCCTACCACTTCCCAGTTCTTTTGTAGGATTCATCTTTTGGTGAGCAACGTGCTACTTTGGAGACCCAGCTCGAGGACAAGTGTTATACTGCAGTCACTAGTCATGGGATCCATTTTTTCAGATCTATATTCATGTAGAATGTAGTTCTTTGGGATGTCATTTTGTCGTATCATGGACATATGATGATGTATACATACTATATATATATATATATATATTATATACTTTCAAACATATGTGTGTGTGTGTGTGTGTGTGTGTGTGTGTGTGCGCGCGCGCGCGCTTTGTTTCTTAATCTCTCACTTAATTCATTTCAAATTATTAAGTTTTCATGTGTGAATATTTATAAATCTGCATAGTATTAAGATTAGAGTAAGTGTTCTATTGCATGATTTAGAGGCTTAGACGACAGTGGGATATATTATTTGCGGTAACATACCCCGTACTGAGGATATTACAAAGATGGTATCATAGCATGGTCTAGGGAGTCAGTGACTGTAGTGAAGGAGTATAAGTGCCTTGTATATGCAGTATACCCGGGGTACTACTATAAATAAGAGGTTGTTTACTCTAGTAACCTTGTCTCAAGGTATGTCTCATTCTGATTAGTTATAATTCCTTTAAATGTAATTGACTATTATTTTTCTCTTAAATCTTAGATTCTATGCCACCCAAGGGAAGAATCGTAGTCAGAGGTAGACCAAGGCATGGTAGGGCACCTCAGGGCATAGATCCATATCAGAGATCAATAGAACCTTCCCTTGATCCAGATAGGGGGCAGAGAGTGGAGTCTGTACATGAGAGTGGTATAGGGGAGCGTAAAGAAGCACAATGGTTCAACCTAACGACCCAGTAGTTGCAGGTTTACAGAAGATTTAACAGTCAGTAGCAGCATTAGCCCAGTTGATTACCCATCAGCAGCAGCCACTAGGCCCAGAGCCAAGAGCTATAGAACCCACAGTACATGTTCCACCACTGCCAGTAGAAGTATCAATGGCTCACCAAACAATAGTTCCTCCAAACATACCAGACCCTACTACTTTCCGTGCCGAACCTTCTGTTATGCCTCATGAACAACCTCTAGTAACAGGTCAGGTTATGCAGCGATAAGAGTTACTGGTATCTTTACATGACTTCTGTAAGCTTCATCCTCCTACATTTTTGGGAGTAGAGACCTCCCCTGATTCTTGTGGTTTCGTTGAGGAATCCGATCGTATATGTACAATTTTGGGGTGTTCTTCAGAGAGAGCGGTGGAGTTAGTTTTCAGCTGAGGGATATCGCCAACACATGGTTTATATCTTTTTGAGACGGTCAGTGATGAGATGCTCCACCATTTATATGGGTTGAGTTCAGTACAACTTTCTTGTCCAGATTTTTACCACAGAGTATTAGAGATGCTAGAGCCCGAGAGTTTGAACAGCTAGTATAGGGCGAGCAGATGACAGTTTCCGAGTAAGATATATAATTTACCCGATTGTCTCGTTATGCCCCGTATCTAGTCAGTACATAGGAAATGAAGGTGAAAAGATTTATAAATGGGCTTTAAGATTACTTATTTCTCTTCATTCACTTCACAGAGGCCATTACCTACACCTAAGTTTTAGATGCTGCCTTGCAGTTTGAAGTGCAGACTGGAGAAAGACAAGTAGAGATGAAGTCTCAAAAGAAAACCATATCAGAGGAGAGAGATAGGTCGCAGTAGAGTGGCCCTAGCAGACAACGGTAGATGTCAGCTCTGCCTATGGCACAAAGAGATATGGGTTCAATTCAAGGGGATCAGGATCATAGGCCAGCTCAGAGTGACGTGTTTCGTGTAGTTTCCTCTCCCTCAGTAGCCCAGCCTGGGAAAAGTCTACCATTACGTTCGATATGTGGACGAGCTCATACAGGGATTTGTCGATCTAGGAGTAAAGGTTGTTATCGATGTGGAAAAATGGGCCATTTGAAGAGAAACTATCTGGTACCAGTAGATCGATTGTCATCTTTCAGTGCTACCTCATCTACCACCTAGCCACCGCCTAACAGAAATGTAGGAGGAGGAGAGCAGAGGTCGGTGAGTAGAGGACAGATAGTAGGAGGAAGGGGCAACCAGTTGGTGACCGAGGAGAGGTTTCCTCCAATAGAGTTCAAGGCAGGGTGTATACCCTCACGCCCAGGTGGCGCAAGCATCCAATGCTGTTGTTACAAGTATATTACTAATTGATTATGTGTAAGTAAAGATGTTATTAGATTCGGGTGCTACAAACTCTTTTGTGGCACTTTGTTTTGTGACTCAGACAGATAGGGACACCGAGCCTTTAGATTTCCCTATCATTATAGCTACACCAGTAGAAGGCCCCATAGAAGCTACACAGGGTGTGAGACAGTGTTCTATAGACATTGACGGGTTTACTTGCTATGTTGATTTAGTAGTGTTGAGTATATTTAACTTCAACTTTATTTTAGGGATGGATAGGCTAGCTAAGCACCATGCAGTATTAGATTATCGGGAGAATAACGTTACGCTACATATTCCTGATAGACCAGTAAAAGTTTATCAAAGGATGGATTGGCTAGCTAAGCACCATACAAAACTCAGTCCCGATGGTGATGTATTCCCATATGAGTTGCCAGGATTACCAGAAGATAGGGAGACTGAGTTTTGTATAGATATTATATCGGGCACCCAGCCTATATCAATCCCCCATAGGATGGCCCCTGCAGAACTTATGTAGTTGAAGGCGTAGTTGCAAGACTTGTTGGATTAGGGCTTTATTCTTCCCAGTGTCCCCGTGGGGTGCTTCGGTGTTATTTATGAGGAATGATAGGATATTGCGGCTGTGCATAGATTATCAGCAACTAAATAAGGTGACAATCAAGAACAAATATCCACTACCGAGGATTGATGATTTGTTTGATCAGTTACAGGGAGCCCAATATTTTTCAAAAATTGACCTACGATGGGGTTATCATAAATTGAAGATCAGGGACGGTGATGTCCCAAAGACGGCTTTTCAAACCAGATACGAACATTACGAGCTCCTGGTAATGTCATTTGGTCTAACCAATGCCCATGCAGTGTTTATGGATATGATGAACATTGTATTTATACCTTTTCTAGACCGGTTTGTGATAGTATTTATCGATGATATTATGGTGTATTCGCGTAATGAGCATGAGCATGCGGAGCATTTGCATAATGTGTTGCAGACACTGAGAGAACATAAGTTGTACGCTAAGTTCTCAAAGTGTGAGTTTTGGTTGACTATTGTGGTATTTTTGGGGCATGTGGTGTCCAAGGAAGGGATTGGATTAGATTCTCATAAGACTAAGGCTATTCAGAATTGGCACCGACCTAAAAGCGTAATGGAGATTCATAGTTTCTTGGGATTAGTAGGGTACTAAAGGAGGTGCGTAGAGAATTTCTCCAGAATAGCTGCTCCATTAACACGACTAACTCAAAAGAATGTGAAGTTTGAATGGTCTGATGCTTGCGAAAAGAGTTTTCAGGAAATCAAACACCGATTAACTACTACTCGTGTTCTTGCACTGCCAGCGGGATTAGGAGGATTTACAATGTATTGTGATGCTTCTAGGGTGGGATTAGGTTGTGTATTAATGTAAAGGGGGAGAGTGATTGCTTATACCTCTAGACAATTGAAGCCTTATGAACAAAATTATCTTACTCATGATTTAGAAATGGCTGCAATAATATTTGCTCTGAAGATATGGCGTCATTATCTGTATGGTGAAAGGTTTGAAATTTTCACTGATCAAAAAAGCCTTAAGTATATCCAGAGCCAAAAGGAGCTTAATTTGAGACAGAGAATATGGGAGTTGTTAAAAGATTATGATTGCTCCATTCAGTACCATCCGGGCAAAGCTAATGTTGTAGCTGATGCCTTAAGCAAAAAGTATATGGGGAGTTTGGCACATTTGCCAATTGAGAAATGTCGTCCAGCCAAACAGATACAGAGCTGTATATTGGATGGAGTGAACTTTCAAGTGACGACTCAAGGAGTATTATTAGCGCAGATTCAGGTACGATCCATCCTTATAGGTGAAATCAAAATTACACAGGAAGCAAATCTTGAGGTGCAACAGATTAGATGCAGATTACAGCAAGGTACAGAAGATGAGTATTATATAGATAGTGAAAATCTCATCAGGAAGTAGAATATAATTCTTGTTCCCCTAGTTCCGGAGTTGAAACGCTCAATATTAGAGAAGGCCCACACTTCGTCTTATACCATGCATCATGGGATCACTAAGATGTATCACGATCTTAAGGATCTTTATTGGTGGAATGGTATGAAAAATGATGTAGCTGAATTTGTCATAAGGTGTCTCACTTGCCAGCAGGTTAAAGCTAAACATTAGAGATCATGAGGAAAACTATAGAGTTTAGATGTTCCATAGTAGAAGTGAGAGAATATCATTATGGACTTTTTCGTTGGGTTCCCGCATACCTCAAAATGGTGTGATTCTATATGGGTGATCGTGGACAGATTGACCAAATCTGCACATTTCCTTCCAGTTAAGACTAGCTTCACAGCAGCCCAATATGCCAAATTGTACCTGGATGAGATAGTGTCGTTCCATGGAGTATCTATCTCAATTGTCTCAGATCGAGGTTCACAGTTTACCTCTAAGTTTTGGTAATCATTTCAAGAGGCTTTGGGTTCACAGATACGCTTTAGTAAAGCCTTTCACCCTCAGACGGATGGTCAAACAGAGCGGACCATACAAACTTTAGAAGACATACTTCGGGCTTGTGTAATTGATTTTGAGGGTAGTTGGGACAAGTATTTGCCACCTATAGAATTTGCTTATAATAATAGTTATTAAGCAAGTATTCAAATGACACCATTCTTAGGCTTTGTATGGACGGAAGTGCAGATCTCCAGTTGGGTGGTTTGAAGTCGGGGAGCAGAAGTTATTGGGACCGGATTTGGTACAAGATACCGTGGAGAAAGTAAAACTAATCATAGAAAGGTTGGGTCTGGCTCAGATTCGCCAAAAGAATTATGCAGATCATCGGAGAAAGGATTTAGAGTTCCAGGTGGGGGATTTTGTGTTTATAAAAGTATCTCATTTTAAAGGAGTCATGAGATTTGGCAAGAAGGGTAAACTCGGCCCTAGATTCATTGGATTATTCCAGATACTTTGGAGAGTGGGAATGAGAGCTTATGAATTGGCGCTTCCACCCAACATGGATAGAATACATCCAGCTTTACACGTATCCTTATTACGAAAGTATTTACATGATGAATCTCATATGTTGGAGCCCCAGACTATTGATAACCGCCAAGACTTATCTTATTGGGAGCAACCAGTAGCTATTGTGGCCAAATAGATAAGGAAGTTACGATCTCGATGGGTTCCTTCAGTCAAAGTAATTTTGCAACATCACAAGGAACAAGAGGCTACTTGGGAACCAGAAAAAGCCATAAGAGAGCAATATCCCCAACTCTTCACGGATGACGGTACACTCTATATTCTTTAAACATTTTGATTCGAGGACGATCATTTTAAGGGGGGGAGAATTTGTAACGACCCCAAATAGTTTTTAATTCGGCTAGACGACGCATATGATTTTCTTTTCCGGGCATTCATGAATAATTCCATGGATCGACTTAGAGATAATAAACACCTACTTAATTATGGGCCTAAATGAGTTTAACTTAATTTAATTTAATTCTAAGCCCAATTCTCCTTTGTTTATTAGCAAGGCCCAATAAAATTAAAAAGAAAGAAAGCCCAAAGAAAGAAATCCCAAGGAAAGAAGTGAGAAAATAAAAAAAATAAATGGCGAAATTTTTATTTTTTTCATTTCCTTAGCCTTGGCCGTGAGAATGAGACGGAGAAATGAAACCTGGCCCTAGAATCATGCATCGTGACACGCATGAGGCGGAAGCCTGGATTTGGGATGATGAAGTCACGTCAAGACGCAGCTGGGCCAGCATCACGACGCGTACCCAAAATCAGAATTTTTTTTGAAGTCGTGACGCGTGACTAAAAGTTTAAAATTTTATTTGTTTTATACTTCACCTAAGGGGTAAAAGACATTCTAAGGATTTAATTTAATTTCGAACCCTACCTGTAACTTATGTTCTAACTCAGTTTATTCCAAATAAATACTCGACAGAAGCAGCGTTCTCCCCCAGCGACGTGAAGCAAAGTTGACTGGACTTCAAATCCGTGATGGAGATTTTTCTTTCAATTGATTTATATTTACTTGTTTTTTATCAAAATTTATTTCAAGATTTATTTTTAAATGCTTTAAGGTATTAGCCTTATTGAATTATAAGTTATTTCTTATGGAAGAAAGTTTTAGAAAATTCTAAGATTTAAAAGCATGAGTTTTTATGTTTTTTGATACATGGGGGAAAACCCACCTCAGCTCTGACTTTTGGAATTGACGGACAGAGAACGTGTGCACACGTAGTTCAGGGCTAGGGAGACGGTGATACGTAACGTCCCTAGACCCTAGTTTTAGGGTCGGGTAGTAACATGGATTAGCACTACCGGCTCTAGTTCAGTGGCTTGGGGGACGGCGATACGTAACGCCCTAGGACCACTAGTTAGATGTATGGAGGGACCGTGATACGTAATGCCCCAATGCGTCAAGTTTTCTATAGTACCAGAGATTTATATAGACACTATTTTAGAAAAAGGTTTTCTTAAGTTTAAAAGAAAAGAACCAGTTTTCAAACAAGGATTTCAGAAATGCTTAAAGATTAAATGACTTTAAACAGTTGTACTGATTTAGTTTCTTATTTTTTTGTAGCTCCACTCATTGAGTTCCATTACGACTCACCCCACCACTTCTCAGTTCTTTTGCATAATTCTTCTTTTGGTGAGCCACATGCTACTTTTGGAGATCTAGCTCGAGGACAAATGTTATTGTGCAGTCATTAGTCATGGGATCCATCTTTCCAGATCTATATTCATGTAGAATGTAGTTCTCTGGGATGTCAATTTTTCGTATCATGGACATGTTATGATGATGTATACATACTCTATATATTATTATATACTTTCAGACATGTATATATATATGTTTTGTTTATTGATCTTGCACTTAATTCATTTCAAATTATTTAGTTTGCATGTGTGAATATTTATAAATCTACATAATATTAAGATAAGAGAAAGTGTTCTATTGCATGATTTAGAGGCTTAGGTGATAGTGGGATTTGTTACCTGCCGGTAACATACCCGTACTGGGGATGTTACAAAGTAAGAGAACCTATAAGCTTCTAAATGATAGAAATATGAAGGCAATGCCCATAACATGGAACGCAGAAATGCTTAGAAAATATTACATGTAAGAATATTATACTTCTTCAAGTTAAATGGAATATTACAAGTAAGAATATTGCTTATAACATAGACTTTACCATGAGCATAAAGAAGACTCTGATGCATGTTAGAAAAAACCATCGGAGTATAAAGTTCCTATTTATCAAACCCTAATAGGAAATTCTTATCAGGGTCTTACAAGTCAAAGAAGACTCTGAGACATGGTAGAAAACCTATCAGAGTATAAAGTTATTGTCATGCCCTAAAGAAGAAATTCTTATTAGGGTCTGACGCGTCAAAGAATACTGATGTATGGTAGAAAATCTATCGGAGTATAATGTTCTCACCTGTTAGATCCTAAAGAGGAAATGCCTACCAGAGTCTGACACATGTCAAAAAAGATAAATGCATGTTAGAAAATCCACCAGAGTATAAAGTTTCACTTGTCATACCCTAAAAAGAAAATTACCCATCAGAGTATAACATGTCAAATAAAACTATGATGTATGGTAAAAAAAACTCATCAGAGTATATTCTGCATGTCAGGCTTTAAATTGGGGATGCCTATTAGGGTTTGACGCATCAAAAAAAACTCTGATGCGTGGTAGAAAAACTCATCAGAGCACCAAGCTGTCAGGTTATAAAGAGAGATTTCCTAACGGGACTGACAAGAAAAAAGGCTCTGAAACATGGGGAATGGCCCAATATAAGAGTCTGGAAAGGCTCAAAATAAAATACGCCAGAGGAAAATAATTTAAAAACTCAAGATCTTCACCAAACAAAATCCTATATTTTATTCATGTCTTAATATGCAAATACAGGTTGTGCAGAGCATATTTTATTATAACATGCATGGTTATGCAGAGTACATTTTATTACAACTTGATAGTCTAAAACAAGTATATCAGGGAATTAAATACAAGAAATAAAGGACAAGCTTATCTCTATCTCCAGCGGATCTGATGTTGGGAGTCCTTAAATTCGGCAAAAGAAACTTGGTTTCGAAGCCTTTCCTTGAAGATATGTTTAGCGATTTCTCGAGCCTTCCCTATCTAGAGAGCAGCAGTTAAACGACGAGCACATTAATGGTTAACAGTTTATACCCCATAATTCAAGAAGCACCAAGAGTACCACCCATTGCCACTGCCTCTCCCAAAGTCTAGATCGAAACCAGAATCAACAAATGAACTCTCCTAGTGATATTCAATCGGGGGAACTTTTGACAAATCCAGAACCTTTTGCAAAACACATGGGGTGGAATGTTTCAAAATCTACGTAGCAAGTATGGTGGAATGGGACGACAGCAGTAGGCTCAGAAGGATAAAACCTTGTATGTCATAATGTGCCAACATCTACGGTTAACTCTAGAACAAAAAAGACATAACCTCCTCTGTAATTAACCAACCAACGACGCCCAAGGCCTTCGACACGAGGGTAACCAAGCCCACCAATTTCATGAGGCTGACGTTCTACCCCAACCATGTACTCCAGTACCCTACTACTGAAAATGAGCTTCTGCATGTGAGGGTCATACTCCTCCAATTGAATACGTTCAGGGTGGCACACTAGAGTGTGCGCCAACCTCTGTAGAGACCTAATATCAGATATGGCATCATGTTCACAAATATTGAAAGAGAAGAATAACCTAAAAGAAAATACTTATTTTATTTATATGATAAAATATTACAAATTACACAGTCAAAAAAAGGCATGAAAGCTAAATACATATTTAATACAGTATGTTATTTATGGTTCTATGGCAAAATCAGGACCTACTGAGGAAGTGGCTACACTGAGGATTGGCGGCTCAGAGAAGAGGACATAGAAATGGGAGCTGATAGGCTCAAGGGAGCAAAAGGACATTCATACTCCAAATAAGTAGATGAGGAAGCGCAAGGGTTCAAAATTTGAAACTTTGAAACAATGGAGTTGACAAGGACTGTCAATTCGGTATTTAAGGGATAAAATCGTAGACTCACAAGGAGATGAGAAAAAGCTCATAGCACCCAAAAGCCCACTAGAGGTCCAACTTCGAATTTGTTTGTTCCTACCATTTCTCCAAAATGATGCGAACAAAATGAGAAATTGTTTGGGGGAAAAATCAAGCACATGACACGTGGCCAAATAGATTTCAAATGGGATCCAAATTCTTCGTCAGGGCCTGACAATAAAGTCTTTCAACAAGTCTGGTACAAAACTTGTCATCAGAGTCTAGTACATAACCTATCATCAAAATTTTAGGGCAGAACCTACCATCAGGGTCTGAGGGAATAATCTATCATTGGAATTTGAAGTCAGAACCTCCGTCAGAGTCTGAATTCAGAGCTACCTGATATGAGTTCCATCTCAGGCTTGGTTCCAATAAAGGCAAGTAAAGATCGTGCGAAGATTAAGCCTGAGATATCAACTCCTTAATGACACGAATATGCTGAACAAATGATGAGACAACCAACTAATTACTTCCTATTTCTTTAAGCTGGACAATCATCTAGAAATGAAATTTTGAGATTCTAAGGAGGGTGCCAATTAATGGAAAACGTGAATGGAAATATACCGCTGTCAATTTATTTTTTCTTGTAACGAGATATTATAAATAGTGCTAAAACACCCTAAAGTAAAGGATTGACATTTTGTTTATCAAATAATATATTTTTATATTCTATTTATTTTATTGTTTGTAAGATTAATTGCAAAAATATTCCATAACTAACATATTCTGATGAGGGGGCTTCGTGTTCATTTCCTATAAATAATTGTTATCTTATAGCTACACGAATCTTTATCTTCTTCTATTTTGGCATTTTCTATAGATTTTGATTGCTTGTTTCACCTTCAATTCTTGCCTGAATTCCAATCTACTTTAAGATCTTTAATCTTAATCCTATGCATTGTTTCTTAACCATGCCCATTTCACATGTGAAGTCAGCAATTTTTCTCATGGAACTTATGGATTGAGATTGTGATATACGAATAATTCTCTGGTGCAATAGAGGTATGGATGATAAAGTATCACCAATTAATAACCATATAACATGTGTGGTATTAAATAGAAATATCATTTATTTGATAGAAATATTTTAACACGCGTGAAAAATATTATTGGGTTGTTACATGAATGACGTAATATTATTATTGTATTCTAAAAATTTTCGTGATATAGACAGTAGCGAAGCCAGAACATTGTGTGATTTTCACGGGGCAAATCAAAATTATGAAATTAGCAAACTAGACTTTTCAATTTGTTAGACACATTTTAAAGAAATTTTTAAATACCCTAGCTTGCCCCTTGCTCTATTGGCATGGTCATTTATTATATTAGTTTAACACCAAGACCCTAGAGATAAAAGCTTAGTTGTGTTTATATGCATTTATAACTAAAGCCAAAATATAGTAATATCATTAAACAAAGACAGACCCACCTACTGTTATTTGGTTGTGATGAATCCAGCTGCAGCATCAAGGATATATTATGGGTTGTTTGATTGATGTGGCCAAATATTGTCAAGTTTTTGATTTGTCAAATGTCAATTGTTACATCTTTAGATTATTCTTTTAGACCACCATACAAGTTGGTTTTCAATCTACATATATTCCAAAGCAAGCTTTGCTAACTGTATCAAAGTTGTCTGAAAGTGATATGACTTGGCTTTTAAATTATATTCTCTTTCAATGCTAACCAATTTGCAACACCAATTTAAGTTTTAGATGTTCTTTTGGTTCAAATATTGTTTTCAAGGTATTGAATCCAGAAGGGCTAATGTGATGTCCATCCCTTGTTACCTTTCTCCTCTTGGAATACTTTGAAATGTCCAAATATTAAATATTTGTGAGTATACGCGTTTTTTTGTGAAAATATCTGCAAAATTTGATTCTTAATGGGCTTGATTTGGTAATATAGGGTTCAACATTTGACTTTCAGATTTTGGATTTGAATCAATAGAGAGCATTTCTTATAAAAATCTAGGACAGCCAAAAAACTTTATCTGCTCACTTAAATCCGGAAAAAATGACTTAACGATGAAATTTCTAACGATTAAAAAAAAAAACTTCAAAATCTGCTTCAATATATTATTAGGCCTCACCGTTTTACGTATAGGAGCATTACTGTATAATAACACCGCCTCCAAGGGGTGTGGCTTGGTGGTGAAGGGTCCAGAATCTCACCTTGAGGTTCTGGTTCGAATCCAGGGGGTGCAACTTCTTGTAAGAGCCTGGGGCAGCCGGGGGTTTTCCTGCACCGCGGCCCAGAATGAGTGGTTTGGTGGCGGGGTTCCAATGTTTGCAAAAAAAAAAAAAAAAAAAAAGTATAATAACACCTACCAAGATTAATGTATTATATATTATGTCTTATCTCAGATAGACGAAATTCATAAATAAAAGAAATCTTATATCTATTCATGATATCTAGTAATTCTTGAGAATGCAACTGTCCTTCAAACATATATTCTAACATTTTCGATTCTCCAGGAGCATTTTTCTCTGATTCACACAAACACTACATTATAGAATACACATGAATGCTAGTTTGGCCATCTCAAAGTAATTTTGACATTGCCAAAAGTGCGTTCAGATATCAAAAATGCTTTGATTTGCTTCTTACAAAACACTAAACTAAAATTGCGAAAGTATTGTTTAAAAAAATAATAATTTTATAGGGATATTTTTTAATAATATTTATATTTTAATCTTTTTCTATTTCCAAAAATTCTTGGTCACTATTAGAAAAGACAAAAGCATAAGCCATATGATTTATTGTTTATTTGCACAAGGCCTTGTGGGACAAAAGAAATCAAAGCTTTCATTTTCATGCGCCGCTTCTCTTTTTTTCCGCCGCTTCAAAAGCTTATAAAATTGTGTCAACTATTCGATTATTTATTTCTTGTAATCAAATGCTTCGTATTTATTCAATAATCATCCTATCAATGTGTTCTTTTATCTACTTTCAAAAATAATTTTAAATGCCTAATGGGGTCAAATTTTAATGTTTCTTTTTACTAAACATTTATTTTAATTGAAACATTGATCCTCAATGCTACCTAAATTGCGAGCCAGCTACTCAATTATTAAAAGAAATTAAATTGTCAACTTATTTATTATGACTACAAAATCATCATTAGATTGAAATTTGGTGGAAATTTCTCTTTTTTATTTTTTATACAAACATTGCCACAATCAATAATTTACTTGTCTAATTTCATATAATTATAGCAGTCATTGTTAAAAATTAAAAACAAAAAGATGATTTTTTTTGGACCAACCGATTAAGCATTAATCTTTCAATAAATCGGACAAGGTTCTTGATTCACAAGTAAAAGAAGAAATAAATTATGGGTATACCGTATACAGAGATAATCTAAAAATTGGTAAATATATGGCACAAATTGTCTTCTTCTTCATGCCCCAAATTTAAAATATTTAATTTTTTTTTTTGAGGTTTTGATGAATGATTTTGTTTGAAAAAAAAATAATAATTCCATTATAAGTGATAAGAAAATGAAAGAATATGTTATGATTTAAAAGAATTATTATTAGTATAATAATTTTAGTATTTTTAATTTATTATATTTTTTAAAATAATGATACTTTTCTCTCTTCGTATCAAAATTGTCTATTTTCATATTGACTTAACTAAAAATTATTATAATTTTTTAGCATTTTTAATCGTAAATAAATAATTTTTTTGAATTTTGAATTTCAGCGATAAATTTTGAATTTTTTTCAACCAACTTTCATTACCAAATAATTTTTTACTAATCTCCAATAATTTTTAATTAATCACAAATCACTCTTGGAGTGATTTATTGTTGATTACCGATATATGATTAAACTAACTTTATCATAATTCAACACAAGAGTGAGCATTTGGTTTGATTTAAATCGAACCGAATTGAAATTTCAGGTACATTAAAAATTTAAACCGAATGGTTCCGGATATGTAACCCGGGTTACCATTCGGTTCGAATTAAACCCGAACCCAAACCGAAACACGAGCATGTTAGACATAAAAAAAAATTAAAATTGTTAAAAAAATATAAAAAACCGAAATGGCCACGTCAAACACTTTGATTCTTAACAAATGACAATTGCTGGCAATCACTTTGGTTCTTATTATTAATTTCTCTCTTATTTAGACCCTCTTTATTTCATGAATTCCTTTTTCTTTTTCTTTTTTGAATGAAGAAAAATATGATTATAAACCAACCAAATTACAAATAATCAAAGCTGGAGGATTATCTGTCAAAAAACAAGCAACCAAACCAAAATATGAGGCAGCACATTGCAATCCCTAGGATTGAACTGAATTCGAAAGCAACCATCATCTCTAGTTGCTTCCTGTATCTCTTGAATTAACCAACAAATCTCTACAAGACTATTAATGTTCCCCTTGATTAAGTCAACCACATTTTTAGCGTCCGACTACACAATAATAGGTAATAGGCCTGTATCCTTGACATGAGTGATCCCCAGCTTCAGCCCCGGCTGTGCCCACTATTTCCCCATTATAGTTCTTAAAAATATCACCAATACATGTAGTAGCACCCTTCTCTTAGGGGACCAGCTGATACGGCTACTCCCAGATTCGGCACATTTTGGAAGTTGCTGCTGGTTACA
>SKCR01033238.1:0-96823 GCA_019454045.1 Zanthoxylum bungeanum
CCAGGATAGCGTTCATGTTACATTTCCACTTAACATAATTTTCTCCCATTAATTTATCGTTTGAGTGTATGGAAATAATTGGAGAAACCATGGCTGAAAATAAAATAAACGTGTATTTAACATTCATTCATCGCATATTAAAATCACTAAATAATTTTGGCATAAATTTAAACATGATGCATGAACCATGAATAACGAATTAGAAAGCTAAGCGAATTACTATGCCATGGAAATATATCATCTCACAAGTAAGTGCCACCGTAGGGTAGGTCAAGTACTTGCATGATAGATCGAGACAATCTCAGTCGATTAATATATGCGGGAATAACTCTTAGTCCTATATTAAACAACTACCGTTTGATTCGATCAAGGAATTTCATTAACAGTTAACTATTCCTTTATGAGTGTGACCCGCCGTTTCAGGATTCTTGGACTTAACGAGTGAAGTGCCGCCGTAGGGTAGGTCAGTTCACAAGATACATATAGAATCCCTATCCTCTCAGAATCCAAACCAGATATTGACCCAAAATGGACACCATTCGTAGGGAGACGAAAACAAAGCCGTCTCGAGGCGTATTTTGAATCTCACGTTTTCGGACTAACAATGGAGATCGCGGAATATACTATCGTATATCTCTCTCCCACTCACTATTTTAAAATTAAGGTTTCTATTTATAAAATATCTAATATTTTAATTTAACTAGTGTGAATAAATTTATGGCGGCTAAATCATAACTCTTATTTACACTCGTACACTATTAGTGAACTAACCAATTTTAACTCTTAAAAATTGTATCACTAATTTCCATTAGTCTCTACTAATTATATTACTCAATTAAACTAATTTAATTAGAGTGGTATTATCGACCTATTATATTTTAACTTTTAAAATACTAGAACACTAATTTGTTTAAAATTTTAGAATCCTAAAATGGTCAAGATTTACATTAAACTATTTAATTAATCTTAGTGCGTTATAAAATCCAATGGTACGTGGAAATGTATCCCGAGTGCAGACCACATTACCGTCAATTCAGATTCAGATATGGAATTTATGTCCGGGTTTCCATCCTATATACCAATGGAATTTATTATGCACTAATTAAGCCCAATTTATTAGAATTCAAATTTTATAACATAAAACTAATTAATCCAATTAATTATTTTTCCATGCATATCATATTCTAATTTAAACATTTTAAATCACATAAAATCATATTTCATGTCTATAATGATAATGCATCTAAAGCATGTTATGACATGTGAAATGCAATAGTAGGCACCCTAAGCTATATGACATGTTATTCAAACAATTCGAATTAAACATACATATAACAAAAAATTAGTTTGCATTGACCGGGCTATTATTTTTCCCTATACTAATCTAATTAGTACAAAAATACCAAAGGCATCCCTTGGTCTTCAAAATACGCTCCAAGGTGGTGTTGGCTTCTTTTGCGACTTCGGTGTTCCAAATTACAACAATTGAAATCTTTACATTGGAAAAATAAAATACAACAATTGTAAACAATGGCCTTATGGCCTTACATCCCAAAAACAAAACCAACATAAAAATAAGAGCCGGAAAAATTTACGACAAATGCAAAATTCATTCATCACATGAAAAAAATAAGCATTCATCATATGAATATTATTTTGTGCCTACTCATCTAAACATGCAAATCAATATTTATAACTCATATAAACATATTAAAAAAAAGTAACTTTAAATGAAAAATAGAAGGGTTAAGACTACTTTTCAACCTTGCTCTCGTTACCAATTGTAGGAAACGTTTTCCTTGCTCAGCGGAAACGGTTTAGGCACACAGATCGGACTTGAAAATTTTTTCTGCCTTTCTCCTTTAATTGCCGAATGCTAGTGCCACACCCACTGAAATTTTACTTCAGTTTTAGATAAAATTCCAGCCCCAAAACAACTCCAGAACAGTCCTCGAACAGCTGGACTAAAACTGGACTGTTTTGGACCCGATACGTACACAGTGCACTACCGAAAAAGCCCTTGATATGCGCGGACAGTGGCTGTGTGTTGGTTATGATTTTTATTTTGAAAATAGCCGCAACACATCCCCAAAACACCACAAAATATTCCCCAAAAAAACTGGATTAAAACGAAACCAAACCGAGTTCCGTTTCACCAAGTAAAGGGGCAACAATGAGTAAAAATAATGTTCACTGCCGTGAACAAAAAGAAAGATATGAAGATGAAGATTTGTTCGATACCACAAAGTCTTCCGAACTATATCTCGTTACCAACATAAATTTATGTGGGCAAGACTCAAATAAACAATCCCTAGACTATTTAGAGATTAAAGTCACACTTGTGTTTTGATTTTAATTTTCTTCTTTTCTTAGTTATGTTTTTCTCAACTTTTGAGAGAATAAGCAAGATGAAGAAAAGTGGCTAGTGTTCAAGAATGAATTCTCTCCAAAAGAAAATTCATATTTTTCTTTATATACTTAGGGTTTGTAATTTTCAAAAAACATAAAACCCTTCCCCTTTTTACCCCTTGTAATAATCGGCCATGGCATAAGAAAATAGGAATTTTTGTAACATCAATATTAACTTTCCATAATGGAAATGATGTTACAAAATAAAAAGATTAAATCCTATTAAAAGAGATGTAACTTCCAAATAAAGTCCAAGGGTTTTCAAAACCCAAAAATTGGATTTTACACAATTAACCTTTTATTTAATTATATCATATATAATTAAATGCCAAGTGTTTAATTATCATATAATTACAAAAACTATATATTAAACTTTTAACACATAGTTTCAAGTGTGACATAAAATATTATTAATCATATTAATAATATTTATACCTTTGTGAGTATATAATTGCACTATCCAATTATACTAAATCCACTATAGTAGATCGAGCTAGCACGGGGACCAAATGGGCCTACGTTTCCGAGCTCCAATAATATCGAAATATTAATTAAGCTCTTAATTAATTATTCTGAATTATTAACTCCGGGTTATTCCCCTAAAAATCCGAAGTTGCACTCTCGTTGCCGCAGATGATATATTAAGCCGAACCAAGTCGGTGTCCATCGATATAGTCACTACATATAGATTAACCCTTCACGAGTATCTCTTAATTAGAGTCGGGTCATAATGTCCATTATACCCTCTAATTATTTTTACCTTAAGTACCATTGATTCTCTAATGAACGATTTATTCATAATCTTTATGAATTTTAATCTTTCTATTCGTAATAGAAAGACTTGAGCGCTCTAACCGTTCAAGTACCGAATCAACCCTTAAGAAAGATACTCTTCTACTTCTCGCAAGAAGGAGTGAACTCCATATCTATGTAAAACGTTACCAGCTACATAACAGACCATGCCCCCAAAGTACGTAGCTATTGTCGGGACTGCTACACCAACCTCACTTTTGTAAATCAAAGGACATAGCCTATCATGCAGGAGTTCGTAGTACACTCAGGATTAAGATCAATCCATATATGACCATATAGTAGATCGAAATGACTTTCTTTGTTTAACAGATGCTATAAGAATGTCATTTCCATCTGGGTCCAGTCCTATATGATCACATCATACAAGGTGCCTCCATTCTCATGTCTCTACATGGACGATCTCGGATCAAGGTCGCCATACAAATATAGAATGGACCGGAGCTATAGATAAACCACAAATGAAGTACCCGTTTTGTTTGCTCTCTATGGACTATTTAAGATTACTAACTTCAGACTTAAATCCTCTTGTGTATGACACTCATACACTAAGTCTGAAGGCACATAAGTAATCTAGGGTAATCAAGATAATTTATAATATGCGAATATTAAACAAATATTTTGATAAATGAATAATGCATCATTTTATTTCTAGACATATAAAGCCGTCCACAATACATGCAGCTCTAGGGCATACATTCCAACAGAAGGTTTTGTAAACTCTATATTTTTTCCTTATAAGAAAATTTTTGAAGGTGTGAGAACTAAGCAAAAATGAATTTGAGGCTCAATATGTTGGGAAAGATGTGGAACCCCTAGGGTCGAATCGGTGTCCCGCACAGCAGAAGTAGGTCTAAACCATGGATATCAAGTATAGGTATAATTGTAAATTATTTAATGAAATACTATATTCCATTACGAGTCTATAGGAAAAAATCAGGGATTGAATCGGATTCCGGAAGCTCAAGAACAGATGAAAAGAATTTCAGCGCGCACGCACGTGAAGTCACGCGCTACCGTGTACGCGCGTACTTAGCGTACAGGTATGAAAATTCTTTTTTTTTTAATTTCTTTTCATTCTTTATTTAGCCCTTCAGCTCTATGGACAGATAGTTGAAGGCAATAGGAATTCCTACCCTAAAATCTTTCAACCTTCCCTAAACACTCTCAAAACGCCCAAAATTAATTTTAAACATCAAAACCAACATCAACACATGTTATAGAATAAAAATCATGTTTTTCAAAATATAAAATATTTTTACAAAAACATAAATTTATTCTAAATATGCATTTGCGTAAATTTTGAATACAATACACAAATCAAATTTGAATCCTAATAAGAAATATCTCGTGAACAATTCTAGGTCACCCAAAGGTGTTCAAGTGATTCTAGAATGGTAGTCATAGATCTAAAATTTAATATAGAGTTCCAAACTATAATTTTATGTTTATGTCTAACATAAATATTTTTACCCAATTATAAACATATTGTGTTTATACTTCCAAAGTATCATAACACAATTAATTAGCCTAATTTCAATATTATGTATCTAATACATAATTCAACAATATATGTCTCATTAATGAAAAATATAGTTTTTGGAGAAAATCAAACTTACCTAGCAATGTTGATTCAAAGATCCAATCTACCTCTCCTTGTTGAAATGTTTGGAGAACTTCCAAGGATTATCAAGGTTAACTCCAAGATCCAATCTTGATTCCAATGCTAGCAAGCTTCACCCTAAGATCCAATCTCGATTTCTCCTACATGAAATGTTGTAGAGACCTCACAAAGCTTCTCTAGACACTTCTCTAACTTAGGCTAATTTCTCTAATACTTACTTGTATTTAGCTTTCTCAAGCTTTTACTTTGCTTAATTAAAACATTCATAAAATTTGCTATTTATAGCAAAACTTAGGTGATTTTTAATTAATAAAAGTTGTAATCAACTTTTAGGTGCACTTAATCTAGTTTGTCCAAATATGTATAATTAGGTGTGACTAATCTCTATTGTCGATTTAATCCAATTAAATCAAGACAAAGATTAGGAAATGGATTAGTTAAATGTTTGCCACTTTGATTTAATCCAATTAAATCAAGCCAAAATCACATATTATTACATAATTACAATTACCATAATATCATCAAATGGTATAGATAATTATGATTTTATAATTAAGCCATTGTGTAATTATTGAATTAATCCAATTAATCCAATTAAATCAAAGTAAATAATCAGTGTTATACAATGACACTTGATTATCTTAGTTGATAATTATAATAACGAATATTATCTGTTATCAAAATTAATCGGCTACCCAAGTGCATGAACGAGTACACTTTGTATTGGGACTGATAAGTGTGGTTTATACCCACTTATTTCTGCATTCTTAGATTATTGTTTTGTTAATTTCAGTATCATTTAATGTATTTTTATAGTTCTTTTATGTTTTATTTGTAGGAAGCATTAATACATGGATCTTGGGGCATTTGTACGTGTTTTGGGACCATACAGACACATCGGAAGCACGTGGGAAGAGCAGAGACGCAAGACGCAGGAACCAGTGAAAAGAATTCATCGGCATCGCGGCGCCTGCACGTCCCCATACAAAAGTCCAGTGGCTATGGCACCCAGAGCCCAAGTCCAGGCGCCGCGGCGCTGTGGAGAGACCAAAAACGCCCAATTCTAGGGTTTTACATGCACAATGACCCCAATGATCTATTATAAATACCAAGGCTCGTCCAAGACTAGGAGGAGGCTAATACATAGCACAAAATATAAAACACTCAATTTTAGAGATATCCAAGGAGGATGATTGAAGAGCGACAAGAGGAGACGAATGCGGTGACGTCCAAAGAGGAAGGGATTCAATTCGAGTTTTATCTTCTTGTTTCTTTCTTAGAACTCTAATGATTTCCATTAGATTCATGACATGTTTTTATTGTTTTTATCTTTAAGTCATGAACTAACTCCTTAATTCTGGAGAATGATGTAATTGATGCTTGAACCTTTGTATTGTTTATCAATTTTGTTATGAAGTTCTATTAAGTTTATTTATATTCTTTTGAGTTTAATGCTTCTTGGTTGCTGGCCACAATTGAGATGATGCATGTTTAGAATCTATCAATCGGGAGAGGGGATTTTGAATAGATCTAGATAATATAACCTATGATTCTATAGAGTTCATGGGAATATATAGTTCCTTTGAAGTTGTTAACATAGAATCACAAGACGTAATGAGTTGTTAATTACTAGATTTTTATAGGGATATCGAAGTCTGTAATTGATAATATTTTCGATGTTACTCGGGAGAGGGAGTGAATACTTATGGTTCTTGACTTATAAACAATATAACTGAACAAGTTAATTGGCATGACAAATACATAGGAGACAGCTAGGTGAAATCAGATTCTAGAATCTCTATTGTATTAGTTCCTCATATCTAAATATTTTTATATTTTATTTATTTAATTAAATCTTTGTTAATTATCGACTAAATAAAGTTAGGATTATCAATTGTTGTATTTAGTGCGAGTTAACACAATCCATGTGGGTTCGACACTCTTAACTCATATTTATACTAAAACTTGACACCGTATACTTGCGGTACGATAGAAAATATCACAACGTAGACTTTCTAAGTTCAGACACATTCGTCATATAAGCCTAGCTACTATGTACGCAATTCGGCCACCTCCGAATTCGCGAAGAACACGAACGACCTTTCTGAACTATACAAGTCATGGTCATCATATATGTTTAACAATCCCTCCGTCATAGGCTATCCGAGTTATGCTTAGGAAACATAGAATACACTGTCAAGTTTCTGAGGCGCACATCTCATGTTGACATGTCCATGATTCTTCATAACTGATGCAATCCACCTTAGGTGATCGACTTTGGCCAAAGATTTAAGAATTGTGACTTTACTCATATGTATACTTAAACCTCTTATGGTACACATACGGGTCGACGAATCCTATCTTGCTTCGCACTTGAATACTGAGTGCATCAGTCCACACCCAATGAATATCTAGAGGTTAGACCATGAAAGGTTTTTGACATACATTGCATCAAAGTATGGAGGATCTCACACAAAATCAATGTTATCCTTGATCGGTGAAATCACACACGTAACGCAAGCACACGTATCACTCAAGAAGTATAAAAATATCGATCCCATGAGGACTTAATTTCTACTGTTGTTATTAATTATTGATACTATTTATTTACAAGTATCTAATTAAAGGGAGAATGGAATGATTGCTTGATTAGTTGGTTGAATGTGGATTTGCTAAATAAATAAATAAATAAAAATACAAAAGAAAATACTAAGGAAAATAAACGAAAGACACAAACATCTAGGGTTGTGATTCCACACAATATTATTCTAATGATGAATTAATTATTTTATATATGTGTAATAAATCAGTTTACTAACCTGGAACACGAAAATATGCAAAAGCCTCTTCCGATGGTCAAATGCAAATACCCAAATAACCCAATTAATCATATGTCTATGTTAACCAAGTTACCTGAATTCATTAAGTTCAAGTTCCAATTATGGCTACTCCTGCATGATTGGTATATGTCTATCCTGGAGGGAAATTTTTTAAGGGTTATCTATCCTTAAGGGAGATCGTGAGCTATTGAATCTAAGGCTGAAACCTAAAATCTCATTTTTAAGTTCATTTTAAGTTTACCACATCAATCTTATTGGTGATCAGGCAATAAGAAGCATTAAGCTTAAGATTCAATAAACAAGCTAAAACATTACACATAATATAATTAAATCAATTATTAAACATGTGAATATTGTGTTTCATCACTTCCCTAGAATAAAAATAAAATGATGGGGGTTAGGGGATCCACTTTTAATATTTCAAAACTGGGAATCTCACTTATTTATAATATAGAAATTGTCAGTTTTAACCAATTAAGTCAAACCAGCCATAAAGGCGGTGTTATTATTTGTCCATAAACCAGCCATATATGCGGTAATCATCTGTCATATAAAGACCGTCCATATAGGCGGTGTCACATTATGTCAAATAAATAAAACCAACCATTAAGGCGGTATTAACTTTTAATCCATATTATTAATTTCCATATTATAAATTAAGTGAGATTGACCTAAATTATCGTATTAAAGGTTTCACCATTCCCCCAACGGAAATTTAACTAAAAAAACATAAAAGAAAGATAAAAACACTAAAACTGTTATTACTAAAAATAAAAATACATAATTAAAATACTGAAAATAAATACAAACAAGATGCAATCCTTAAATTCCTTATAGAAACCTAAGGAAAGCAATAAAATTGAAAATGAAATCAAAATGAATTTAGAGACAAAATTTCTTCTGAAGCGTCGCGACGCGCAAGGGTCTGTGCATCGCGATGGGTAAGCTGGAAACACGGCAGATACAGTTTCTTCTAGAGGAGACATGTGGCACCCGGCAAATATTCGGTCCACTGAGAAATTGACACGTGGCGATAAGAAAGGAGTTTGAGTCGCGACGCCTGAGGTGGGATGACATGTGGCAATGACGTGGCAACACGTGGCGCTGATGTGGCAACATGTGGAACGCGGTGAATGTGGTCTGTTGGGATGATGACACATGGCATGCGTGGTATCGACAACATGTGATGGTGACATGTTTCATACGTACGTTAGCAGATTTGCTGTGATGTTGACACGTGGCAGACGCATGTTAGCAAGTGCGAATGATAGCAGACTTATCTGATTTTAACATATGTATGGCGCAAGTTAGCAGTATCCAGCGCACGTTAACAGATGGCGTATTTTAGCAGACGGCACATTTTAGCAGACGTCGCATTTTAGTAGGAAATTTACATTTTTGCCCATTTTGTCCGTTTTTCGATGTTTTAGCCCCGAATTGCTTCCAGTGAGTCCTGAAACTTTATTTATCTACAAAATAACACAAAACACATCAAAATGTTCATTAAACCCGAGAAAGTAAATAAAATATTAGGTCAAATGAGCGGTAAAATGTGATATATTTTCCGCTCATCACACCCCCACACCTAACATTTTGCTAGTCCTCGAGCAAAATAAATAAAATAAAATACAATAAAAATTTAAACTAAGCCACTTTCGTAGGGATCAAAGTTGCATTTAGCATATGCAACAAGCCTTTAAACCCCTAGGTGTCCCTAGTGGATGAGTTGTAGTCTCGTGAGGGCTTACAGTGAAGATACCCACAAACGTCAAACTAATGCACACAAAAGCCAAAAGTTAATAAAACTAGTACATAAAACAACAAAAAGACAAGAGAAAAGAAAAGAAAATAAACGAAATAATAGCTATATAAACAACGTCCTCAGATAATGTCTAGCATCAAAGTTAGAGGAACCTTCAAAATGCATACTACAACTAAAATCCTTTCCTTTGAATAAAATATCTAAATCAGACTCTAAGTGTGTGTGTGAATAAACAGCTTCGACTCTAAGTTATCAATTAGGTGATTTCGTCTCAATTCTCAATAGCTAATGGGTCAGACCAACCTGAGTATCTAAAATTGTTCTGTCTACTACAATCTGCGCAAAGTGAGGTATGTGATTTTTTTGTTGTTGTAATTTTGCAACATCTTTAATCCATGTAGCGAGCTTTAGGCCAGTGACTCCCAAACCAGTTGGTTTTAGGGCACTAGGTGTTAAGACACCCCTACGGACTTAATTACTCGGATCTTGGATGTTTGAAGGTTTTATCATTTGACTCGAACAATCTCTGCTTACTGAGGCAAGAAGCCCGATTACTAAGTAGAAACTTTATTAATAAAACTAACTCAAGCTTTCCCGTTTGACGCGAACAATCTCTGCTTACTGAGGCAAGCCGCCCAGTTACTAAGTACTAGCTTGGTTAGTTTTTTTTTCATCATACCTCACATTATAAATAATTGTAGACAGAAACAGATATTTAGGCAAACGGTCATTCATCAACCACCGATTATTTCAACTAGTCACTTTGTCAATTCCTTATTATCTAACTGCTACAGAACAATTTTTTAGTGCATATGAGTCTGACCTAGATATGAGGCTCAAAATTAGGATAAAAGTGAAATTAGCATTTATCTTTTCCTAAAATTTTTTACTAAGACAAACAATCTTATCATTGGACTTCTTTTTTTTTTTTTTGCAAAATGCGAACCTTTTAAACATATTCATTTAGATGCGTCTCAAGAATTGATTCCTTACTCCGCCATCTCTGATGAATTAAATTTTAACTTCACAATTTTTTCAAACTTTATTCTGTGATAATCCCGCTTTCACTGGTTTGCTTTGCCTAAAATACTTCGTCTATATTTTTCCCTACAAAAATAACACACAAAATTAAAAAAACAATATGTATACATAAATAAAAATGAAAATAAAAAATTTTGCATGGGTTGCCTCCCAGCTAGCGCTAAATTTTTCGTCTTCAGCCAGACGTGACTGAAATCCATCTGTCAAGGTGGTTTCAGCGTGGTTTTGGATGTCCGATTAAAGATGATCCTGTGAGCATTGATTTTGAAGGGTCTCTTCCATTGGTAAAGTGGCAAAAAGAATTTTGTCTCATTCAGTGCTTGTGCCACCTTTTTAAACTTTGTCTCTCCAGTGGTTCCTGAAAAGAATGAAAGAAAATCAGGAGGTCTCGTATAGTGCTTCACTTGGAATGAGGGTTCCCTTCTGTCAAGCTTCTGGGCGGAGTCTCTGATATATACTCCCCAAAACACAGTGATGTTTCTCCTGAATGCATGAGATCTTCAATATGGTCAGACATTTGCTCCTCAATTTGTTCATCTTCCTCCACATTTTCTTCACAAATATATTTCAGAATTTCCTTGTTCAGCTCTTCATCTGTCATCTGTGAAATGCATACTCCATAAGTGTTAACCTAAGGATGTAAAGATGTATCTGATTTTAGGTCTTCATCCTCTGTGATTGATATGACTGGCTCATGTAGCTCTTCTTCAAACATCAGTGCAATGCATGCTCCAAGATCTTCATTTTGAGGATGCAGAGTTTCATCCTAATTTGCTATTGCAGTTGGTACAAACAGCTCTGCTTCTTGTTCCTCGTCAGAGTTCGAATAATAAAAATCAAATTGAGACTTTGCTGGTTCAGGCTCCTGAACTGATACCTCAAATTCTTGATACTGCTCAGCCTCTTCCTCTGTTAAGGTGTCATGGTGAAATGCTTGGTACTTGAAGGCTTCATCAGTGTCATTTGCTCCTTGAGATATATAATTCAATTTTTTTGTTAATTGTCTAATTTGATCTATCATCCCCTGTATGGATTCTGCTTAACTCTAAAAGTGTGCATCAAATTGAGCTTCCATTTCCTCGAGCCAATCTTTCAGCATGTCAATCATCCGATCTTCCTCTGATGGTTCTGGTTCTTGATGAAGATCGTATGTGGATGGTGGATAAGATGGAAAATGTGGTTTAGTGAAATATGTTGGTTCTTCGAACCTTGAATGATTCTGATAATTCTGCGACCCTGAAAGGTATATGCATTGATTGCTCGGGTTGTTACCATCGTATATTTCACATCTCCCCATTACGTTATGTTGAGCAAATGTAATATTACTTAGTTCTAACATCCGGTGATAGTTGTTGGGCTGGACAACAGGCCTCAGAAAACCGGATTGTTGCTCCCTGATTTGAGGTGTATCTTTTTCTAGTAAAGCTCGTAATCTCTCAATCGCCCAATAATGTTCCATTTTAACAACCTGAAAAATAAAAGAAATAAATAAAAATTACAGATAAAAATAAAGAAAATTAGATACAAGTAAATTAGATAACTTCAAAATTAATAACTCAAGAAAAATAAGTCCCCGGCAACGGCGGAAAAAACTTGATTAGTGAAATCACACACGTAACGCAAGCGCACGTATCGCTCAAGTAGTATAAAAATATCGATTCCACGAGGACTTAATTTCTATTGTTGTCATTAATTATTGATACTATTTATTTACAAGTATCTAATTAAATGGAGAAGGGAATGATTGCTTGATTGGTTGGTTGAATGTGGATTTTCTATATAAATAAATAAATAAAAATACAAAAGAAAATACTAAGAAAAATATGTAGGAAATGCATTCCTCGCGCGGCGGAAACGTGTAAGGCTCACGGATCGGACTTGAAATTTTTTTCTACCATTCTCCTATGAATGCTGAATCTGACCAGCAGGTATACTGAAATTTTGCTTCTGTTTCGGACAAGATTTCAGCCCCGGAACGCCCTTGAAACAGCCCCCGAACTACAGTGAAATATTGGACTGTTTTGGACCCATTATGGACCCGAACTGCACTCAAATTAGCCCCTGATTTTCATGAATAACAAAGACGAAAGGTCTGATTTTTCACTCAAAAATCAGTCCTAACACAACCCCAAAATTACCCCCAAGTGTTTCCCAAAATTCTGGATTAAATAAAATTCAAACTGAACCCCGTTACTCTTGTGTATGGTGCGGCAATGAGAACAATGAGACACCTCACTGCCGTGAGATGTAATAGATGAAGAGAATGATTTTGGTTCAACGCCACAAGGTATTCTGTACTATGTCTCACAACCAATGGAAACAAGTGTGGGCTTGACTCACACAAATTAAATCCATAAACACTTTAGAGAATTTTGTCACAAGCAATATATTTTTCTTTTTCTTCTTTATAGTTTCTCAACTTTTGAGAGAATGGAAAAGATGAAGAAAGGTGGCTAGGGTTGCAAATGAGAGGCTTAGGAAAAGAAAAATCATATTTTTCTTTCTATAGTTAGGTTTTAATTTTACAAAAAAAAAAAAAAAAAAAACAAACCCTACCTCTCCCACTATGTACAAGAATCGGCCATAGCATAGGGAAATATTATTTTTTGCAACTCCAACATTAACTTTCCATAAAGCCAATATATGTTACAAAAATAAATATTTAATTAGCCTTTTGAAAATCATAACTTCCAAAATAACACCAAGGGTTTCCAAAACCCAAAAATTGGAAATTCCAAGTTTAGCCTTATTAAATTGTATCAAATATAATTTAATATTATCCATTTAAATTATATCATATATAATTTAATTATTAATAATAAATAATTATCATATAATCATTTATTATATAACTCATATATTAACTTTTAATAAATGGTTCCAAGTGTGACAAATAATATTATTAATCATATTAATAATATTTATACATATGTGAGTATATAATTGGACCATCTAATTATATTAAATCCGCTATAGTAAATCGAGCTAACACGGGGACCAAATGGACATACGGTTCCGAGCTCCAACAATCTCGAAATATTAATTAAGCTCTTAATTAAATATTCTGAATTATTAACTTCGAGTTATTCCACTAAAAACCCGAAGATGCACTCTCGTTGCCGCAGATGATATATTAAGCCGAACCAAGTCGGTGTCCATCGATATAGTCATTACATACGAATTAACCCTTCACGAGTATCTCGTAATTAGAGCCGGGTCATAATGTCCGTTATACCCCTCTAATTATTTTTACCTTAAGTACCATTGATTCTCTAATGAACGATTTATTCATAACCATTATGAATTTTAATTTCTCCATTCGTAATAGAAAGACGTGAGCGCTCAAATCGTTCAAGCACCGAATCAACCCTTAAGAAAGATACTCCTCTACTTCTCGCAAGAAGGAGTGAACTCCATGTCTATGTAAAACGTTCCCAGCTACACAATAGACCATGCCCCCAAAGTATGTAGCTATTGGTCGGGACTGCTACACCAACCTCACATTTGTAAATCAAAGGACATAGCCTGCCATGCAGGAGTTCGTAGTACACTCAGGATTAGAATCAATCCATATATGACCATCTAATAGATCGAAATGACTTTCTTTGTTTAATGGATATTAAAAGAATGTCATTTCCATCTGGGTCTAGTCCTATATGATCACATCATACAAGGTGCCTTCATTCTCATGTCTCTACATGGACGATCCTGAATCAAGGTCGCCATAAAAATATAGAATGGACTGCAGCTATAGATAAACCATAAAAAAGTACCCACTTTATTTGCTCTCTATCTACTATTTAAGATTACTAACTTCAGACTTAAATCCTCTTGTGTATGACACTCATACACTAAGTCTGGAGGTACATAAGTAATCTAGGGTATTCAAGATAATTTATAATATGCAAAAATTAAACAAACACTTTGATAAATGAATAATGCATCGTTTTATTTCAAAACACATAAAGTCGTTTACATCATATGTAGCTCTAGGGCATACATTCCAATAATCTCACACTTGCACTAGAGCGAATGTGACATGTCATGTAATCCTAGACCACCTAGGTGACCTTCAGACACTTTAGCCGATAAGGTCTTTGTAAACGGATCAGCCAGGTTCTCTGCGGATGCAATCTTTGTGACGGTGACATCTCCTCTCTACATTATCTCCCTGATGAGATGATATTTCCTCTCTATATGCTTTCCCCTCTTGTGGCTTCTTGGCTCTTTGGAGTTTGCTACTGCACCACTATTATCACAATAGAGTGGGAGTGGTCTATCCATATCTGGAAAAACTTCCAGATCTCCCAAGAATTTACGAGCCAGACTACTTCCTTAGCTGCTTCACAAGCTGCTACATATTCAGCCTCCATGGTGGAGTCAGCAATGCAAGATTGCTTTATACTCCGCCATACTATAGCCCCACCACCTAGGGTAAACACTGGTCCAGATGTTGATTTCCTAGAATCGACAGCTGTCTGAAAATCAGAGTCTGTATATCCCTTTAGGATCATATCCTCACCGGAATACACAAGCATATAATTTCTTGTTCTCTTAAGATACTTGAGAATGTGTTTCACAGCTACCCAGTGATCCAATTCTGGGTTTGACTGAAACCTACTGACTACTCCCACTGTAAAATATATGTCTGGTCTCATGTATAACATAACATACATGAGACTGCCAACTGCTGAGGCATATGGGATATGTCTCATTTCCTTAACATCTTGAGGTGTCTTAGGAGACCGTTCTTTTGACAAATGAATTCCATGTCAATAAGGCATATTGCCTTTCTAGGAATTCTGCATCCCAAATCGCACAAGGATCTTGTCGATATAGGATGCTTTAGACATATCTAACAGTCATTTCTTGCGATCCCAAAGTATCTTAATCCCAAGAACATAAATGGCCTCTCCCAATTCTTTCATTTGGAATTGGTTAGCTAGCCAGGTTTTCACGTCCGATAATATTTTTGCATCATTCCTAATGAGTAAAATATCATCAACGTATAAAACAAGAAAAAACACATTCTCGTCAATGACGTGCTTTTATACACAAGGCTCATCAACATTCTGCTCAAAATCATAAGACTTGATCGTAGTATCAAATCTTATATTCCAAGATCGAGATGTCTGCTTAAGTCCATAAATGGACCTTTGCAGCTTGCAAACCTTTTGCTCTTGACCTTGGGCTATGAACCCCTCTGGTTGTATCATATAGATACTCTCATCAAGATTGCCATTCAAGAATGCAGTCTTGACATCCATTTTCCAAATTTCATAGTCATAATATGCGGCAATGGATAGAAGAGTGCGGATGGATTTGAGCATGACTACTGGCGAGAAAGTTTCCTCATAGTCAACTCCCTCTTTCTGGGTATAACCCTTGGTCACTAGCCTAGCCTTGAAGGTCTGTACCTTCCCATCTGCTCCTCTCTTCCTCTTGTAGATCCACTTGCAACCTATGGGTTTCACCCCATCAGGTTGGTCTACAAGTTCCCAGACTGAGTTGGAGTACATGGACTCAATCTCTAACTTCATGGCTTTGAGCCATTCCTCTTTGTCAGAATCATCCATTGCAGTACGATAGGTTAATGGATCATCTATACCATAGCCTCATTGGGCTTTTACATTCATCGGTCCGCAAAAGTCTGAATGTATTAGCTCAAGTGGTTGACTGGCTCTTATACCTTTCCAGTAAAAGGTCTCTTGGTCATTTTTCCTTCTAAACAAGATCCGCAGACTGGTAAAGTTCCGAGCCTTAACTGGTTTAAGGCTCCATTCTTTATCAATCTGTCTATCTGGTCAAGGTTGATATGACCAAGTCTAAGATGTCATAGATATGTGTCATCGTGAGAAATCTTTGGCCGTTTAGTCTTAGGTTTCTCAACCTTAAACATTTCAGCGTTGAGCAGTGTCCTATGTGTTAATGGTCTTAACACGTACAAGTTATTTTATGAGTTTCCTGTGCATATATTTAATCCATTTCTACCAATAATATCCAAATTTCTATTAAAAGAAACTGAATAACCATCATCCAAAATTTTAGAAACATAAATCAAATTCCTGCGAAAATCAGGAATGAATAACACATTGTTCAAATTTAAATAACTATTATTTATGAAATTTAAACTAGAAACTCCCACTGCTCTTGCTGAAACGACATCCTCTGTCCCTACCCTCATGGTGTAGTCACCTCCATGAATCAAGTAGCTGCAAAGAGGAACAAACATGGTTAGTGGCTCTAGAGTCAACAATCCATGCGGATTTATCATCCTCCACTAATAGAGATTCGATAACGAGTAAATCCTATTTACCTGTTTCCTTTTTCTCCTTTAGCTCAGCAAGGTATTTAGGACAAATCCTTTTTCCAATGCCCATTCTTGTTGCAGTGGAAACATTTTCCCTTGGGCTTGGAATCCTTAGAGCCTTTCTTGTTCTTCTTATTCTTCATGGCCTTTGCCTTAGCCTTCCCAGTGCTATTCTTCTTCATCTTTGTAGATTTAGAAGACTCGATAATATTTGCCTCAGCACTGGACTTACGAGGATCCATAAGCATGGACTCGTAATGGGTGAGCTCATTAAGAAGTTGGGTCAAAGTAAAAGTCAACTTGTTCATAACATAGTTGCTTTTAAACTGCAGGAAACTCTTCGGAAGGGTTTCCATAATCATGGTCACCTGGCTACGCTCATCAATACGAGCTCCATGGGTCTCAATAGTGTTGATATAGGTCATCATCCTCAAGACGTGCTCACAGACTGATGTCCCATCCTTCATCCTAGCAGTCATTGCTGAGATCATGGACTCATGGCGTTGACGCTCCGAAGGCTGCCCAAACATGCCCTGCAATGACTCCATCATCTGAGATGCTAGAGCCATAGGTTCATGTTTTGCAGCAAGAACCTCAGACATCCCTGCTAGCAAGTAGCAGCGGACTTTCTCATTTGCTGTGATCCATTTTTGAAGGTATCACGCAGAGCTTGGCCAGCATTTCTGGCCGGCTCGGGAGGACTCTCCTCCGTCAGGATAAACTTTAGGTCTTCACAGACCAGGATAGCGTTCATGTTACTTATCTACTTAACATAGTTTTCTCCCGTTAATTTATCGTTTGAGAGTATGGAAATAATTGGAGAAACCATGGCTGAAAAATAAAATAAATATGCATTTAACATTCATTCATCGCATATTAAAATCATCAAACAATTTTGGCATAAAATTAAACATGATGCATGAACCATGAATAACGAATTAGAAACCTAAGAGAATTATTATGCCACGGAAATCTATCATCCCACAAGTAAGTGTCGCCGTAGGGTAGGTCAAGTACTTGCATGATAGATTGAGACAATTTCAGTCGATTAATATATTCGGGAATAACTCTTATTCCTATATTAAACAACTACCATTTCATTCGATCAAGGAATTTTATTAACAGTTAATTATTCCTTTGTGAGTGTGACCCGCCGTTTCGGGATTCTTGGACTTAATGAGTGAAGTGTCGTCGTAGGGTAGGTTAGTTCACAAGATACATCTAGAATCCATATCCTTTCGGAATCCAAACCTGATATTGACCCAAAATGGACACCATCCGTAGGGGGACGAAAGTAAAGCCGTCTCGAGGCGCCTTTTGAATCTCACATTTTCGGACTAACAACAGAGATCGCGGGATATACTGTCATATATCCCTCTCCCACTCACTATTTTAAAATTAAGGTTTCTAACTATAAAATATCTAATATTTTATTTTAACTAGTGTGGATAAAAATATGGCGGCTAAATCATAATTTTTTTTTACACTAGTTTAACATTAGTGACCTAACCAATTTTAACTCTTAAAATTTATATCACTAATTTTCCATTAGTCTCTACTAATTGTATTACTCAATTAAACAAATTTAATTAGAGTGATATTAGTGACCTATTATATTTTAACTCTTAAAATACTAGAACACTAATAGGTTTAAAATTTTAGAATCCTAAAAGGTCAAAATTTATATTAAACTATTTAATTAATCCTAGTGCGTCATAAAATCCAATGGTACGTGGAATTGTATCCCGAGTGTAGACCATATTACCATCCATTCGGATTCGGCTATGGAATTTATATCCGGGTTTCCATCCTATATATCAATGGAATTTATATTGCACTAATTAAGCCCAATATATTAGAATTCAAATTTTAAACCATAAATCCAATTAATCCAATTAATTGATTTCCATGCATATCATAATCTAATTTAAACATTTTAAATCACATAAAATCATATTTCATGTCTATAATGATAATGCATCTAAAACATGACAATTCCATTAATAAGGTATGAAATGAAAACATAGTTATTTTATTAATAAATAATAAAATGTACAATTCAGATTGACACTCCAAGTACCAACTCCAACACAATATATAGTAAGGTACAAACTGCCCTAAATATTCTGTCTGAGATCGGTATGCCAGTCTGCAAAGGCCGGTCTGCCAAAGCATAACAACTATATTATTGTTTGAATATTCAAGCGTTGTACCAGATTACTGATCGATATGGAAGTCGGTATGTCGGTGTGCTTATCGGTATGGGGACCGATATAGTCCGTGTCGGTTTCCAAGAGCACTTAAGATATGAAGGTTGAAAGGTATGAAGATCGATATGCTCTATGTCGGTTCTAGTAGCTGTGCAAACTCCAGAGGTACCGGTATGAAGTAGTTTAGTTTTAGTTCCAGAGGCGATGCAAAACTGCTCAAAACAGAGCAGGGGCATCGGTGTGCCAGTGTGGGGACCGGTATGCCGGTCTCAGTGTCAAAATATTAGGATTTGAAGGTTAAAAATATTTTGCACATGACCCTAATGAATCTATATGAATGTGTATATGTCTTATGAGTTTAGAAACTTAATTTAACAACTCACTTCAAAGAGAGCCTAAAGCTAAGACGACAAAAAATATTCTTTGTTTTTCGCTCGAGTCTTCACATCCAATGCTCTTCACCACCAATGTGCTTCGACATCTTTTTGTGATGTCCGCTAATGCGAGTTAAAGACTTCTAGTGTTGTATCATCTAAATACATCTTGAGAATATGTCGCTAACAGATTTAAACGTTCTTGTAATCCTAATGGAATTTGGTAGAGTTTCATCTATAATACGGACTTCCATTATACATTACAACCTCATCAAACTTACAATCATATTCAATTCGCAACATATACATCCATATACTGATTCAACATCACTAGCCCAAATCTCGGGCCTACAATAACTTCCTTTCACACATTCTTACTCAACCATATTTCCTGATCAAGTTTGTAATTCACTTCCAACCACAAGGTAATCATTTATATAGTCTATGCAAGTAAATGAATACACTTTAAAGATAAATACATTCTGAAACACATAACATGTATAAATCGAATATAACAACAAATTATATGAAAATCGAGATTCGGAGATCCGTTACTACTCGTAAGGGTCGGAACAGCACATAATGAGAGTCGGGAGATCGGCAGCAGCATTCTGTCCGGCGCGTGGCCCGTGCATTGGCCTCACGCGCTGCTGCTTAAGGTGCACGTGAGCACCACACGCCGATCAAAATTCGGATTTTTCGGTGGCCGTTTGTTCGTCTCCCTTTCTTGGTTCCAATGGCGCTGACGGTTCGTCAATCGGAGTTCCGAATTAACGGAAAATCGAGAAAAATCATAAAAAAAACTTCTTACCAAAAAATCAATAAAAATCGGCAGCATCCTTGCAATAACACCACAGTCAAAATGTTCCTCTCATCGAGCTATAAGTTTTTCTTTAAAAAAAACTTGATCAAGATCGGTTATGAATCGGACGGATCAGAACCAAAAAGCTAACTTTCATCTCTTTTCTCCTCTCTCTCTCACACCCTCTCCTTCTCATGATTTGCCTCTGGAAAAATTGGAAGTGCTTATATACTTCCATGGCAAATATCACTTGCCACCCCTCAACTTATTTCTTTATCATTTTTAATTTAAACTTTTGTAAATCCAAAATTTAGTGCCTCAATTTCCAATAATTAATAAATTAAAACATGAAGGAAAAGAGTATTAGGGTGTACAGTGACAGTAAATATAGATATATTGATCACTCATCATTACTCTAATAACAACATGATTTTCTAAGTAAGTTGACAAGTTTTTAGGGAGAGAAAAAAGATAAGGTCTATTAAGTTGATTATTATTGGGTTTTTGACGTGAGAAAAATACTAGGGTATGATTGTAATAATTTTTCACAAGATAGATTTTTCTCGAATCATCCTTTTACAACATGATTTTTCTTTCGTATAAGAGCTTTCACGTAAATCTTGTGTTATATGATTGATATTTTTCTCCATATATATTTTCTGTTTAATAATGTGTGATATCATTTGCTTTCGGGATCTTTAATTGAATTGAAAGAGAATGATAATATAATATGATTTCACATACAAAAAAAATAACTTCAGTTTTTTTTTTTTTTTTTAAATTCAATCGAAAGAAAGTGTAAATTAATTTTAAAACATGGTGATTCAAAAGAGAAAGACCAAAGACATCTGAATAACTTTCCTTCCATTATTATTATCATCTTCAAACAAATAATCATGTTTCATAATTAACATGTACTCATCCTCATGCCTGAAACATATATTTACAAACCCCAAACCAAAAAAAAAACACAAAAAGGTTTACAAAATCAGCTGTCTCTAATTTTCTCTCACAATGGAATATTATTGTTTGAATATTCAAGCGTTGTACCAGATTACTGATCGATATGGAAGTCGGTATGTCGGTGTGCTTATCGGTATGGGGACCGATATAGTCCGTGTCGGTTTCCAAGAGCACTTAAGATATGAAGGTTGAAAGGTATGAAGATCGATATGCTCTATGTCGGTTCTAGTAGCTGTGCAAACTCCAGAGGTACCGGTATGGGTGACCGGTATGAAGTAGTTTAGTTCCAGAGGCGATGCAAAACTGCTCAAAACAGAGCAGGGGCATCGGTATGCCAGTGTGGGGACCGGTATGCCGGTCTCAGTGTCAAAATATTAGGATTTGAAGGTTAAAAATATTTTGCACATGACCCTAATGAATCTATATGAATGTGCATATGTCTTATGAGTTTAGAAACTTAATTTAACAACTCACTTCAAAGAGAGCCTAAAGCTAAGACGACAAAAAATATTCTTTGTTTTTCGCTCGAGTCTTCACATCCAATGCTCTTCACCACCAATGTGCTTCGACATCTTTTTGTGATGTCCGCTAATGCGAGTTAAAGACTTCTAGTGTTGTATCATCTAAATACATCTTGAGAATATGTCGCTAACAGATTTAAACGTTCTTGTAATCCTAATGGAATTTGGTAGAGTTTCATCTATAATACGGACTTCCATTATACATTACAACCTCATCAAACTTACAATCATATTCAATTCGCAACATATACATCCATATACTGATTCAACATCACTAGCCCAAATCTCGGGCCTACAATAACTTCCTTTCACACATTCTTACTCAACCATATTTCCTGATCAAGTTTGTAATTCACTTCCAACCACAAGGTAATCATTTATATAGTCTATGCAAGTAAATGAATACACTTTAAAGATAAATACATTCTGAAACACATAACATGTATAAATCGAATATAACAACAAATTATATGAAAATCGAGATTCGGAGATCCGTTACTACTCTTAAGGGTCGGAACAGCACATAATGGGACTCGGGAGATCGGCAGCAGCATTCTGTCCGGCTCGTGGGCCGTGCATTGGCCTCACGCGCTGCTGCTTAAGGTGCACGTGAGCACCACACGCCGATCAAAATTCGGATTTTTCGGTGGCCGTTTGTTCGTCTCCCTTTCTTGGTTCCAATGGCGCTGACGGTTCGTCAATCGGAGTTCCGAATTAACGGAAAATCGAGAAAAATCATAAAAAAACTTCTTACCAAAAAATCAATAAAAATCGGCAGCATCTTGCAATAACACCACAGTCAAAATGTTCCTCTCATCGAGCTATAAGTTTTTCTTTAAAAAAAACTTGATCAAGATCGGTTATGAATCGGACGGATCAGAACCAAAAAGCTAACTTTCATCTCTTTTCTCCTCTCTCTCTCTCACACCCTCTCCTTCTCATGATTTGCCTCTGGAAAAATTGGAAGTGCTTATATACTTCCATGGCAAATATCACTTGCCACCCCTCAACTTATTTCTTTATCATTTTTAATTTAAACTTTTGTAAATCCAAAATTTAGTGCCTCAATTTCCAATAATTAATAAATTAAAACATGAAGGAAAAGAGTATTAGGGTGTACAGTGACAGTAAATATAGATATATTGACCACTCATCATTACTCTAATAACAACATGATTTTCTAAGTAAGTTGACAAGTTTTTAGGGAGAGAAAAAAGATAAGGTCTATTAAGTTGATTATTATTGGGTTTTTGACGTGAGAAAAATACTAGGGTATGATTGTAATAATTTTTCACAAGATAGATTTTTCTCGAATCATCCTTTTACAACATGATTTTTCTTTCGTATAAGAGCTTAAATCTTGTGTTATATGATTGATATTTTTCTCCATATATATTTTCTGCTTATTAATGTGTGATAACATTTGCTTTCGGGATCTTTAATTGAATTGAAAGAGAATGATAATATAATATGATTTCACATACAAAAAAAATAACTTCAGTTTTTTTTTTTTTTTTTTTTTTTTAAATTCAATCGAAAGAAAGTGTAAATTAATTTTAAAACATGGTGATTCAAAAGAGAAAGACCAAAGACATCTGAATAACTTTCCTTCCATTATTATTATCATCTTCAAACAAATAATAAATCCAAATTAAGGAAAAATTAAAAAAGTTTATTCCACGAACAAACAATTGCAAAAACTGAAGGGACGATCTAATTAAAATCCAAACAAAACAACCATGGAAGGGACAACACTGAACAGTCACAGATATGGAGGCGCTATTTATGGGCACTTGAAGCCATTGGGCACCTTGCAGTAGTTCAAGAGCAATGACAAGTCAACAGGAACGTTTAGATTGATGAGATTCAAAACATTAAGATGAAGGGAAGTGCAAAGGCAAACACCAGCGTCGAGCTTAACCAAATTGCCAATGAGGCTGCAGCATTCTTCATTTTTCGGGGTACTACCAACTTTAAGATCCAGCAAGCCATTCAACACATCAAGACATACCCCCAATTTAAGGGCGTCACGAGGACAAGTACCAAGCAATGTCCTTGAGGCTTCTGTTGAAGGGATAGAGGTCAACAGAACTGTGAAGAAGAGGAGATTAAGAGACAGTAAAAGGGTTGCTGATTTTGAAGCCATTGATTCTCAAACACAACCTTAAGGTTTGTGAATGTTAAAAGATCAGAATATGTAACTGTGAGTGATGAAAATAAGTAATGGGAGAGGGTATTTATAGCGGATATCCTTCTGTTTGGGTTATAAATTTTCTTATAAATAATGCGGGGCGACGATTATATTGATTACTGATCATTAGCTGTGTTTAGCTGTTCATAAATTTTATTACATATCAAAGTGTGAAATGTGAATGCCTATTGGATTATTATATCAGTGTGTGCATATAATGTGGTCTATATAAATAATAAAGATTCATAATTCTGCAGATCACTCTTAAAAAAAAAAATCTTGGATTATAGAACATCAGAAAACAAAAATTCTTCCCTAAACACATGTCGCTGTTGAGGGTGGAATCAAGAATTTAATCTTTCATTAGGAACAATATTTTCGGATGACAATATTTTCTGCATGATTAATTAAGTATATTCATTAAATGATATAGTTTAAAGAAAATAATGAATAAGATTAGTACTAATCCCTCATATAATTTTATCGTTCTAGTATCTGATAAATTTTTAATATTTTCATTTAATCTTTGGTGTTAAAATAATGAGAAAAAATAATTGATAATAAATATATTTTATCAAATATATATATATATATAAGGATTATCTAAAACATCTGCAAATTAATAATTGAGATTAAATGATATATTAAAAATTTATCAAAGACTCGAATTGTAAAAATAAAATTTTTAAAAAGGATCACAGTGTTATGATTATTATACCATTGATCAAGTAGGTTATATATGGAATGTGATTGATGCAATTTCGGCCTAAGTAACTAAAAGAATAGTTGTCTCATATAAAATAACTTCATAAAAAAAAAAACAAACAAACAACAAAAAACACTCATATCATATGTACATCTCACCGATCAGCATGCACCCACACCATGAGGTAATCCTGGGGTCTGATACCAATTAATATAAATTGGATCTAATTAATTAAAAGATTAGTCCAATGGATATGATTGATTTTTCAGCCGACATAAAAATTTATTATAATTACACGTACCTGATATGGAATATGAAATGATGACCATAATCATCTAAATCAGTCACATTCTTGGATTTACTTTGGATTATAAATTATGTTTTCTATTTTAAAAAAATTTAGAACAAAAACTAAAATGTCCTATTATTATTGCTTTAATTTTGATAGATTATTGCGTTCACGTCTGTGTAGGTCCGGCAAATATTTGGCCAAATCAATCAAGATGATCATGCATAAAAATGATAATATTTTTATTTTTTTTGGAATCTTTGGAAACCTAACCGTCAAATCATCACTTCCGAGCTTAAGCGGAGCAGGTAAAACTACCGGCTGTCCCAGACTCTTACAATAAACGCACTCTCTGAATTCGGACCCAGGACCTCAAGTACACCACCAAACCAAGCCACGCCAATTGGGATAAAAAAATAAAAAAAAAATAAAAAAGATTTTCAAATCATTGAAGTTTCAACTTGACATGTGGTGTTAATTAATTATCCAAAAAGATTGGAATAATCTACAATAGGCATGAACAACGAAATAAAATGAAATCTCTTGCCAACTCAGCCCTATTTTAACATGAGACCAAGTTTCTGAGACAAACCATTTTCAAAGATTTTATTTTATTTTATTGCTGCGGTGGAGAATGAGTGGCGTTTTGGGTTCCCACGTAATTGGTAGGGAAGCAAATTTGACTTGGAAATTAACCATTTGTTTGTATAATAACTATTTCTATTTAAATTAAAAAAAAACTAAATCATTTAAAAAAACTAATTCATTAAATAAATAGAAAATATGTAATTGTGTTGATTTTCAAGTATTTTAATAAAATTTATTATCCATGCTTAAATTTTAAAAATATAAGGGGTTAAAAATATATTGAGACAAGAGTGAGGCACTGCTATAGCCTCATCCAAAAAAATTGAAAATCTTTTAAGTTTTATTACGAAACTGCCATTCCATTTTACAAGTTTATTTTATTTGTAATTTACCTCCAAGTTTTCGGACGAGAGTGGGGAAGTCGAACAGCATAAGGAAAAAATTATTTTATAATATGTGTTGACGGCTGATTTTCATTTTATGGACAAATCAGTAAAACTTATTCTTCGAATAATCCTCCTTAACGTGAATTTTTTAGTTTAGGGACCAAAGGCAAACTTAGTAAAAGATGGAAAACACACAGACAAGACATAGGATTTAACGTAGATTGGTGGAATGGATCCAATCTACGTCCACAGGCACAAGGGAAAATGAAGCTTTTATAACGTGGTCGGGTATGACCGACCTACCTATCTATCGAGCTCGTCTGACCGACCTCTTACAAGTTCACTGTTACACTTAAGTTCTTTACTCTCTTTTACAAGTTATGTATGAAATCGAATTAGCTAACCATTTACGAAGAATTCTCGATCTCTTTATATACTATGGTAAATTTTACTGTTACATCAATCTCATGACGCCAACCACGTGAATATACCATTAATGCGAGGGTTCTCTTCCTCAACTGCTCTGCCGAAAGTAGCTCTACCCACCTGACATCTCATTAAACCACGCCATTTTTGGCCACTGTTACACACTACCTCACAAAGTCAGCCTGTAACCTATCAACTCTCATGTGATAGTGTGTGCTAGAAGATAAGCCGGTGACCTGCTCTGGTCACGTCAGATCTCTTTGGAAGGTGCAAGTCCTCATGTAGGGCTTAAGTCATCTTGATTTGATCATAAAGCTACTACCCCGACTGGCCAAACCAATTTGGGCAAATGAAACGACATTATGTCCTGTTGAGCTACCAGGTCAGGCCGGTCCTTAGGCCTTGCTTCCCATTCGCTTCTCTGAACATCTTCTCAACAGGTCGGGTATGATTTGCTGAGCCAATCCTCATTCTGACACGAGGCTCTAAATATCGAGTAGCTCTAAGAGTCTGATGCTGGGGCGATCCTCACAAGGACCTTGAGCCTTTATCTGTCAAGTGTAAAACTCATTTTACCCTTCATTGGGATTCTGATTTCTTGGGGGATGAAAATCACCATCAACATATGTCTCATAGTGTTAGGATTTATGTCCTAGAGCTTCATGTATTGTAAACGGAATTGATTATTGTAATACTAATAAATGCATTATTCATTTTATCAAAGTCGTTTGATTTATATCGCATATTGTCCAATTGTCTTGTTTACCTTGATTACTCTTGTACCTTCAGACTTAGTGTATGTTTGATGCACAAGAGGATTTAAGTCTGGAGTTAGTAATCTAAATAGTCCATAGAGAGAAACAAATAGGGTACTTTGTTTGTGGTTTATCTATAGCTGCGGTCGATTCTATACTTCTTTGACGACCTTGATCCGGGATCGTTCATGTAGTGACATGGGAATGGAGGCACCTTGTATGATGAGATCATATAGGACTGGACTCAGATAAATACGAATTTCTTTTAATATCCGTTAACCGAAGAAATTCATTTTATCTAATAGATGGTCATATATGGATTCGATCTTAATCCCGAGTGTACTACGAACTCCTGTATGATAGGCTATGTCCTTTGATTTACTATGGTAAGGTTGGTGTTGCATTACTGGCCAATAATTACGTATTTTGGGGATATGTTTTGGTGTGTAGCTGAGAATGTTTTACATAGATATGGAATTCACTCATTCTTACGAGAAGTAGAAGAATATCTCTTTTAAGAGTTGATTCGGGACTTGAACAATTTGAGCGCTCAACTTTTCTATTACGAATAGAAAGTTTTATATTTATAATTGTTATGAATTAATTATTCATTATAGAATCAATGGTGCTTAAGAGACAAAATATTTAGAGGGGTTTAATGGACTTTTGACCCGACTCTATTTATGAGATATTCGTGAAGGGCTATATCCATATGTAATGACTGTATCGATGGACACTGAAGTTGTTCGGTTTATTTTATCCATCTACGGTAACAGGAGTTTAACTTTGAGTTTTTAGTGGAATAATGCATAGTTAATAATTCGTAATATTTGATTAAAGAGTTTAATTAATATTTCAGAATTATTAGAGCTTGGAACCGTAGGTCCATTTGGTCCCCGTGCTAGATCAATTAACTGTAGCAAATCTAATATAATTAGATTGTCTAATAATATGCTCACATTATATTTATATATTATTAATGAGATTAATAATATTTATAGTCACAAATGAAACTATGTTAAATTGGTTTAACTTAATGTTTTATAGAATTCTTTGATTATGAGATCATCAATCTTGATTATGAGATAATCAAGTTAGTAATAATTATGAGATAATTATTACAACATAATTGAAGGTAATTTAATCATTATTAAGATTGTGATTTTTATTTACCTTGGAGATAAAGCCATATGGCTTGCCATGCTCTCCAATTTATTATGTCTATTAGGTGGCATGGCTTGCCATGCTAATCCATTTTTATGTTTTGGTATGGCCTCAATATTTATGTGTTTTCCATTGAAAGAAAGCATTAGATGCTTAATGACAAAGTCATTGTCTTTAGCTTATCATTTCTTTTGCTTTGGTATGACATTCACATTTTTGTGTTGGCCATTGTAAGAAAGCATTAGCTGTTTAATGACAAGGTTAATTGGCTTGTGTCAAAGAATATAATCTTCTCTCATTTCTAAGGTTAACATTTTTGTATTCATTCACACAAGTGCAAAGGAGAGAAAATAGAGAGTTCAAGCATTAACAAGTGTTGTGAGAGTGTTTAAAATTCTAAAAGCCAAACACCATTGTGACATCTTTATTCTCTAAATTGTTTAGAGTTTAATCATTGTGAGTGAAGCCCACACTTCGGTTTGTTGGTTTCGAGTCATAGTTTGGAAGATCGAGTGGTTGATCCAAGCGTTGGACATCAAATGATTGATTTCAGCTACTACAACAAAGAAATAAGGCAAAGAAAATTTTAAAGATCCATACCAGAGCCGGTGCCCACACAAGCAACTTCCGCCGCGCTAAAGAAAGTCGTTTCCTACAATTGGTATCAGAGCTTAAGGTTGAAAATTTTTCTTAATCCTTCTCATTTTAGTTTTAATAATTTATATGAGATATAGATTATTAAAATACATGTTGTGATGAGTAGGCACAATTAGATTCATGAGATGAATGGTTTTAATGTTCATGTGATGAATGTTTACTTTGTATTCATCTGATGAATGTATTGTGTTGATCGTTAATTTTTCCGGCTCTTGTTTTTAGCATTGGAAATGTAAGACCATAAGATCATATTCTTTCAAGTGTTTTAAGTTTATTTCCTTTGTAATAAGTCCTTTTTGCAACCATATTTGTAACTTGGAGGAGCCGATGCCGCGAAGGACTTTTGACAGAGAAATTCCCTGTAGAACTCAACAATACTTCATGGAACAATATTTGAAAACCAAAGGATGCATTGGATTTATTGTACTAATTAGATTATTATAGAAAAATAAGAGCCCAGTCAACGCAATTTGAAATGTGATGAATTTTTGAAATTCAGCCCCTGGAAACATAGGCGAGGCGCGACGTACACCTTCGTGCATCGCGACGCGAGACATTCCAGTAGCTACTGGTTTGCTTCTGCCTCGCGCGAGTCACGACGCAGGTCCCCTCCCGTCGCGACGCAACGCAGAGCTGGTACTTTTCCAGTTTCCATTTTTTAGACGTCGCAACGCCCACCAGTTCGCGTCGCGACGCCCATGCCTGGGTATATATGTATGTTTTAAATAGTTTATTAACAAGTCATATAGCCTATGGTGACTACTTTTGCATTTTTACATGCCATAACATGTAGATATGTATGATATTCTAGTCATAAAAAATGATTTTATGTAATTTAAAAGTTAAATAAGAATATGAGATGCATGCAAACCGATTAATAAGATTAATTGGTTTAAAGGTTTAAAAATTATGAATTCAAGTTTTAGAAACAAATGGACCTTATGAGTACATTATATTCTTTGGTATATCGGATGGAAATCCGGACATAAATTCCATAGCCGATTTCGAATGGACGGTAATATGGTATGCACTCGGGATACAATACCACGTACCTTGGGAATAAATAATGTATTTTTATCGATTAAATGTTTAATGATATTTGGTCTATTCGTTGAATTCTAAAGTTTAAAACCCATTAGTGGACTAATAATTTATAGTTAAATTGATTAGATCATTAAAACAACATGATTAAATTAGTTTAGTTAAGTTAATTGGTTAGTAGAGACTAATCGAGATTAGTGAATAAAATTTTAAGAGTTAAAATTGGTTAGATCACTAAATCATCAACTAGTATTAATAAGGTTATGACTTTAGCCGAGTAAAATGTAAGATTCATAAGATACTAGTGAGATAGAAACCTTACACTTCAAAATAGTGAGTGGGAGAGGGGTATACCATAATATATCACATGATCTCCATTGTTATCCAGAAACTTGAGATTCAATAGGCGCCTCAAGACGACTTTGCTTTCGTCCCCCTACGGATGTTGTCCTTTTTGGGTCAATATCAAGTTTGGATTCCGAAAGGATAGGGACTCTAGATGTATCTGGAGATTTTACCTACCCTATGACGACACTTCACTAGTTAAGTCCAAGGGTTCCAAAATAATGGGTCACACTCACAAAGGAATTATTAAGTTGTTAATCAAAGCCTCCTTGATCAAAATAATGGTAGTTGATTAATATAGGAATGAAAGTTATTTCAGATATATTAATCAATTGAGAATGTCTCAGTCTATCATGCGAATACTTGACCTACCCTACGGCGGCACTTATTTATGGAATGATAGATAATTGTGGCATAGTAATTATTTTAGGTTTCTAATTCATTATACATTATTCATGCATCATGTTTAATTTTATGCCTATATGTTTGACAATTTTAATATGCGACGAATGAATATTGAATGCGCGTTTATTATTTTTCAGCTATGGCATCTGCAATTATCTCAATTCTCAAACAACAAGAAAAATTAACTGGGGAAAACTATGTTAAATGGAAAACTGACATGAATGATATTTTGGTCTGCGAAGACCTTAAATTTATCCTAATGAAGGAATGCCCTCCTGAGCCAGCACCAAATGCTAGCAGAGCTGCACGTAATGCCTATAATTATTGGATTAAAGCTGATGAGAAAGCTCATAGCTATTTCATAGCATTCATGTATGAGGTTCTTACTGCACATCATGAGCCTATGACGACATCATCAATGATTATGCAGTCATTACAGAACATGTTTTGGTAACCTTCAGACTGGCAACAACATAAGGCAATAGTTTATGTATTGACCGCTAGAATGAAGGAAGGCACATTAGTCTGAGACCATGTGTTAATGATGATGTCTCATCTTAATATGGATGAAACCCATAGTGCACGTATCAATATGCAAAACCAGGTGACAATGATCCTGGAAACCCTTTCGAAGAGTTTCCTGCAGTTTAAAAGCAATTATTCTATGAATAAGTTGACTTTTATGTTGACTGAACTGCTAAATGAGCTCACCAATTACGAGTCCGTCATGATGGGTCCTCGTAGGTCCAATGTCAAGGCAAATGTTGCTGAATCTTCTAAATTTGCAAAGAATAAAAATAAAGGCAATTGGAAGGTGTTTGTTGATGGCGTGATGCAGGGTTGCGATAGAGAGAGATTATGGTTATTTTTTGTGAGAGAATGGAGAGAAACCGAGAGAGGGTTGAGAGAGAGAAGAGGCATGAGTGTATTAGGGTTTGTGTTTTTGTTTTCTGCTTCTGCCGAGAGTGTCCAGGGAAGAAGTATATGAGTTGTGTGAGAGCTTTTAGGGTTTGTTTGTGATTATTGGCGTGGATGATCTTTGACTACTGAAGGCTGCTTTCTGGTTTGTGAATGGCCGAGAGAGATGGAAGAAAGATGAGGGAAGCTTGAAGAAGGCTAGGGTTTTTCTTTTTGTTTTTTTTTTTTGATTTTGTCGTCTCTTGTGTTGGGAAAGAGAGAGCCGCCATTAGGGTTTGGTTTTGTTGTCTTTATATAGTGGCATGCTAGGGTTTGTTTTGGTTGTGCTAGGGTTTTCATCTTATTTTATGTATTTGGGCATGTGGGCTTTGTGGATGGGTTGTAGGGGTTTTGGGCCGAGATTAATGTTTAAAACAGAAATCGACTAAGCGAACCCGAGGCTAACCAGTGAGTTTAAATTTGACGAGCTATTAATTTTAGAATTTTCCCTTCCGACGTTCGTTTCCCGCGACTTCCGCAACTTATCGGGTAGTGCCTCCATACGAGGCTCATCATTGGGCTTTATGAAAAAATGCAGTACCTACAGTCGCCCCTACTTTGATGGGGCTTGTGCAGTGTATGACAGTGACAACCCTATCAAAGTTATGCATGCATTTTTTTATTTTACTTTCCTGGTTTGTCGGCTATCGTACTTACCTGCTGCTTTGCGAGATGCTTCAAACTGAGTTGATTTGGTGACGAGGTGTTGCGACCCCTAAGGTTCATCCCTGCAAGATGATGTGATCTTTAGGATTTATTACCGAACTTAGCTGATGTGAGATGGTGGTTCATTTCCGAACCGTGACTGATGTGAGATGATGGTTCATTTCCGAACCGTTACTGATGTGAGATGGTGGTTCATTTCCGAACCTTTACTGATGTGAGATGGTTCATTTCCGAACCGTTAATGATGAGAGATGGTCCATTTCCGAACCGTTACTGATGTGAGATGGTTCATTTCCGAACCGTTACTGATGAGAGATGGTCCATTTTCGAACCGTTACTGATGAGAGATGGTTCATCTCTGAACCGTTACTGATGTGAGGTGGTGGTTCATTTTTGAACCGTTACTGATGTGAGATGGTTCATTTCCGAACCGTTACTGATGAGAGACGGTCCATTTCCGAACCGTTACTGATGATAGATGTTTCATTTCCGAACCGTTATTGATGTGAGGTGGTTCATTTCTGAACCGTTACTGATGAGAGATGATGGCGAGGTGCTTTGACCCCTGGTCTTTGTTCTCGAACCACCGAGTGGGAGATGCTTTGACCTTTGGGCTTTGTTCTCAAACTGTATTGAATTGATGGCGATGTGCTTGTGACCCCTGGGCTTTGTTCCCGAACCACATGTGGGCTTTATTCCCGAACTGTGTAGAGAGTGGGCTTTATTCCCGAGCCATACTGAATGTGGTCTTTGTTCCCTGAGTTTTGTTCCCAAACTGTGTAGAGAGTGGGCTTTATTCCCGAACTGTGCTGAATGTGGGCTTTATTCTCGAGCCGTACTGAATGTGGGCTTTGTTCCCAGATCTTTGTTCCCGAACTGTGTAGAGAGTGGGCTTTTTTCCCTGGGCTTTGTTCCCAAACTTGTGTTGATTATGGGTTTTATTCTCGAACTGTGTTGAGAGTGGGCTTTGTTCTCTGGGCTTTATTCCCGAACTGTATTGAGAGTGGGCTTTGTTCCTGGGCTTTATTCCCGAACTGTACTGAGAGTGTGCTTTATTCCCTAGGCTTTATTCCTGAATTGTGTTGAGTGTGGGCTTTGTTCCTGGGCTTTATTTCCGAGCTGTGTTGAGTGTGGGCTTTATTCCCGAACTATGCTGAATGTGGGCTTCGACCCTGGGATTCATTCCCAAAACTGCTGATAATGTGGGCCTCGACCCTGGGATTCATTCCCGAAAACTACTGATAATGTGGGCCTCGACCCTGGGATTCATTCCCAAAACTGCTGATAATGTGGGCCTCGACCCTGGGATTCATTCCCAAAACTGCAATAATGTGGGCCTCGACCTTGGGATTCATTCCCGAAACTACTAATAATGTGGGCCTCGACCCTGGGATTCATTCCCAAAACTACAGATAATGTGGGCCTCGACCCTGGGATTCATTCCCAAAACTGCTGATAATGTGGGCCTCAACCCTGAGATTCATTCCCGAAACTACTAATAATGTGGGTGGTGAGGCACTTCGCCCACTACTTGTCCTCATTCCCGAGGTTGTTCTCCATTCCCGGAGTTCTTCGTCATTTTTTTTTCAAAGCCTGCGAAGATAAAACAAAAAAATCGTATGTATATGAGGTGTATGTATGTATGCATGGATGCATTTCATATTCCGATGGGTTAGGCCTTCCTTGTGCCCTTTGGTCGCCCCCTGGGCCTGCTTACAATTTCCTCTGTCAATTCTCTTCTGGTAATTGCTCAGTTCTCTTTGGTTCCATAGCTCAGGATCTCGTTGTGTCCCTTATTCGCGGGGTGGTAGCCTGGTCGCCCCCAGACCTGGCTTAGCTTTCTGCTCTCGGCTGCTTGCACTAGGTCAAGGTGAAATACGTGATGTGTCGCTCTGTATCAACATACTATATTACTGGCTACAAAATAGTCCCAATAGTTATACATATTATTGTCCTCAAAGAATGCTCAGTCATGATACCAGAGAACCTTCAAAGCACTCGACGCAACTCAAATATGAGTTTTTGAATAAATGATCTAAGCCAGACTCAAAGTGTGTGTGTGCAAAGGTTTTCTTACAGCTTGATCCCTAGGTAAGCCAATTCAATGATTTCGTTTAAAAATTGGGATCGATGGGTCAAACCAACCTAGATGTCTCAATTATGCTCTGCAATTGCTTTTTCTGTGCTCAATATGGTATGATTTTCTTTTTTCTTTTGTCTATCTTTCTCTTTTTTTTTTCTTTTTTTTCAACACACCTACCCTTTAAGGTACCATTTCTCCTCATGGTGGTCCTGATACTCGCCCATGGGTAGCTTCACGCTTATCGGTTATAGGTGGTTTAATTTATTTTTAGAGACTTTTCTTTTGTTTTCAACCATACCACACATCATAACACAAGTAAATCAAGATAGACATCTAAACAAATAGTCATTCATCGTCCTGCAATTTCTTCAACTAGTCACCTTGCCGACTACTCAAGTTTTCACTGCTAAGACCTATAATTAAGTGCTTACGAGTCTAACATAGATCAATTACTCAAAGTATCAGATAAAAGTACATCAAAAACTTATCGTTTCTAAAGTTTCACCCTGAAGCAATCAATTTCATCATCGGACTTATGCCTAACTATTAAGGACTAAAAACAAATAATTTTTTTTTCTCTTTTTTTTTTTTTTTTCTTTTTTTTCTTTTTTTTTTCAACACACCTACCCTTTAAGGTACCATTTCTCCTCATGGTGGTCCTAATACTCGCCCATGGGTAGCTTCACGCTTATCGGTTATAGGTGGTTTAATTTTTTTTAGAGACTTTTCTTTTGCTTTCAACCATACCACACATCATAACACAAGTAAATCAAGATAGACATCTAAACAAATAGTCATTCATCGTCCTGCAATTTCTTCAACTAGTCACCTTGCCGACTACTCAAGTTTTCACTGCTAAGAACCTATAATTAAGTGCTTACGAGCCTAACATAGATCAATTACTCAAAGTATCAGATAAAAGTACATCAAGAACTTATCGTTTCTAAAGTTTCACCCTGAAGCAATCAATTTCATCATCGGACTTATGCCTAACTATTAAGGACTAAAAACAAATAATTTTTTTTTCGCTTTTTTTTTCCTTTTCTTTTTTTTTTTGCTGTAGGCCCCCCAATTGTCTTTTTATTCTTGCCGTAAATTTTTTTTTGTTTCTCGGCTTCTGATGAGTGGTATTTATATCAATATTCCCCACTCATCTAACCAAATAATTTGTATAGTTTCTCGGGTTTTGTGAACGTTTTGATGCGTTTTGTGTTATTTTGCAGATAAATAAAGTTCGGAAAGCATTGGAAGCAATTTCGGCCAAAATAGAGAAAAAATGACAAAGGGCCATTTTCGTAATTATCTGTGTCGCGACGCCAAGCACTTCAGCGTCGCGACGCCTAGTCAGAATCTGAGAAATTGGACTTGCTAACGTGCGCCGGATCTTGCTAACGTGCGCAGAACTTGCTAACGTGCGCCGTGCCACGTGTCATCATATAGAAGATCAATTAAAATGCGCCTGATGCCACGTGTCGCAATCCTATTGGACCAAACTATGCGCGTGTCACGTGTCGCCTCCTCATTGGACCGAATCACCGGTGAATCACATGCTGCCACGTGTCAAGTCCTCATTGGACCGATCCTATGTGCGTGCCACGTGCCAGATTCTCATTGGATCGAAAGCTCAGCCAATCATTGTGTGCCACGTGTCATCTTCTCATTGCACCACCTTCACCGCGTGCCACGTGTCACCACATGATTGTGCCGACAGAATCCGCGTGGCCAACCCGTGTTGACCAAAGACGCGTCTTGGCGTCGCGACGCCCACTGCTGAATCTGCCTATAAATTCAGGCCTTCACCACTTCATTTGGTGTGATTTCCTTCTGATTTTTTCCCTGATTTCATAGGAAGCATCTAGTTTTGTAATATTAAAATTATGTATTTTTAGTTTTAGTTTTTATTACAGCTTTTTATTTATTTACTTTATGTTTTATAGTTAAATTTTCGATGGGGTAAAAGGTGAAACATTTAATATAATTATCTAGGTAAATCTCACTTAATTATAATTTATAAATTATAATTTACCGGATTAATTAATGTCAGACTTTATTACCGCCTATATGGTCGGGTTAAATATAAATTACTTTACCGCCTATATGGCTGGTCTTTATGTGACAGATAATTACCGCCTATATGGCTGGTGTAGTTGGACTAATGGATTACCGCCTATATGGTTGGTTTTAATTGTTTAACATTATTAATTCCTGAGAAAGCAGAACATAAAATAATTTATATATTATAATAAGTGAGATTCCTAGATAATAAATATTAAATGTGGATCCTCTAACCCCCAGCATTTTATTTTATTCTAGGGAAGTGATGAAGCACAATATCCACACTTAATAATTGATTTTCTTTTTATGGGTAATTCATTAGTTTGTTTATTGAGTCTTAAGCTTAATGCTTCTTGTTGTCTGATCACCAATAAGATTGATGTGGTAAACTTAAAATGAACTAGACATAGAGATTTTAAGTTTTAGCTTTAGATTCAATAGCCCACGATCTTCCTTGAGGATAGATAACCTTTTAATAGATTTCCTTACAGGATAGACATATACCTGTCGGGCGGGGGTAGCCATAATTGGAACTTAATCTTAATGAATCCAGGTAATTTGGTTGACATAGACATATGGTTCAATTGGGTTATACTGGGTATTTGCGTCTGACCATCGACAGAGGCTTTTGCATATTTTCGTGTTCCAGGTTAGCAAACTGATTTATTACACATAGATAAGAGAATTAATTCATCTTTATAATAATATTGTGTGGAGTCACGACCCTAGATCCTTTTTAGTATTTTCTTTTGAGTCGGTTTTTATTTTATTTTGCAAAACCACATTCAACCAACCAAAAGCAATCAATTCACTTCTCCCTATAATTAGATACATGTAAATAAATAGTATCAATAATTAATAACAACAATAGGAATTAAGTCCTCGTGGGATCGATATTTTTATACTACTTGAACAATACGTGCGCTTGCGTTATACGTGTGTGTTTACGCCTGTCAAGTTTTTGGCGCCGTTGCCGGGGACTTATTTTTCTTGAGTTATTAATTTTGAAGCTATCTAATTTACTTGTATCTAATTTTCTTTATTTTATCTGTAATTTTTATTTCTTTCTCTTGTTTGCAGGTGATTGAAAATTGGAACATTATTGGGAGATTGAAAGATCGCGACCTTTACTAGAAGATACACCCCAAATCTGGGAGAAATAGTCCGGTTTTCTGAGGCCTGTTGTTCAGCCCAACAACTAACACTGGATGTCAAAATCAAGCAATACTACATTTGCTCATCAGAACGAAATGGGGAGATGTGTAATTTGTGATGGTAACCACCCGAGCGATCAATGTATATACTTTCAGAATGGCAGAATTATTGGAATCATTCAAGGTACGAAGAACCATCATACTTTCCATCTTATCCACCATCCATCTACGATCTTCATCAAGAACCAGAACCATCAGAGGAAGATCAGTTGATTCACATGCTCAAAGATTGGTTCGAGGAATGGGAAGCTCAATTTGATGTACAAATTCAGAGTCAAGCGACATCTATACAGAGGATGAAGCCTTTGAATATCCTGAATCACATATCTCACGGAGCAAACTCAAATACTACTGAAGAAGCCTTGAATATCCTGAAATTCATCATGACATCATAACAGTGGACGAGGCTGAGCAGTATCAAGAATCAGAGGTATCAGTTCAGGAGCCCGAACCGGAAAAGTCTCGATTTGATTTTTATTATTCTGACTCTGACGATGATGAAACTGAGTTGTTTGTACCAACTGCATCAACACTTGAGGATGGAATTCTGTATCCTCAAAATGAAGATCTTGGAGCATCCATTGCACAAATGTTTGAAGAATATCTACCTAAGCCAATCATTTCACCCAGATCAGAGGATGAATACCTAAAATCTGACATATTTTTACATCCCCAGGTTGACACTTATGGAGCATGTTTTTCACAGATGACAGATGAAGAACTGAACGCGGAAATCCTAAAATACATCTGTGAAGAAAAGGTGGAGTAAGAAACAGAGCATATAGAGGAGCAATTGTCAGACCAAATTGAAGATCCAGAGCATTCAGGTGAAACATCATTGTTTTGGGGAGTACTGATCAGAGATATCACCCAGAAGCTTGACAGAATGGAACTTCCATTCCAAGTCAAGCACCATACAAGACCTCCTGATTTTATTTCTTTCTTTTCAGGAACCAATGGAGCGACAAAGGTTAAAAAGGTGGCACAAGCACTGAATGGGACAAAATTCTTTTTGCCACTTTACAGTTGGAAAAGACCCTTCAAAAGTAACGCTCATGGGATTGTCTTTAATCGGACATCCAAAACAACGCTGAAACCTCTTGACATATGGATTTCAGTCACGTCTGGCTGAAGACGAAAAATTTAACGCTAGCAGTGAGGCAACCCATGCAATTTGTTGTAAGTTTTTTTTGTGTGAACTTTTTAATTTTGTGTGTTAGTTTTGCAGGAAATAAAAAAAACGGAATTTTTCAGGACAAAGCAAGCCAGTGCAAGCGGGATTTTCACAAAATAAAAATTTTGACAAAATCACGAAGATATAAAGTCAATCCAGTAGAGACGGCCGAGTAAAGAGTCAGCTCTCGAGACGCGTCCTAGTGGATTTATCCGTCGAAAGACTTGGTTTTGCCAAAAAAAAAATCATGTGTCGCGACGCGAAAACCCTGCGCGTCGCCACACCAGAGCCTAAACCAGCAGCCACCACACACAGATCTCACTCCTCCTTCTTCAACATTTCACCATTTTCTCTCAACACCATTAAGCAACACCACTACCGAACCACCCACAACTGAAACCCATGGCCGAGCTTCCAACCTTCGGCCAAGATTCACAATCAAAGAGAAGCCACGCACGAGCCGCACCAACATCACCGAGATCCAGCCACCCTCACTGAGATCCAGCCAAAACCGAACAAAGCCGAGCCTTCGCCGAGTCTTAGCCACCACCGTCGAGACCGAAACCATCTCCACCCTTTACTGTGAGCCTCACCACCGAGAAACAACCGAGCAAAACACCAACAGCCACCGAACCACTTGCCGCGCCACTCACCGAGCCACTACCTTCCCAATAAACCGAGCCGTGTCAAGCCACCATCACCGAGAGATCCACCAGCCATATCCACCGAGACACCACTAACCGAGAGCCCAAAACCAAGCCGCGAACCCACCCTTGCCGAGACTGAATCAGAAGCCTGAACCAGTGACTAAAACACCAACTACCAAGATCCAACATAGGCACCCACTACCGAGCCCAAAACCGAAGAAGCACAAGTCCGAATTTTAAATTATTAACATTGAAATTGGAAGAAAATTTGGTAATTTGTGTGGTATTAGGAATATTGGATTCGATTGATTGGACTTTGGAAGTGTTGAAATTGATTGAATTCGTAGATTTTGGGGGTGAAGGTTGTTGTGTGGTGATAGTTTTATGGTGAATTTTGGGGAAATCTTGAGTTTTTAGAGGTGATTCTGCCAAAATTTTTACTAAAAAATTGGTCAAATAGCGATCGTGGTAAGAAGCGTAAGATCTTAATCGGTAATTTTTCCTGAAAAATTTCAGCTAACCAAGTATTATCTTATATACTCTTCTTCAATTGTTTAAGACATTGGGGACAATGTCTCATTTAGGTTTGGGGGAGGGAATTAGTTGATCAGTACCTTGTTTTTAGTTTGTGTGTTATTTTTATTTTTAGTTCAAAATTTTTTGAAAAATACAAAAAAATTTGAAAAATTTTCAAAAATTACAAAAAAATATTTTGTGATTTTGCGTTTTTATTTTGACTAAAAAGGTGAAATTGGTAAAAGATAGCTGAGTAAAGAGTTTCCACTCCTGAGACGTGTCGAAACAAGTTAATTTTTGTTTATTTCCTTTTGAATTATTTAATTTGTGAATTCTCCATAAAACTAACTAAAATGGATCTTCATATGCTCAGTTGACAAGTATTATCAACATACATGGAAACATACAGACATGAGCTAAAATTGAAAACTTTGTAATATTCAGTGCTCTAGTTTAATTGGAGGAAGCATCTCAAAAAGTGATGGAGTAAAAAAAAATGTTCGAGATCCGAGTTATTAAGTCTGTAAGGGTGTTTTAACACCTAGTGCCCTAAAACCAACTGGTTTGGGAGTCACTGGCCCAAAGCTCGTTACATGGATCAAAGATGCTGCAAAAATATATATATCTGAAGTCTGAGTAATTAAGTCCGTAGGGGTGTCTTAACACCTGGTGCCCTAAAGCCAACTGGTTTGGGAGCCACCGGCCCAAAGCTCGTTACATAGATGAAAGATATTGTATATAAATAAAAAATAGAGAAAAATCAAAGAAAAAATCCGAAAAATCCGAAAATTATTCCATTGCTACAAAAAGGTGTGAAATCTGATAAAACTTTAGGAAAAAAATATTACTCTCTTATCAACTGCACTTATGACTGTTGTGGGCAAAAATGAGTTGTTTAATATTATGTTGGCTGTGTATATGGAGAATGGTAAATATAATCAGAGAATTTACTTATTCAGTAATTTAGAAAGAAATAAACAGCTAGTAACTTAGAGTAGAAGTTTCACCTGATTAGTTACTAACTTCTTTATTCTCTTTTCGCTTGTCTTTTTGTTTTTGTGCGCATTAGTTTCACTTCCTTTTTACTTTTGTAAGATGTTGGGGGTATCATTGCTGTAAACCCTTTCGAGACTACAACTCGTCCACTAGGGACACCTAGGGGTTTAAAGGCTTGTTGCATACGCTAAATGCAACCGTGATCCCTACGAAAGTGGTTTAGTTAAATTTTATTATGTTATTTGATTCTATGTTTTGCTCGAGGACTAGCAAAATGTTAGGTTTGGGGGTGTGATGAGTGGTATTTATATCACTATTCCTCACTCATCTAACCTAATATTTTGTATAGTTTCTAGGGTTTTATGAATGTTTTGATGTGTTTTGTGTTATTTTGCAAATAAATAAAGTTCGTAATTTTCAGCGTCGCGACGCCTAAAGTGCGCCGGCCATGCTAACGTGCGCCGAGGGACACGTGTCAGAATCTGAGAAATTGGACTTGCTAACGTGCGACGGATTTTGCTAAAGTGCGCCGAACTTGCTAACGTGCGTCGTACCACATGTCATCATACAAAAGATCAACTAAAATGCGCCTGATGCCACGTGTCGCAATCCTATTGGACCAAACTATGCGCGTGTCACGTGTTGCCTCCTCATTGGACCGAATCATCGGTGAATCACATACTGCCACGTGTCAAGTCCTCATTGGACTGATCCTATGCGCGTGCCACGTGTCAGATTCTCATTGGATCGAAAGCTCAGCCAATCACCGTGTGCCACGTGTCGTCTTCTCATTGCACCACCTTCACCGTGTGCCACGTGTCACCATATGATTGTGCCGACAGAATCCACGTGGTCAACCCATGATGACCGAAGACGCGTCTTGGCGTCGCGACGCCAAGGCCTTTGCCGTCGCGACGCCCACTGCCGAATCTGCCTATAAATTCAGGCCTTCACCACTTCATTTGGTGTGATTTCCTTCGGATTTTTTCCCTGATTTCATAGGAAGCATCTAGTTTTGTAATATTAAAATTATGTATTTTTATTTTTAGTTTTTATTACAGCTTTTTATTTATTTACTTTATGTTTTGTAGTTAAATTTCCGCTGGGGTAAAAGGTGAAACATTTAATATAATTATCTAGGTAAATCTCACTTAATTATAATTTATAAATTATAATTTAACCGGATTAATTAATGTCAGACTTTATTACCGCCTATATGGTCGGGTTAAATATAAATTACTTTACCGCCTATATGGCTGGTCTTTATGTGACAGATAATTACCACCTATATGGCTAGTGTAGTTGGACTAAATGGATTACCGCCTATATGGTTGGTTTTAATTGTTTAACATTATTAATTCCTGAGAAAGTAGAACAGAAAATAATTTATATATTATAATAAGTGAGATTCCTAGATAAGAAATATTAAATGTGGATCCTCTAACCCCATCATTTTATTTTATTCTAGGGAAGTGATGAAACACAATATCCACACTTAATAATTGATTTTCTTTTTATGGGTAATTCATTAGTTTGTTTATTGAGTCTTAAGCTTAATGCTTCTTGTTGTCTGATCACCAATAAAATTGATGTGGTAAACTTAAAATGAACTACACATAGGGATTTTAAGTTTTAGCCTTAGATTCAATAGCCCACGATCTTCATTGAGGATAGATAACCCTTTAATAGATTTCCTTACAGGATAGACATATACTTTTCGGGCGGGGGTAGCCATAATTGGAACTTAATCTTAATGAATCCAGGTAATTTGGTTGACATAGACATATTGGTTCAATTGGGTTATACTGGGTATTTGCGTCTGACCATCGACTGAGGCTTTTGCATATTTTCGTGTTCCAGGTTAGCAAACTGATTTATTACACATAGATAAGAGAATCAATTCATCTTTATAATAATATTGTGTGGAGTCACGACCCTAGATCCTTTTTACTGTTTTCTTTTGAGTTTTTTTTTTTTATTTTATTTTGCAAAACCACATTCAACCAACCAAAAGCAATCAATTCACTTCTCTCTATAATTAGATACCTATAAATAAATAGTATCAATAATTAATAACAACAGTTGGAATTAAGTCTTCGTGGGATCGATATTTTTATACTACTTGAACGATACGTGCTCTTGCGTTATACGTGTGTTTTATGCTGGTCAGCTTCCTCTTCCCCGACATCCATATATGCTAAACTCTTCTTGACATGTCTTCTTTCTTCTCTAACCCAACAGATATCTATGATGGCTTTTAAGACACGGGGTTAACATGATGCGTGTATGCATGATATTCATGTGATGCGAGTGGTTATTAAAACAACATTTATGCTTCCGACCTTATTCCTCCCACACTCGTGGTAAGTCCATTTCTTTCCTAGGTATGGCTTATTTTATGTACCAATGTGGGGTACACAAAATCATTCTCTCATACGCTACAAGGGTGAACCTTGGCTACCTTAGTCCTTTCCCATCGGTAAAAGACAAAGACAGCCCATTTACAAAATGGACTAAGCCTATTATAGGGATCGTGCCATTGTCTAGAAACGATGAATTTGGCTTTCAGTAACCGCGGTCATGGAGATGAACTTGGAAGCTTCCAAAAGTATGCAAATATGCCGTAACAAGGCGTATCCTTTCTGGATGAAAGCCAGTGCGGACATCAGACTCATGCTTCATGCATATTTGGATTCTAATTGGACTTTCTAAGTTCATCAAGATTTTCATACAAGTTGGCCCGTTATCATTTTAAAGCATTCAATCAAATCATCGCGAGGTGCAAACTTGTCCCAGTTGAAAAGGCCCAACAGGTTTACACTTTTTTGCGATAAGGTGGCTAAACAACTTCAAATGATAGAGGGCCCAAACATAAAGCGGTCCATTGTCATTTTGAAAAATTTTGGCCCAATCATCATAGGGTATAAACTCGTCCTAGTTTAAAATCCCCAACAAGTTCGTATCTTATGATGAGAAGTCCAAATGGATCCAAATGATAATGGTCCCAAACACAAGCATAAAAGGGTGGCTTCTATAGGTCACACAACTATGGTTCACATGTGGGTTTATAGGGGTATGGATAAAGGTTCCCGCCGGCGAAGGGTTGCCCACAACTAGGTCTCCCCACTCAAGGATTCAAGCGACCAAGCGACCGCACCTTTTTTATACACTAAGGTACGTGCTAACGAGTGATGATGCCATATAACGATCCGCCGCCTCGAGCAAAAGCGACTTCACGATACATGACGCCATCGGGGTAAAAATGGTATGCAAAATATACGAGACTTGGGTAACTAAAGTAAAAAACCACAGACATTACAAGGCATTATTTTGGGGCCGATTCTTTATCCCCAATGGAGTCGCCAGACTGTTTATTGATGGCGTGATGCAGGGTTGCGAGAGAGAGAGAGAGATTAGGGTTATTTTTGTGAGGGAAATGAGAGATACCGAGAGAGGGTTGAGAGATAGAATGGGCGTGAGTGCATTAGGGTTTGTGTTTTGTTTTCTGCTTCAGCAGAGAGTGTCCAGGGAAGAAGGTTGTGAGTTGTGTGAGAGCTTTTAGGTTTGTTTATGATTATTGGCGTGGATGGTCTTTGCCTAGTGGAGGCTGCTTTGTGGTTTGTGAATGGCCGAGAGAGATGGAAGAGAGAGGAGGGGAGCTTGAAGAAGGCTAGGGTTTTTCTTTTTGTTTTTTTTTTATTTTGTCGTCTCTTGTGTTGGGAAAGAGCGAGCCGCCATTAGGTTTTGGTTTTGTGGTCTTTATATATTGGCTTATGAGTGGTAATTATATCACTATTTCCCACTCATTTAACCTAATATTTTGTATAGTTTCTTGAGTTTTTTTGAATATTTTGATGTGTTTTGTGTTATTTGGTAGATAAATGAATTTTCAGGACATTCTGGAGGTGATTTGAACCAAAACAGTGAAAATTGGACAAAAGGGCATTTTCATAATTCTTCGTGTCGCGATGCGCAAGCCTTTGGCGTCGCGAAGCCTAACATGCACCAAGACTTGCTAACGTGCGCCGGGTGCACAAGTTAGAATCTGAGAAAGTTTGACTTTGCTAACATGCACCGTGCTACGTGTCACCATCACAGTCGATCTGCTAACGTGCGTCGTGCCACGTGTCATCATCCTACGGTGCCGACAGTCGCCATCGCCATATGTCACTCCACCTGTCAGCCACATCATCATCCACATCACCGCTTGACCGAGTCAAAATTCCACGTCATCGCCATGTCATCATCAACCAATCACAGCGTGCCACGTGTCATCATTTTATGGTGCCGAAAGTCCCTTTATGGCTGGTTGGACTTAATTAGACTTAATCAGGTTACTGCCTATATGGCTGGTTGGTAAAATAATCACAAGTTAATGTATTTTATTAAGGGAGATATCTAAATAGTAAATAGTAAAAGTTGATCCTTTTACCTTAGCATTTTATTTTTCAGCGTTTACTTTACCGCAATTACTTTTCAGTATTTTTACTTTATGTCTTTTATTTTCAAGTTTTTACTAGGGTTATGTGTTGTAACTAAATTAGTTATCTGGGGTTGTGATGACTTCTAATATCACCGGTTTTTAAGGGGTTATTTTATAGTTTGGGTAATTTAAAGGTTTACTTATTAAGTCTTAAGCTTAATACGTCTTGTTAATTGGCCACTAATAAGATTGATCTGGTAAATCTAAACTGAACTAGACATAGAGATTTTAGGTTTCAGCCTTAGACTTAATAGCCCCGATCTTCCTTGAGGATAGATAACCCTTTAATAGATTTCTTTACAGGATAGACATATACCTGTCGGGTGGGGGTAGCCATAATTGGAACTTAAACTTAATGAATCCAGATAATTTGGTTGACATAGACATATGGTTCAATTGGGTTAAACTGGGTATTTGCGTCTGACCATCGACAGAGGCTTTCGCATAATTTAGTGTTCCAGGTTAGTAAACCGATTTATTACACAACCATGAAATAACCACTTCATCTTTTAAAAGATATTAGAAAGATTCACAACCATAGATAGTTTTTAATATTAAATTTTCTTAAACATACATTCGTGCAATTTTATTTACTTGTTTTTAAATTTAAAATCTTCACCATTTCAAATCAATCAATCAACCTGTTAGATACTAGTAATCATTTGACCTCATAAAATTAATAGCTTAGGTATTAAGTCCTCGTGGGATCGATACTTTTTATACTACTTGAACGATATGTGCGCTTGCGTTATACGCGTGTGTGTAAGCACCGGTCAAGTTTTTGGCACCGTTGTCGGGGACTTATTTATCTTTCACCATTAGTTTTGGGGTTAGATACGTTACTTGTATCTAATTTCTTTTTACATATAATTTTTGTTTTCTTCTGTTTCAGGGTCTCAGAAACTTCATGAGACGAACTAGAAGCTTTGAACTTCGACCGCTTGACCCAAAAATTGAAAGAACCATCAGACAGTTGAGAAGGGAAAGGCGAGAAGGCCAAGAAGCTTTAGTCAACATGGAACCTGAACCTTTGGAGGTTGCACCACCAATTCCCATTCGAGACAGAACAATTCCGGTGGTTGATAGACTTGTTTCATGTATTGTACTTCCTCTCTTACCAGCAAATGCAGGTGATATCAAAACATGCATTCAGATGATTCAGCAGTCAGTTCAATTTGGGGGGAATGCAACTGAAGATCCTAATGCCCACATCAGCAACTTCCTGGAAGTTTGCGGCACTTTCAATTACAACCGAGAAGCTGAAGAAGTAAGGAGACTGCGTGTTTTCCCATACTCCTTGAAGGACAGAGCTAAATCTTGGCTACATTCACTACCAGTAGGTTCCATCACAACTTGGAACACTTTAGCCACCAAATTTCTTGCAAAGTACTTTCCACCAGCCAGAACTGAAAAGCTGAGGAATGACATCACATCCTTTATGCAACAAGACTCAGAAACTCTCTACAAAGCTTGGGAAAGGTACAAAGATTTGCTCCGGAAATGTCCTCACTATGATATTCCAAAATGGCTTCAAGTCCAAACATTCTATAATGGACTTTCTGGAATAATGAGAACCACAATCGATGCTGCTGCTGGAGGAGCTTTAATGGAAAAATGAGAAGATCAAGCCTGGGACCTAATCGAAGAAATGGCCAACAACAATTCCTTGTGGCCAACAGAAAGGAGCATGATCCAAAGAATTGCAAGAATTTATGAAAGTGGAGCCAATACAGCAGTCAACCCCAAGCTGGATCAGATATGCAAATTTATGGAGACTCTTACCACTGGATCCACAAGTTCACCATATGGAGGAGCACCAGAGCTAAACCAACTTGAAGAAACGGTGAATTTTGTCAACAATTTCAACAGACAATGGAACAATCCATATTCCAACACCTACAACCTAGGGTGGAGGAATCATCCCAATTTTTCATGGAGCAACAATTCAGGACAAAAGAATAATCCACCACCTGGATTCCAACAGCAGAACTATCCACCACCAGGATTCCAACAGCAAAACCAGAAGATTGAAAAAGAACCAGAAATGAAAGAATGGATTGCAGAGATGTTCAAAAAGCAACAAGCAGCATATAATGCTATCTTTCAGAGTCAATCAGCTTCCATCAAAGCACTGGAGAATCAAATCGGATAATTGACTAATGCTCAGAGTTACAGACCGTCAGGGAATCTTCCCAGCAACACAGAACCAAATCCAAGGAACATAGGGAAGGAGCAGTGTCATGCCATCATGTTAAAAAGTGGTACTGAAATCAACAAAGATGTTGGAGCCAAAACAACTGCTGAGGAAGTTCCAAAAGAAACAAAGCAACAGATGGAGGAAAAATAAGCAAAGGAAAAAAAAACAGATCACTCCACCTCCACCTTTTCCTCAGCATCTTCAGAAAAACAAACTGGACAAGTAGTTTGCTCGTTTCCTGGAGGTGTTCAAAAAGATGCACATAAACATTCCATTTGTAGAAGCCTTGGAACAAATGCCCAGCTTTGTCAATTCATGAAAGACGATCTTTCACGAAAACGGAGATTGGGAGATTACGAGACAGTAGCATTGATGGAAGAATGCAGTGCTATCATTCAAATGAAGCTCCCCCCAAAGTTGAATGATCCTGGCAGTTTCACCATTCCTTGCATCATAGGAGAACATAACTTTGGTAAGACTTTATGTGATTTAGGTGCAAGTGTTAACTTGATGCCTTTTTCTATTTTCAGGAAATTGCAGATTAGAGAAACAATGCCAACTTCAGTCTCTCTACAACTTGCTGATAGAATGCTCGTATTTCCAAGAGGCGTAGTTGAAGATGTGCTGGTCAAGGTTGACAAATTCATTTTCCCAGTAGATTTTATTGTCCTTGATATGGAGGAAGACGCAGACGTGCCAATCATCATTGGGAGACCGTTCTTGGCTACAGATCGAACCATTATTGATGTACAAAAAGGAGAATTAACCATGAGGGTACATGACCAAGAAGTAACATTCAATGTTTTCAAGGCCATGAATTTCCCAGATGATGAAAAGAATGAGGAATGTTTCAGACTTGATGTGATACATAGTACCATTCAGAACTCCAATGCAATGCAAAGTTCAACTGACAAACTTAAAACATGTCAATTTCCTGTGGAACCTGAAGATAAAGCGTCTTTTACACTGAAAAAGCCAATTCTTGCACTACAAGCAATAGAAGAGAAAAATTTCCACCAGCTCAACGAATTGGAGGAATTTCACAATCAGCCTTTTGAGGATGCCAAATTGTACAAAGAAAATGCCAAGAAGAGACATGATGAGAAGTTAGTGCGCATACAACTGGAACCTGGGCAGAAGGTACTGTTAAACAAATCAAGGGTGAAATTCTTCCCATAGAAGCCAAAATCACGGTGGTCAGGTCCATTTGTGATCACCAAAGTTTTACAAGATAGAGCCATTGAGATACATGATCCTGACTCCAACAAAACTTTCAAGGTTAAAAACAAGCGTGTCAAGCACTACTGGGGAGAATCATTTGAGCAACAAAAAGAAAGTGTCACACTTTCAGATCCAGCCTAACGTTCGAGAAGCCACGTCTAGCTGACGACTTTAAACTTAGCGCTCGCAGGGAGGCAACCCATGCAATTTGTGTATATATTGTGATCTGGTGTGTTTTATTTTTGTGTGTTTAATTTTTGCAGGTAAAGTCATTTCACGATGGAAGAAGTTCTCGCAAAACTTCACAAGCAATTTCCTTCTCTCCCTCAAAACTCTCTGATGAAATTCTACAAAGCTCGCTTAGAACGGATAAGATTACTAACGATCCATGGTGTTCCTAAAGATATTCGTTGGGTAATTGAAGAACGAGTCCGATTGGCAGGTGAGTCTTCTGACTCTTTTATTTCACATTTGCCTGGTTTTGGAAGAAGCACATATGCAAAGAAACGTAGAGCTAAGCAAATATGTGTTTGTTACAAATGTGCACGCTGGAATTGCAATACTCGTTGTCTTCTTTAGGAATGGTGTTTGATAATCGCGAAGATAGAATTAAATTCATTAGGGATGGCTTGAGTAAGGGTATGTATATGATATATCTTCGACTCTTGAGACGCATCCCAGTGGATATGTTCATATAGCCATTCGCAAATTAAATACACAATTTCAAAAAGAAAGACAACAGTTAAGTCTCGGGAATCTGACTCAAAAAGACCCTGTTTGCCAATTTATAAGAAAATTGGATGGGAAGGTTGTCCCTGACGCATAGATGTCAATCAAGCCGCTACTTTTCTTGTACATATTATATCTCTTTGTCTTTTCCTAATAATTATATTTTTTTTCTTTTATTTTCTCCGACAGGATCCAGACCTTTTTTACTATCACGATTTATTTTACTGTTTAACTAATCATTGTCATTTGGCAGGTACTAGTGCTATTATTTTACTCACCCTTTTCAGGTGTTATAAATTCAACTCATCATTGCACTTTTGAAGACATCCAGAGTAAAACATGGAAGCCACTTCAAGAAGACGAGTTGAAAACATATGTGTGTTTTGCGGTACTAGTGTTGGTACTAAGCCACAATACGTAGAAGCAGCACAGGAATTGGGTCGAGTCTTAGCTGCAAGGAATATGCACTTAGTATATGTCGGAGGCAATCTTGGACTTATGGGAATCGTTTCAAAGGCCGTACAGGAAGGAGGCAGTCACGTTTTGGGAATCATCCCAAAACCCTTGGCAGAGGCAAATCTTATTGAACCATCAAACGGAGAGGAACTGATCGTGCCAGGTATGTCTGAACAATTGGTAGAAATGATTAACCGTGCTGATGCTTTTATTGCTTTGCCAGGTGGCTTGGGCACATTGGAGGAAATTTTTATAGTGCTATCTGGGGCGAACCTGAACATACACCAGAAACCGCTTGGACTGTACAACGTTGATGGATTTTATGATTTTCTTTATGTGTTTCTTGATGATGCCCGGAGAAATAGGTTCGTGTCAAAACCTTTAAAAGAAACTCCTCTTTACTGCCAGAACTGCTCCGGATCTAATTGACCAAATCTCAGCCTATGAACCACAAATTGACCCTATCATTTCAAAGATAAATTGGTCTGAGGACGATCGTGGTAAGAGGCGTCGGATAATCTGGATCTTAACCTTTAATTTCCTGTAGAATTTTAGCTATCCAGGTATTATCTTCTAAACTCTTCTTTTACTGTTTAAGACATTAAGGACAATGTCTCATTTAGGTTTGGGGGAGGGAATTAGTTGATCAATACCTTGTTTTTAGTTTGTGTTATTTTTATTTTTAGTCCAAATTTTTTTCGAAAAATACAAAAAAAATTGAAATTTTTTTCAAAAATTACAAAAATATTTTGTATTTTTGTGTTTTTATTTTGACTAAAAAGGTGAAATTGGTAAGAGATAGCTGTGTAAGGAATTTCCACTCCTGAGACGTATCTCAAACCATTTTTGTTTATTTCATTTTAAATTATTTAATTTGTAAATTCTCCATAAAACTGACTAAAATGGATTTTCATATGCTCAGTTGGCAGGTATTATCAACATACATAGTAACATACAGACATGAGCTAAAATTGAAAAGTTTGTAATATTCAGTGCTCTAGTTTAATTGGAGGAAGCATATCAAAAAGTGATGGAGTAAAAAAAAAACTTCTTAGGTCCGAGTTATTAAGTCTGTAAGGGTGTTTTAACACCTAAAGCCAACTGGTTTGGGAGTCACTGGCCCAAAGCTCGCTACATGGATCAAGGATATTGCAAAAAATATATATATATATATATATATATCTGAAGTCTGAGTAATTAAGTCCATAGGGGTGTCTTAACACCTGGTGCCCTAAAGCCAACTGATTTGGGAGCCACCGACCCAACACTCGCTACATAGATGGAAGATATTGTATATAAATAAAAAAAAATCAAAAATCAAAGAAAAAATCAGAAAAATGAGAAAAATTATTCCATTCTACAAAGGTGTGAATTCCGATAAAACTTTAGGACAAAAATATTACTCTCTTATCAACTGCAATTGTGACTGTTGTGGGAAAAAATGAGTTGTTTAATATTTTGATGGCTGTGTATATGGAGAATGGTAAATATAATCGGATAATTTACTTATTCAGTAATTTAGAAAGAAAGAAAAACAACTAGTAACTTGGAGTAGAAATTTCACCTGATTAGTCACTAACTTCTTTATTCTCTTTTCGCTTGTCTATTTGCTTTTGTGTGCATTAGTTTCACTACCTTTTTACTTTTGTAAAATGTTTGTGGGTATCATTGTTGTAAACCCTCACGAGACTACAACTCGTCCACTAGGGACACCTACGGGTTTAAAGGCTTGTTGCATATGCTAAATGCAACTGTGATCCCTACGAAAGTGGCTTAGTTAAATTTTATTTTAAGGATGTTTATGTTATTTTATTATGTGTTTTGCTCGAGGACTAGCAAAATGTTAGGTTTGGGGGTGTGATGAGTGGTAATTATATCACTATTTCCCACTCATTTAACCTAATAATTTGTATAGTTTCTTGAGTTTTGTGAATATTTTGATTTGTTTTGTGTTATTTTATAGATAAATAAAGTTTCAGGACATTCTGGAGGTGATTTGGGGCCAAAACAGTGAAAATTGGAAAAAATGGCATTTTGGTCATTTGCCGCGTCGCGATGCGCAAGACTTTGGCATCGCGACGTCTAACGTGCACCAGGTCCATGCTAACGTGTGTCGAGTTCACATGTCAGAATCTGAAAAGTTTGACTTTGCTAATGTGCGTCGTGCCACATGTCACCATCACAGCTGCTTTGCTAACGTGCGTCGCGCCATGTGTCATCATCCTACGGTGCCGACAATCACCATTGCCACGTGTGCCACATGTCACTCCACGTCACCCCCACGTCATCATCCACATCATCAGTTGACCGAGTCAAAGTTCCACATCATCGCCACGTCATCATCAACCAATCACAGCGTGCCACGTGTCACAATCCTACGGTGCCGACACTTCCTTTCGCCACGTGTCGCCATGTCAGTGCCACGTCATGCCACATCAGCATAATAATTGAGCTCTCAGCCGCCTTGCCACGTGTCGCCTTATCTCATTATCCGATTCGCCACGCGTCATCACCTCAGCATGCCACTCCAAAAGATACCGGCGTCGCGACGCTAGAACCTTTGGTGTCGCGACGCTGGAGGCTTATCCGCGCCTATAAATTGAGCTCGAGGTTTCAGTTTCAAATGTATCATTCTCTCTAAATTCTCTGATGAAATAGGGAGTTCTCTTCTTAGTTTCTTTTTAATTCAGTTTTGTAATTAATTTTAATTTCGTTCTGTAATAATAATAATTTACTTTTTTTTACTTTTACAGTTTTTACTATTCACCATGAAGAGGTAACTTCACCCTGCTAGGGTGAAAGGTAATTCTTTTACCATTGCTATTTAGATTAATCTCTCTTAAATATAATATATTCACTATTTAAAATTTGACTTAAAAGGATACCGCCAGATTGGTCAGATGGTAATTCATTTTAATCTGGTTTAAACCTGACTAATCAAGGATACCGCCAGATTGGTCGGTTGGTAATTAAATTTTCTTACCGCCTATATGGCAGGTTTATTTTGGTTCCGCCTTTATGGCTGGTTGAAATTAATTTGACTTAATCAGGTTATCGCCTATATGGCTGGTTGGTAAAATAATCACAAGTTAATATATTTTATTAAGGGAGATATCTAAATAGTAAATAGTAAAAGTTGATCATTTTACCTTAGCATTTTATTTTTCAGCGTTTACTTTACCGCAATTACTTTTCAATATTTTTACTTTATGTTTTTTATTTTCAAGTTTTTACTAGCTCTAGTTATGTGTTGTAACTAAATTAGCTATCTGGGGTTGTGATGACTTCTAATATCACCGGTTTATAAGGGTTTATTTTATAGTTTGGGTAATTTAAAGGTTTACTTATTAAGTCTTAAGCTTAATGCGTCTTGTTAATTGGCCACTAATAAGATTGATCTGGTAAATCTAAAATGAACTAGACATAGAGATTTTAGGTTTCAGCCTTAGACTTAATAGCCCACGATCTTCCTTGAGGATAGATAACCCTTTAATAGATTTCCTTACATGATAGACATATACCTGTCGGGCGGGGGTAGCCATAATTGGAACTCAAACTTAATGAATCCATATAATTTGGTTGACATAGACATATGGTTCAATTGGGTTAAACTGGGTATTTGCGTCTGACCATCGACAGAGGCTTTCGCATAATTTAGTGTTCCAGGTTAGTAAACCGATTTATTACACAACCATGAAATAACCACTTCATCTTTTAAAAGATATTAGAAAGATTCACAACCCTAGATAGTTTTTAATAATGAATTTTCTTAAACCTACATTCGTGCAATTTTATTTACTTATTTTTAAATTTAAAATCTTCACCATTTCAAATCAATCAATCAACCTGTTAGATACCAGTAATCATTTGACATCATAAAATTAATAGCTTAGGTATTAAGTCCTCGTAGGATCGATACTTTTTATAATACTTGAACGATATGTGCGCTTGCGTTATACACGTGTGTGTAAGCACCGGTCACCTACTGACGCCTATAATTCAGCTCGATTTCAGAATTCAAATCATGTCTTCCTTGAGTTTTGTAAGAACTTTAAGGATTGCATCTTGTGTGTTTAAGTTTTTGTAATTTAAATTAAGTATTTTCAATTATGCAATTTTACTTTTTGTAATAAAATTTATTTTATTTTCTTTTTGTTATTTTATGTTTAGTAGTTAATTTACCGCTAGGGTAAAAGGTGAAACCTTTAATATAATTATTTAGGTAAATCTCACTTAATTATAATTTATAAATTATAATTTAACCGGATTAATTAATGTCAGACTTTATTACCACCTATATGGTCGGTTTAAATATAAATTACTTTACCGCCTATAAGGCTGGTGTAATTGGACTAAATGGATTACCGCCTATATGGCTGGTTTTAAATGTTTAACATTATTAATTCCTGAGAAAGTAGAACATAAAATAATTTATATTTTATAATAAGTGAGATTCCTAGATAAGAAATATTAAATGTGGATCATCTAACCCCAATATTTTATTTTATTCTATGGAAGTGATGAAACACAATATTACTAGGCTTAATAATTGATTTAATTATTTATTGGGTAATTCTTTAGTTTGATTATTGAGTCTTAAGCTTAATGCTTCTTGTTGTCTGATCACCAATAAGATTGATGTGGTAAACTTAAAATGAACTAGACATAGGGATTTTAGGTTTCAGTCTTAGATTCAATAGCCCACGATCTTCCTTGAGGTTAGATAACCCTTTAATATATTTCCTTACAGGATAGACATATACCTGTCGGGCGGGGGTAGCCATAATTGGAACTTGATCTTAATGAATCCAGGTAATTTGGTTGACATAGACATATGGTTCAATTGGGTTATATTTGGTATTTGCGTCTGACCATCGACATAGGCTTTTGCATATTTTCGTGTTCCAGGTTAGCAAACTGATTTATTACACATAGATAAGAGAATCAATTCATCTTTATATTAATATTGTGTGGAGTCACGACCCTAGATCTTTGAGTCTTTTCTTTTATTTTCCTTAGTATTTTCTTTTGAGTCTGTTTTTATTTTAATTGGCAAAAACACATTCAACCAACCAAAAGCAATTAATTCCCCTCTCCCTATAATTAAATACCTGTAAATAAATAGTATCAATAATTAATAACAACAGTAGGAATTAAGTCCTCGTGGGATCGATATTTTTATACTACTTGAACGATACGTGCGCTTGCGTTATATGTGTGTGTTTACGCCAGTCAGTGGAATGCTAGGGTTTGTTTTGGTTGTGCTAGGGTTTTCATCTTATTTTATGTATTTGGGCATATGGGCTTTGTGGATGGGTTGTAGGGGTTTTGGGCCAAGATTAATGTTTAAAACAGAAATCGACTAAGCGAACCCGAGGCTAACCAGTGAGTTTAAATTTGACGAGCTATTAATTTTAGAATTTTCTTTTTTGACGTCCGTTTCCCGCGACTTTCGCAACTTATCGGGTAGTGCCTCCATACGAGGCTCATCATTGGGCTTTATGCAAAAATACAGTGCCTACAGAAGATTAAGGCAAAACCAATGAAAAAGTAGAACAACAACGACTTTAAAGGAACCAGTACCAAAGGAAAATATTTTCATTGTGAACAACAAGGGTGATGAGTGGTAAATATATCACTATTTTCCACTCATTTGACCTAATATTTTGTATAGTTTCTTGAGTTTTGTGAATATTTTGATGTCTTTTGTGTTATTTTGTAGATAAATAAAGTTTTAGGACTCTTTGGAGGCAATTCAAGGCCAAAACAGTAAAAAACGGACAAAAAGGGCAAAACTATCATTTGGGCGTCGCGACCGCTAACGTGCGCCGAAGTCTGCTAACGTGCATAGGGACACGTGTCACAATCAGAGAAGATGTGCTAAAAATTCACCTTGCTAAAGTGCGTCATGCTAACATACGCCTTTACTAACGTGCGTCTGCCACGTATCAACATCAGAGCAGATCCACTAACGTGCAACGTACCACGTGTCATCATCACATACTGCCGACAATTGCCATCGCCACGTGTCATCCACGTGTCAGCCATGTGACGTCCACATCAGTCACATGCCGAGTCAGCTTGCCACGTGTCAGCCACATCTATCATCAGCCAATCATATTATGCCACGTGTCACCTTCACATGCTACCGACAATCGACATCGCCACATCAGCGCCACATCAGCACAATTATTTAAATAATTATTCAGCCTGCCATGTGTCACCATATCCTCAACCCGCGTGCCACGCGTTCTTCATCAACGACGCGTCACGACGCAAGAATAAACTTGCGCATCGCGACGCGCGAGCCAAATTTTGCCTATAAATAGAAGGCATAATTTTAGATTTGAATTCATACTTTTCTCTGTGTAATTCCTTAAGAATACTAAGAGAATTGTATCTTGTTGCTTTATTTACAGCTTTCAGTAATTAATTTCCGCATTTGCACTTTCTTTTCTATACTTTTCAGTCTTTACTTTCTGCAATTTACTTTTACGCAAAAGTACTTTCCTTTCTTTACTTTTAAGTTTTTACTTTTCAGTAATGATGAGGTAATTCCCCCTTACTGGGGTAAAATGTAAAGCTTTTATTACTAATATTTAGATTAATCTAACTTAATTATAATATATAAACTATTTAAAACCTGACTTAATGAGGATACCGTCTTATGGTCGGTTGGTAATTATTGAAATTGGTTTTAACCTGACTTAATGAGGATACCGCCTGGTTGGTTGGTTGGTAATTAATTATTAATTTGACTTAATCAGGATACCGTCTATATGGCTGGTTGGTAATTATCACGCAAAGTTTATATATTATAATAATGGAGATATCTAAAATAGTAGTGATAAAAGTGGATCCTTTTACTCTAGCATTTTCTTTTATTGTATTCTTACATTTTTAATTTTCAGCATTTACTTTTCAGTATTTACTTTTCAGTATTTACTTTTCAGCATTTACTTTTCAGAATTTAAGCATTTACTTTCCAGCATTTACTTTATGTCTTTTATTTTATTTAAGCTTTTCTTAGCCTTAGATATGTGTCGTAACTAAGCCCATTAACTGGGGTTGTGATGAATTCCAAAATCACCAGTTTATAAGGGGTTAATTTACAGTTTGGGTAATATAAAGGTTTATTTATTGAGTCTTAAGCTTAATACTTATTGTTAAGTGGCCATTAATAAGATTGATTTGGTAAACTTAAAATGAACTTGGAAAAATGGATTTTAGGTTTAAACCCTAGACTCAATAACCCATGATTTTCCTTGAGGATAGATAACCTTTTAATAGATTTCCTTACATGATAAGAATATACCTGTCGGGCGGGGGTAACCATAATTGCAACTTAATCTTAATGAATTCAGGTAACTTGGTAGACATATGAATATGATTAATTTACACTGGGTATTGTATCTGACAATCGGAATAGGCTTTTGCATAATTTCGTGTTCCAGGTTAATAACCGATATATTACACAAACGTAAAATAACCACTTCATCTTTTAAAAAGATATTGGAAAGATTCACAACCCTGGATAGTTTCTAAATATTGAATTTTCTCAAACTACTTTCACGTTATTTTATTTACATGTTTTAATTTTAAAGTCACCACCCAATCAAATAATCAATTCATTAGATACTTGTAAAAATTTAGCTTCATAAATTAATAGATTAGGTATTAAGTCCTCGTGGGATCAATACTTTTTATACTACTTGAACGATACGTGCGCTTGCGTTATACGTGTGTGATTACGCACCGGTCAAGTTTTTGGCGCCATTGCCGGGGACTTATTTATCTTTCACTATTAGTTTTGAGGTTAGATACCTTTACTTGTGTCTAATTTTTTTTTTTTACTTTTTATTTCTATTTTCTTGTGTTTCAGGTTCTCATACAATACATGAGATGAACCAGAAGCTTTGAAATTCGACCGCTTGACCCAGAAATTGAAAGAACCACCAGACAGTTGAGAAGGGAAAGACGAGAAGGCCAAAAAGCACTAATTAACATGGAACCTGAACCGTTGGAGGTTGCACCACCAATTCCCATTCGAGACAGAACCATTCCGGTGGTTGAAGGCTTCATTTCATGTATTGTATTTCCTCTCTTACCAGCAAAAGCGTGTGACATCAAAACACGCATCCAGATGATTCAGCAGTCAATACAGTTTGGGGGGAATGCAACTGAAGATCCTAATGCCCACATCAGCAACTTCCTGGAAGTTTGCAGCACTTTCAATTTCAATCGAGCAGCTGAAGAAGCAATGAGACTGCGTGTTTTTCCATATTCCTTGAAAGACAGAGCTAAGGCTTGGCTACATTCACTACCAGCAGGTTCCATCACAACTTGGAACACTCTAGCCACCAAATTCTTTGCAAAGTACTTTCCACTAGCCAGAACTGCAAAACTGAGGAATGATATCACATCATTTGTGCAACATGACTCAGAATCCCTCTGTGAAGCTTGGGAAATGTACAAAGATTTAGGGGTGAGCACCGGTTCCAGGTCTACCCGGAACCGGTTAGAACGGACCGAAAATCCGGGTTAAGAACCGGATTCGGTTGTAACCGGTCCGGTTCCGGTTCCAAATAGATGGAACCGATTTTTAACCGGTCCGGTTCCGGTTCTAAAATAAACGAAACAAAAACCGAACCATAGAACCAGAACCGGAACCAAATTTAGAACCAGATTCGATACCCAATTTTATAAAGGGTAATTGATTGATCTCCATTAGAGTAATTTTGTTGGTACCAAGACCACAGTTCCATTTTAACATTTTTCACTTTACCATCTTATTTTTGTTCTTTACATCATAAGGCATTACTATGATTTTGTATTGAGAGAAAAAAATTTCATGCCAATATAGCAGTGAGAGAAATCAGAGGGAGTATATGAGTAGTTTGAATTCATTTTTTTTTCTTGGGTTGTTATAATAAAAACTTATATTCTTCTTGACTCTCTATGATTTGATATTTTTATTGTCAGATATGTATAAGAACCAACTACAGGAACTAGAAAAAAGAAGCTGTTTCAATCTCCATTCTTATGCAGTTATGCTTGCATCAGAGAAGGGCCTGATCATGCTCCAAGGTTCAAAGCTTCAGTGAATTTCAATGGTGAGATCTTTGAAAGTCCTAGATATTGTACTACATTAAGACAGGCTGAGCATGCAGCTGCTGAAGTTAGGGTAATTCGGAACCAGACCGGAATCGGACCGGAACCGAATTGGAACCGAATAATATAGTACCCTATTTAATTGGGTAGGTTTCGGTTCCACTTAATTAGGAACCGATTTTTTCCGGGTAGGTTCCGGTTCCATGCAGAACCGGAACCGAAACCGATTTTGCTCACCCCTACAAAGATTTACTCAAAAATGTCCTCACCATGAAATTGTAAAATAGCTACAAGTCCAAACCTTCTATAATGGACTTTCTGGACTGATGAGAACCACAATTAATGCTACTACTGGAGGAGCTTTAATGGCAAAATGAGAAGATCAAGCTTGGGACCTAATTGAAGAAATGGCCAACAATAATTCCTTGTGGCCAACAGAAAGGTGTATGATCCAACGAATTGCTGGAATTTATGAAGTTGGAGCCAACACAGTAGTAAATGCCAAGCTGGATCAGATATGCAAATTCATGGAAACTCTCAGCATGCAAGGCAATATTGGATCCCCAAGTTCACCATATGGAGGAGTACCAGAGGAAAACCAACACGAAGAGATGGTGAATTATGTCAATAATTTTAACAGACAGGGGAACAATTCATATTCCAACACCTACAACCCAGGGTGGAGGAATCATCTCAATTTCCCATGGAGCAACAATTCAGGGCAAATGAACTATCCACCACCCGAATTCCAACAACAAAACAAAGGCCAGGAGCATGAAAAAGAACCAGGAATAGCGTAAGTGTTGGCCCAGTTAAAAAAATATGATGTTATGTTTCAGAGTAAATCTAATTCCATTAAGCACTGGAGAATCAAATTGGACAACTGGCTAATGCTCAGAGTTACAGACCGCCAGGTAACCTTCCTAGCAACACTGAACCAAATCCAAAGAACAGAGGGAATGAGCAATGTCAAGCCATTACTTTGAAAAATGGTATTGAAATCAACAAAGATGTTGGAATTGAGGCATCCACTGAGAAAGTTCCAAAAGATACAGTTCCACAAATGGATGAAAAAGAAGCAAAGAAAAAAGATCAAGAAAGAATCACTTTACCTCCACTTTATCCACAGCGTCTCCGGAAAAACAAACTGGACAAGCAGTTTGCTCGATTCCTGGAGGTATTCAAAAAGCTGCATATCAACATCCCATTTGTAGAAGCATTGAAAGAAATGCCCAGTTATGTCAAATTCATGAAAGATGTTCTTTCACGAAAACGGAGATTGGGAGACTACGAGACAGTAGCATTGACAAAAGAATACAGCGCCATCATTCAGAGGAAACTTCCCCCAAAGTTGAAAGATCCCAGCAGTTTCAATATCCCATGTACCATTGGAGAACATTACATCGGTAAAGCTTTATATGATTTAGGTGCTAGTGTTAATTTGATGCCTTTTTCTATTTACAGGAAACTGCAAATTGGAGAAGCAATGCCCACCTCAGTCTCTCTGTAACTTGCTGATAGAACACTCGTATTTCCGAGAGGTGTAGTTGAAGATGTGCTGGTTAAGGTTGACAAATTTATTTTCCCAGCATATTTTATTCTCATTGATATGGAGGAAGACGAAGACGGGCCGATCATCATCGGGAGACCATTCTTGGCTACAGGTCGAACCATTATTGACGTACAAAAAGGAGAACTAACCATGAGGGTACAGGACCAAGAAGTAACATTCAATGTTTTCAAAGCCATGAATTTCCCGGATGACGAAAAGAATGATGAATGTTTCAGTCTTGATGTGATACATAGTACCATCCAAAACTCCAATGCAATGCAAAGTTCTACTGAAAACTGTATGTGAAGCCTGAAGATAAAGCGTACTGCATACTGAAGAAGCCTATTCTTGCACTACAAGCAACATAAGAGAAACAGTTCCACCAATTCAATGAATTTGAGGAATTTCACATACACCCTTTTGAGAATGCCAAATTGTACAATGAAAAGGCCAAGAAAAGACATGATGAAAAATTAGTGCGCATATCACTAGAACCGGGGCAGTAGGTACTATTAAACAAATCATGGTTGAAACTCTTCCCATGGAAGCAAAAATCACGATGGTCATGACCATTCTTAATCACCCAAGTTTTACCAGATAAAGCCATTGAAATACATGATCCCGACTCCAACAAAACATTCAAGGTTAAAAATAAGTGTGTCAAGCACTACTGGGGAGAATCATTTGAGCGAAAAAAAGAAAGTGTCACACTTTCAGATCCAGCCTAACATTCGGGCAGTCATGTCTAGCTGGCGACTTTAAAATTAGCGCTAGATGGGAGGCAACCCATGCAATTTGTGTATATATTAAGAGTTGGTGAGTTTTATTTTTGTGTGTTTAATTTGTGTAGGTAAAGTCACATTTCAGGATGGAAGAAGTTCTCGCAAATCTTCACAAGCAGTTTCCTTCTCTCCCTCAAAAATCTCTGATGAAAGTTTACAAAGCTCGCTTGGAACAGATGAGACTACTGATGATCAAAGGTATTCCTAATGACATTCGTTGGATTATTGAAGCATGAGTCTGATTGGCAGGTGAGTCCTCTGACTCTTTTATTCATATCTGTCTGGTTTAGGAAAAAGCACCAATGTTAAAAAGATAAGAGCTAAAAGAATGGGTGTTTGCTATAAATGTGCTCGCATGACATGTAATACTCGTTGTCGTTCTTTAGGAATGGTGTCTGATAACCGTGAGGATAAGATTAAATTCATTAGGGATGGCTTGAGTAAGGAGTCTTTGGATGACATATCTAAGACTCTTGAGACGCATTCCAGTGGATATATGCATCATGCAATTCACATGTTATATACACAATTCCAAAAATAAAGACAACAATTAAGTCTCGGGAATCTGACTCAAAAAGACCATGTTTGTCAATTTATAAGAAAATTGGATGGGAAGCTTGTCCCTGACGTATAGATGTTAATCAAGCTGTTACTTTCTTGTAAATATCATTATCTCTTTGTCTTTTCCTAATAATTATGATTTGTTTTGTTATTTTCTTTTATTTTCTCCGACAGGATCCAGACTTTTTGACCTTTCACGATTTCTTTTATTGTTTTGCTAATAATCATCCATTGGAAGATACTAGTGCTATTATTACTAACCCTTTTTCAAGTGTTATAAATTCAACTCATCATTGCACTTTTAAAGGCATCCAGATAAAAATGGAAGCCACTTCAAGAAGACGAGTTGTAAATATCTGTCTTTTGTGGTACTAGTGTTGGTACTAAGCCACAATACGTAGCGGCATCACAAGAATTGGGTAGAGTCATAGCTGAAAGGAATATGCACCTAGTATATGGCGGTGGCAATCTTGGACTAATGGGGATCGTTTCAAGGGCTGCAGATGGGGGAGTAAGTCAAGTCTTGGGAATCATCCCAAAACCCTTGGTAGAGGCGAATCTTATAGGACCATCAAACGGAGAGGAACTGATTGTGCCAGGTATGTCTGAACGACTGGTAGAAATAATTAACCATGCTGATACTTTTATTGATTTTCCAGGTGGCTTGGGCACGATGGAGGAAATTTTTACAGTATTATCTTGGGCGAACTTGAACATACACCAGAAACCGCTAGGACTATTTAATGTTGATGGATTTTATGATTTTGTTTGTGTGTTTCTTGATGATGCCCGGAGAAATGGGTTCGTGTCAAAGCCTGTAAAAGAACTCATCTTTACTACCAGAACTGCCCCAGATTTAATTGACCAAATTTTAGCCTTTGAACCAAAAATTGACCATATCATTTCCAAGATAAATTGGTCCGATAACGATCGTGGTAAGAAGCGTCAGATTAATCTTGATCTTAACTTTTAAATTTCCTTTTAGATGTAGAATTTCAGCTAACCAGGTACTATCTTCGAAACTCATCTTCTACTTTTTAAGACATTGGGGACAATGTCTCATCTTAACCTTTATGTTATTTTTATTTTTAGTCAAAATTTTTCAAAAAATTCAAAAAATTTAAAAATTTTTACAAAAATTAAAAAATATTTTGTGTTTTTGTGTTTTTAATTTGATTAATCAGGTGAAATTGGTATGAGATAGCTGTGTAAGGAGTTTCCACTCCTGAGACGTATCTCAACCTATTTCGGAACAAGTTAATTTTTGTTTATTTCCTTTTGAATTATTTAATTTGTGAATTCTCCATAAAACTGATTAAAATGAATCTTTATATGCTCAGTTTACAGGTATTATCAACATACATGGTAATATACGAACATGAGAAGTAATTGAAAAGTTTGTAATATTTAGTGCTCTAGTTCAATTGGAGTAAGCATCTAAATAAGCGATGAGATTAAAAAAAACGTTTGAGATCCGAGTTATTAAGTCTGTAGGGGTGTCTTAACACCTAGTGCCCTAAAACCAACTGGTTTGGGAGTCACTGGCCCAAAACTTGCTACATGGATCAAAGATGTTAGAAAAATATATATATATATCTGAAGTCTGAGTAATTAAGTCTGAATGGGTGTCTTAACACCTAGTGCCCTAAAGCCAACTGGGTTGGGAGTCACTGGCCCAAAGCTCGTTACATGGATGGATGATATTGTATATAAATAAATAAAAGAAAAATCAGAATTATATTCCATTGCTTAAAAAAGGTGTGAATTCTGATATAACTTTAGGACAAAAATATTACTCTCTTCTCAACTACACTTGTGACTATTGTGGGCAAAATGAGTTGATTAATATTTTGTTGGATGTGTATATGGAGAATGGTAAAAATAATCGAAGAGTTTACTTATTCGGTAATTTAGAAAGAAAGAAAACAACTCTTAACTTAGATAAGGAGTTTCACCTGTTTAATCACAAACTTGTTTATTTTATTTTCTCTTGTCTTTTTGCTTTTGTGTGCATTAGTTTTATAATGACGTTTGTGGGTATCGTCTATGTAAGCCCTCACAAGACTACAACTCGTCCACTAGGGACACCTAGGGGTTTAAAGGCTTGTTGCATATGCTAAATGCAACTGTGATCCCTACGAAAGTGGCTTAGTTTAATTTTATTCTATAGTGTTTATGTTATTTTATCTTGTTGTTTTGCTCGAGGACTAGCAAAATGTTAGGTTTGAGGGTGTGATGACTGGTAAATATATCACTATTCCCCACTAATTTGACATAATATTTGTATAGTTTCTTGAGTTTTGTGAATATTTTGATGTGTTTTGTGTTATTTTGTAGATAAATAAAGTTTCAGGACTCTCTAGAGGTAATTCAGGGCCAAAACAGTGAAAAACAGACAAAAAGGGCAAAACTGTCATTTGGGTGTCGCGACACGCAACCTATATCGTGACCGCTAATGTGCGCTGAAGTCTGCTAACGTGCACCGAGACACGTGTCGCAATCAGAGAAGATGTGCTAAAATGCACCTTGTTAACGTGCGCCACACTAACATGCGTCTTTGCTAACGTGTGCCTGCCACGTGTCAACATCAGAGCAGATCCGCTAACATGCATCGTTCCACGTGTCATCATCACATACTGCCGATAATCGCCATCACCACGTGTCATCCACATATCAGCCACGTGGCGTCCACATCAGTCACATGCCGAGTCAGCTTGCCATGTATCAGCCACATCATCATTAGCCAATCATCTTATGCCACGTGTCACCATCACATGCTGCCGACAATGGACATCACCATGTCATCGCCACGCCAGCACCACTTCAGCATAATTATTGAAATAATCATTCAGCCTGCCACGTGTCACCATCTCCGCAACCCGCGTGCCACACGTCCTTCATCAATTGCGCGTCGTGACGCAAGAACAAACTTGCTCGTCGCGACGCGCGAGCCAATTTTTGCCTATAAATAGAGGCCGAATTTCAAGTTTGAATTCATACTTTTCTCTGTGTAATTCCATAAGAATACTAAGAGAATTGTATCTTGTTTGTTTATTTACAGCTTTCAGTAGTTAATTTCTGCATTTGCATTTTCTTTTCTTTACTTTTCAGTCTTTACTTTCTGCAATTTACTTTTACGCAATAATACTTTCATTTCTTTACTTTTCAGTTTTTACTTTTCAGTAATGAGGAGGTAACTCCCCCTTGTTGGTGTAAAAGATAAAGCTTTTATTACTAATATTTAGATTAATCTCCCTTAATTATAATATATAAACTATTTAAAACATGACTTAATGAGGATATCGCCTTATAGTCGGTTGGTAATTATTGAAATTGGTTTAAACCTGAGTTAATGGGGATACCGCCTGGTTGGTCGGTTGGTAATTAATTATTAATTTGACTTAATTAGGATACCACCTATATGGCTGGTTGATAATTATCATGCAAAGTTTATATATTATAATAAGAGAGATTTATCTAAAATAGTAGTGATAAAAGTGGATCTTTTTACTCTAGCATTTTCTTTTATTGTATTTTTATATTTTTAATTTTCAGCATTTACTTTTCCGTATTTACTTTTCGGTATTTACTTTTCAGCATTTACTTTTAGGTATTTACTTTTCCGCATTTACTTTCCAGCATTTACTTTATGTCTTTTATTTTATTTAAGCTTTTCTTAGCCTTGGATATGTGTCGTAACTAAGCCCATTATCTGGGGTTGTGATGAATTCCAAAATCACCGATTTATAAGGGGTTAATTTACAGTGTGGGTAATATAAAGGTTTATTTATTCAGTCTTAAGCTTGTTAACTGGCCATTAATAAGATTGATTTGGTAAATTTAAAATGAACTTGGAAAAGGGATTTTAGGTTTAAACCCTAGACTCAATAACCCACAATCTTCCTTGAGGATAGATAACCCTTTAATAGATTTCCTTACAGAATAGGAATATACCTGTCGGGCGGGGGTAACCATAATTGGAACTTAATCTTAATGAATTCAGGTAACTTGGTTGATATAGGAATATGATTAATCAAGTTACACTGGGTATTTGTATCTGACCATCGGAAGAGGCTTTTACATAATTTCGTGTTCCAGGTTAATAAACCGATATATTACACAAACGTAAAATAACCACTTCATCTTTTAAAAAGATATTGGAAAGATTCACAACCCTGGATAGTTTCTAAATATTGAATTTTCTCAAACTACTCTCACACTGTTTTATTTACTTGTTTTAATTTTAAAGTCACCACTCAATCAAATAATCAATCCATTAGATACTTGTAAAAATTTGGCTTCATAAATTAATAGATTAGGTATTAAGTCCTCGTGGGATCGATACTTTTTATACTACTTGAACGATATGTGCGCTTGCGTTATACGCGTGTGATTACGCACCGGTCAAAGGGCATTGGAAAATGAATTATCCGAAATACCTTGTTGAGCTTAAAGAGAAGAAGAATACATGTAAATATGATTTACTTGTCATTGAGTCTCTTTTGGTGGATAATGATAAATCCATGTGGATTGTTGATTCTGGTGCCACTAACCATTTTTGTTGTTCTTTGCAGCTACTTGACTCGTAGATGGACCTTGCTGAAGGTAGCTTTACCAGGAGAGTTGGGACATGGGATGCTGTTTCAGCAAAAGTAGTGGGAGTTTCAAATTTGAATTTTAATAAGTGTTATTTATGTTTGAATGGTGTGCTATATATTCATGGTTTTCGCAGAAATTTGATTTCTGTAAAAAAACTTATGGAATGTGGTTTTTCTATTTCATTTAATAATAAGTCAGTTATTATTAGTAGAAATGGATTAAATATATACACGGGAAACTCTGAAAAATAATCTATATGTATGAAGGTCGTGAATGCATGAATTACTGTTTCATATTGAAATGTTTAATATTGAAAGATCTAAAACTAAACAGCAAAAATTTCTCATGATGATACTTATTTATGGCACCTTAGACTTGGTCACATTAACCTTGACCGGATAGATAGACTAATTAAGAACGGAGTTTTAAATCAGTTAAGACTCGGTACTTTACCTGTCTGCGAATCATGTCTATAAGGCAAAATGACTAAGAGACCTTTTATTGGAAAAGTTATAAGAGCCAAAGAAACACTTGAGCTAATACATTCAGACGTTTGCGGGCCGATGAATGTAAAAGTCTGAGGTGGTTATGAATACTTCGTCTCTTTCATTGACGATTATTCCAGATATGGGTATGTCTACCTAATGCAGCACAAGTCAGATGCATTTGAAAACTTCAAAGAGTATCGTACCGAGGTTGAGAACCAGTTAGGTAAAAGTACTAAAATTCTATGATCAGATCGTGGAGGATAATACTTTGATAGAGATTTCGAGGAATTTTTAGTTGAGCATGGAATTGTTTCACAGCTCACAACATCTGGAACACCACAATAAAATGGTGTTGCGGAAAGGAGAAATCGGACCCTACTAGACATAATGAGATCAATATTTATTTATAGCACTCTACCTAGTTCTTTCTGGGGATTTGCATTGCAAACAGCAATGTATATCCTGAATGTAGCTCCTTCTAAGTCTATTCATAAGACTCCCTTAGAGTTGTAGAATGGTCATAAAGCTAGTTTGTGATATTTCCGCATATAGGGGTGTCCAGCACATGTGCTAAAAAACCAGACTACTAAGTTGGAACCACGTTCACAGGTGTGCCTATTTGTAGGCTATCCTAAGGAAACTATGGTTGGATTCTTTTATAGTCCAGAAGATAATAAAGTATTTATGTCGACAAATGCTACATTTCTTGAGGATGACTATATGAGGGAGTTCAAACCTCGAAATAAAGTGTTACTTGAGGAGTTACTTACTGGTACGACCAGTACACCATTGTCAAATATTGACAAAAACATAACACATTCTACATCTGAAAGTCAGATGCAAGTTTATCAGGATACCATACCACCTAGACGTAGTGAGAGGGTTGTGAGGCAACCTGAACGCTATCTAGGAAATGGTGAGGTGCAAGTTGTTGTAATGGTATAGATGATCCATTGACATATCGTAGTGCAATAGAAGATACTGATAAAGATGAATGGCTCAAAGCCATGAACCCCGAGATGGAGTCTATGTACTCTAACTCGGTCTGGGAACTTGGAGACTAACCTGGTGGAGTAAAACCCATAGGTTGCAAGGGGATCTACAAGAGAAAACGAGGAATACATGAGAAAGTACAGACTTTCAAGGCTAGGCTAGTGACAAAGGGTTATACCCAAAAGGAGGGAGCTGACTATGAAGAAACTTTCTCGCCAGTAGCTATGCTAAAATCCATCAGGACACTTCTTTCCATTACTTCATATTATGACTATGAGATTTCGCAAATGGACGTCAAGACTGCATTCTTGAATGGCAATCTTGATGAGAGTATCTATATGGTACAACCAGAGGGGTTCATTACCTAAGGTCAAGAGCAAAAAGTTTGCAAGTTGCAAAGGTCAATTTATGGACTTAAGCAAACATCTAGATCTTGGAACATAAGATTTGATACTACGATCAAGTCTTATAACTTTGAGTAGAACATCGATGAGCCTTGTGTCTACAAGCGCATCATTGATGGTAAGGTGGTTTTATTTGTATTATACGTCGATGACATTTTACTCATTGGGAATGATGTAAGGATATTATCGAACGTGAAAATCTGGCTAGCTAACCAAATCCAAATGAAAGATTTGGGAGAGGCAAGTTATGTTCTTGGGATCCAGATCATTCAGGATCCCAAGAAATGACTATTAGCAATGTCTCAAGCATCCTATATCGACAAGATTCTTGTGCGATTTGGTATGCAGAATTCCAAGAAAGGTAATTTACCTTTCAGGCATGAAATCAATTTGTCTAAGGAACAATCTCCAAAGAAACCTCAAGGAGTTGAGGAGATGAGACATATACCATATGCTTCAACAGTTGGAAGTCTTATGTATGCTATGTTAGACACGAGACCGGACATCTGTTTTGCAGTAGGAGTAGTCAGCAGGTTTCAATCCAACCCAGGATTAGATCATTGGATAGAGGTGAAACATATTCTCAAGTATCTTATGAGAACGAGAAATTATATACTTGTATATACAAGTCAGGATATGATTCTGAGAGGATATACTGACTCTGATTTTCAGACAAATGTCGATTCTAGGAAATCAACATATGGATCAGTGTTCACCCTAGGTGGTGGGGCTATAGTATGGATGAGCATAAAGCAATCATGTATTGCTGACTCCACTATGGAGGCTGAATATGTAGCAGCTTGTGAAGTAGCTAAGGAAGCAGTCTGGCTCCGTAAGTTCTTGGCAGATCTGGAAGTTGTTCTAGATATGGATAAACCGCTCACACTTTATTGTGATAATAGTGGTGCAGTGGTGAATTCTAAAGAACCAGGAAGCTACAAGAGGAGTAAGCATATTGAGAGGAAATATCACCTCATCAGGGAGATAATGTAGAGAGAAGATGTCATTGTCACGCAGATTCCATCCGTAGACAACCTGGCTGATCTGTTTACAAAGACCTTATCAGCTAAAGTGTTTGAAGGTCACCTAAAGGGTTTATGATTAAATGGCATGTCCCATTTGCTCTAGTCCAAGTGGGAGATTGTTGGGATTTATGTCCTAGAGCTTCATGTATTGTAAACGTAATTGATTATTGTAATAATAATAAATGCATTATTCATTTTATCAAAGTTATTTGATTTATATCGCATATTGTCCAATTGTCTTGTTTACCTTGATTACTCTTGTACCTTCAGACTTAGTGTATGTTTGATGTACAAGAGGATTTAAGTCTGGAGTTAGTAATCTAAATAGTCCATAGAGAGAAAACAAGAAGGGTACTTTGTTTGTGATTTATCTATAGCTGCGGTCCATTCTATACTTGTATGACGACCTTGATCCGGGATCGTTCATGTAGTGACATGTAAATGGAGGCACCTTGTATGATGAGATCATATAAGACTGGACTCAGATAAATACGAATTTTTTTTAATATCCGTTAACCAAAGAAATTTATTTTATCTAATAAATAGTCATATATGGATTCGATCTTAATCCCGAGTGTACTACGAACTCCTGTATGACAGGCTATGTCATTTTATTTACTATGGTAAGGTTGGTGTTGCATTCCTGGCCAATAACTACGTATTTTGGGGATATATTTTAGTGTGTAGTTGGGAACGTTTTACATAGATATGGAATTCACTCATTCTTACGAGAAGCATAAAAATATCTCTTTTAAGAGTTGATTCGGGACTTGAACAATTTGAGCGCTCAACTTTTCTATTACGAATAGAAAGTTTTATATTCATAATTGTTATGAATTAATTGTTCATTATATAATCAATGGTGCTTAAGAGACAAAATATTTAGAGGGGTTTAACGGACTTTTGACCCAGCTCTATTTATTAGATATTCGTGAAGGGCTATATCCATATGTAATGACTATATCGATGGACACTAAAGATGTTCGGTTTATTTTATCCATCTACGGTAACGGGAGTTCAACTTTGAGTTTTTAGTGGAATAACGCGGAGTTAATAATTCGTAATATTTGATTAAAGAGTTTAATTAATATTTTAGAATTATTGGAGATCAGAACCGTAAGTCCATTTAATCCCCATGCTAGCTCGATTAACTGTAGCAAACATAATATAATTAGATTGTCTAATAATATGCTCATATTATATTTATATATTATTAATGAGATTAATATTATTTATTGTCACAAATGAAAACTATGTTAAATTAGTTTAACTTAATATTTTTTAGAATTCTTTGATTATGAGATAATCAAATCTTGATTATGAGATAATCAAATCTTGATTATGAGATAATCAAGTTAGTAATAATTATAAGATAATTACTACAACATAATTGAAGGTAATTTAATCATTATTAAGATGGTGATTTTTATTTACCTTGGAGACAAAGCCATATGGCTTGCCATACTCTCCAACTTATTATGTCTATTAGGTGGCATGTATACACCTAATAGTTTTGTCATTAGCTAATCCATTTTTATGCTTTGGTATGGCCTCCACATTCATGTGTTTGCCATTGAAAGAAAGCATTAGATGCTTAATGACAAAGTCTTTGTCTTTAGCTTATCATTTCTTATGCTTTGGTATGGCATTCACATTTTTGTGTTGGCCATTGCAAGAAAGCATTAGATGTTTAATGACAAGGTTAGTTGAATTGTGTAAGAGAATATATTCTCTACCATTTCTCTCACTTCTAAGGTTAACATTTTTGCATTCATTCACACAAGTGCAAATGAGAGAAAATAGAGAAAGTTCAAGCATTCGCAAGTGTTGTGAGAGTGTTTGAAATTCCAAAAGCCAAACACCATTGTGACATCTTTATTCTCTAAATTGTTTAGAGTTTAATCTTTGTGAGTGAAGCCCACACTTCGGTTTGTTGGTTTCGAGTCATAGTTTGGAAGATCGAGTGGTTGATCCAAGTGTTGGACATCAAAGGATTGATTTCGGCTACTATAACAAAGAAAGAAGGCAAAGAAAATTTTAAAGATCCATACCGGAACCGGTGCCCATACAAGCAACTTCTGCCTCGCTAAGGAAAGTCGTTTCTTACACCTAGTTCTCGGTATCAACGAGTAAGCGAGTTGGTACCGGGAACTAAAAAAAGATGGTGGTGCATGAAGTCGGAGATTGATCTGACGTCCCTAGGCTGATACTCTCATAGACACCCCATATTGCTTCAACTTGATGTCTCATGGTACCTTTCCGATACTTGGAATGTTGCGAAGAAACAACCTCCCTCTCATGCTAACGCTCAACCTTGATCAAGCCCAGAATCTCAGGCCTACCCAATCTCATAATGGGTACCACAATCTGTGAGCTTCAGTGCTTCTTGTCAAAGATCCTTATCGGGTCCATAGCCCTGATCTAGTATCTCTGCATCTGATCCATAACTTGGCCATTTCTTCTATTAGGCCTTCTTTGACTGAAAATGTCAACTCGAACTAATTCTGGTCGGTCCATCCTTTTGGCTTAGCTTGAAGAAGCACATCTTATGCCTCATCGGGTAGATGCATGCTCTTATAATGCTATTAACTCGGAAGGAAATGATATGCAGAGTCCTGCAAAACAGAACAAAACTATAAGGGAACATTCACCTCATCGGGCTATTAGGAAAATAACAAGGACCTCGGCAGGACACAGCCCGACCCCGAGCCACAATAAATATTTGGTCATAAGGGAATGCTCCCTCTTTGTGCCATCAACATGGCCTCGGTGGAACGAATACCGCTCTGAGCCAGTAAACTTAAAGTGGCCTCTGCGGAACGAATGCAGTCTCGAACCATATTAAGTGAAAGTGGCCTCGGCGGAACGAATGCAGTCTCGAACCATATTAAGTGAAAGTCGGCGGAATGAATGCAGTCTCGAACCATATTAAGTGAAAGTGGCCTCGGCGGAACGAATGTAGCCCCGAGCTAGTAAAGTTAAAGTGACCTTGGCGGAACGAATGCAGCCCCGAGCCAGTAAAATTAAAGTGGCCTTGGCGGAACTAATGCAATCCCGAGCCAGTAAATATAAAGTGGCCTCAACGGAACGAATGCAGCCCTGAGCCAGTAAACTTAAAGTGGACTCGGAGGAACGAATACAGTCCCGAGCCATATCAAGTGAAAGTGGCCTCGACGGAACGAATGTTGCCCCGATCCAATAAACTTAAAGTGGTCTCGGCGGAACGAATGCAGCCCCAAGCCAGTAAACGAAAAGTGGCCTCGGCGGAATGAATGCAGCCCCGAGCCAATAAACTGAAAATGGCATCGGCAGAACGATTGCAGCCTCGAGCCAGTAAACTTAAAGTGGCCTCGATGGAACGAATGCATCCCCGAGCCAGTAAACTTAAAGTGGCCCATGCAGAACGAATGCAGCCTTGAGCCAGTAAAATTAAAAGTGGCACTAGCGGAACGATTGCGTCTCCGAGCCAGTAAACGTAAAGTGTCCTCGGGGGAACGAATGCAGTCCCAAGCCAATAAACTTAAAGAAGCCTCGATAGAACGAATGCAGACCCAAGCCAATAAATTTAAAGTAGCCTCAGCAGAACGAATGCAGCCCTGAGCCATAATAAGTGAAATTGGCATCGGTGGAACAAATGCAGCCCCGAGCCAATAAACTGAAAGTGGCCTCGGCGGAACGAATGCAGCCCCGAGCCAGTAAAATTAAATTGACCTGGGCGGAACGAATGCAGCCCTGAGCCAGTAAATTTAAAGTGGCATCTGCGGAACGAATACAGCCCCGAGCCAGTAAACTTAAAGTGGCCTCGGCGGAACGAATGTAGCCCCGAGTTAGAAAAATTAAAAATGGCCTCGGTAGAACGATTACAGCCTCGAGCCTGTAAACTTAAAGTGGCCTCGACGGAACGAATGCATCCCCGAGCCAGTAAACTTAAAGTAGCCCATGCGGAACGAATGCAGCCTCGAGCCAGTAAAATTAAAGTGGCATCGGCGGAACAAATATAGTCCCGAGATAATAAACTGAAACTGGCATCGGTAAAACGAATGCAGCCCCGAGCCAGTAAAAATAAAGTGGCATCGGTGGAATGAATACAGTCTTGAGCCAGAAAACTTAAAGTTGCATCGACGGAACGAATGCAACCCCGAGCCAGTAAAATTAAAGTGGCATTAACGGAACAAATGTAGTCTCGAGATAATAAACTGAAAGTGGCGTCGGTAAAAGAAATGTCGCCTCGAGCCAGTAAAATTAAAGTGGCCTCAGAGGAACGAATGCAACCCCGAGCCAGTAAACTTAAAGTGGCCTCGGAGGAACGAATGTAGCCCCGAGCCAGTAAAATTAAAGTGGTATCGGCGGAACGAATGTAGTCTCAGGCCAATAAACTGAAAAATGGCATCGGCAAAACGAATGCGGGCCCGAGCCAGTAAAATTAAAGTGGCATCGGTGGAACGAATACAGCCCCGAGCCAGTAACTTAAAGTGGCCTCGGCGGAACGAATGCAGCCCCGAGTCAGTAAAATTAAAAATGGCATCGGCAGAACGATTGCAGCCTCGAGCCAGTAAACTTAAAGTGGCCTCGACGGAACGAATGCAGCCCCGAGCCACTAAACTTAAAGTGGCATCGGCGGAACGAATGCAGCCCCAAGCCATATTAATGAAAGTGGCCTCAGCGGAACGAATGCAGTCCCGAGCCAGTAAACTTAAAGTGGCCTCTGCGGAACGATTGCATCCCCGAGCTATATTAAGTGAAAGTGGCCTCGGCGGAACGAATGCAGCCCCGAGCCAATAAACTTAAAGTGGCCTCGGGGGAACGAATGCAGCACCGAGCCAGTAAACTTAAAGTGGCCTCGGGGGAACGAATGCAGCCCTGAGCCAGTAAACTTAAAATGGTCTTGGAGGAACGAATGCAGCCCCGAGCCAGTAAAGTTAAAGTGGCCTCGGCAGAAAGAATGCAGCCCCGAGCCAGTAAACTTAAAGTGGCATCGGCGGAACGAATGCAGCCCCGAGCCAGATTAAGTGAAAGTTGCCTCGGCGGAACGAATGCAACCCCGAGCCATTAAACACACATAATAAACAAGCATTGATAAACAAGTTTTTATCTGAGAAATGAAGAGTTTTACTTATATTCTTGGGATCTATTGCCTTATCTTACAACTTTTTGTGGGTCATTTTAAGAGAGACTCTATTGAAAATATTCCATCAGCACTTCAGCATTCCAAGTACCCGATCTAGCGGGATTCTCTATCAGTGATGGTCGGCCATCGTAGCTACTTGGTCTATATACTCATTTAGATAGCCGTTTTTTACCAAGTTTTTCATCTGCTCCTGCAGGTCTCTACATCCGTTTTGGCATGTCCCTTTACATTATGGTGCAAACAATAAGCCATATTGTCTTCATTCTCAATCGGGAACCTCCTCAGGTCGGGCTCAGTCAATAAACATTTATCCTAGATTTCTCGAATTATATGGGCCAGTGATCTAATCATGGGGGTGTACACTATCCCCCCGGTGACATGGTTGACCTAGGCAGGCGGCCTCCTGTTTTGAACTTGATTATGTTGAGGCATCGGCCTGAGCTCCTTTTGCCTCAGGACTGGTCTCCCCACATCTCTGCCCAAATCCCGCTGACTATCTAGCCTGAGTACTTTGGTCCTCTGGGTGCCCCCTGCTCGGGCAATCTTCTCATCTTCCTTCATTAGCACAAACTTCATTGTTTGCTCCAAAGCTGCGTCATAGTCCGGTATCTCTTGGATCCTCAGGTGGGACCACAATCTCCTGATCCTGAGAGCTCCCTTAAAACTTTCCAAGGCCTTTTGATAGATAGATTTGTTCATTTAGTGTTCTCTTCTGATTTTGATAACGATAGAGTGAGTAATTTTAATTATGAAATTTATTAAGACAGCATTTTAAAATAAGATGGAAAATGAATTTCTATTAAATTGTATGGTTATCTATACGGACAGAGAATTTATAGAAAATATTAATTCAAATTCCATAATAAGTTTACTCTCTGAAGCATTATAAGGCATAACTTGAATAGTGTCTAATTTTATTTGAATTAATTCTTTACTTATTTTCTTACATATCAATGAAATTTTCTTAATTTAAACAAAAATTGATTTTCTGGCGATCAATCGATATTTGAGCAATTAATCACGACCGGTTCAATTTGACCGATTTTGACCGCTTTAAACCGACACTAATTTTCATACAATTTTGACATATTAATCAACCGACTTCTAATATCCCAAAAAATGTTGATTTCAATTCTATTTTTAACTCTTTAATATTTTCCAAGGTTTTGATGGATGATTTTGTATGAAAAAAAATAACAATTCTGTTGATAGTGTTTTCAGGCACTATGTTATTTAAGCAGCACGGCAGGGGTAAAAAAGGTAATTCACTTCTCAGTCAAGATTATTAATGCCGACCCGACCACTAAAGAGTCAACAGTAAGGGGCCGGGAACTTTACGGTTAGTGACCGAGCACTTGAGTTCAAGATGACCGGGCAATTATCAGGTCGACAGCAGCATTCTCAGTACAAAAGACTATTATGACCGACCACATGAAGACCGACCTCGTGAAAACCGAGCATAGGGCAAGACATGTTCGGGAAGATAAGGCATTATATCCATACAAGATAAAATAATAAGTTATCATATTTTCATAAGAGAACTGATGAGTCAGTATCCTAAAATGATAAAAGAAGTGAAGGTAGTTTTAAAAGTAGGAATCCTGATAGGAAAAGGAAACCATCTCCAACTGGGAATTCTTGTACAAATAGGAATCTGATTTCTTCACCATTATAAATAGGAGGTAGAGTGAGTGTAGAGGGGATCAGAATAAAGGGAACCAATATCAGCATCAGAATCATTACCATCAGACTTGTAAAAAACCAGAAGCAGATCCGAGAAGTGTGTTTGAGTAATAAAAGTATCATCATTTTTTGTGCCCGTGGACGTAGGTCGGACCAAGATCCGCCGAACCACGTTAAATCTCCTTGTCGATTGGCGTATTATTTGTCTTTTGCTAAGTTTGCTTTTGGTCCCCCATAACCAAACAAATTCACTATTGAGGGAGGATTGTCTCGGGGAGTAATATTCCCATATTGCCCTGAGACCAAAATCAGCCGTCAACAGTTGGCGCCGTCTGTGGGGACTCCAACAAAATGCAACTCACGTAGTAAGACGATGGCAGAAGGCGGAAATCACCGGTCGACAGGGAGTTCGACAACAGAATAATAGAGAAATTTGGAATGGACAACGACTTCGAAGGCGGCCAGTGGAGAAACGGCGAGTTCTATCACAAGAAAACGCAGAGAGAAGCCGATGCAAACTAAAGACGACGTCTTTTCGCCGACGATTCCGAGGACGACGACGAGGGATACTCCTCCAACAAGCGTAGAAAAGACCGCGATTTTGGTCGGAAACCTGATTTGACAAAGCCTGTTAATTTCGTTTCAACTGGTACTGTGATGCCTGAACAAAAGATTGATAAAGATTTGAATAATGAGAAAGAGACTGCATTGAGCTTGCAAAAAGAGAATGAGAAGTAGTAGAAGAAGGCATCGACTCAAAACAACATGGAAAATGGTCCAAACCAATTTTTGATGCCGAAGGCGACATCAGCCAGCAGCACGTGACCGAGAGGGCATTCATTGAGTTGGTTCTTTCTTGCATAGATCAGAGTTCTGATGACTCACGCAATACCTTTGCAAGTGATTTGATCAAGCAGTTGAATCACATTGAGCAACAAATAAAATGCTGTTACTCGTGAAGCAAATAAGCTGTCAGGATCAGCTTCTTCTGGAATGGAAGGTTCTAAAAATAAAGGCAATAATCGCAAAAATATAAGAGGTGGAAGTCCTGGATTGGACAGAAGGCCAGCTGCTACAGCTGATCCTGCACTGCCCTCCCATGCTGCTTTGCGGGCTTCTATGTCACTGCGTTTGCAATTTCTTCTGAGATTGCTGCCAATCATCTATATTGATGGGGAACCATCAGGCAGAAACATGAGGCACATGCTTGCCTCTGTAATTCTCTGGCTCCTTGGGAGTCGGGGTTGTTCACGAGGATGCAAATCTCTCCTTTTATCCTATGCAGAATCCTCAGTCAAAGAGGGAGGCGGAGTCACCAACTGAAGCTTCTTCTGTCCCTTCACCAGATTCTTCTGGGGAAAATATCCTTGATCGGTTATTGTTGGTCTTCTATGGCTTGTTGAATAGTTACCAACCAAGTTGGTTGAGTTCAAAGCCTGCCTCCAAGTCATGCAACAACTTGTCAAATGACTTTTCTAGGTCTGATCGTGAAATAGCAGAGAGTTTACAGAATGACTTAGATCGCATACAACTACCTGACACTGTTAGATGGTGTATCCAAGCTGCCATACAATATCGTTACCTTCTTTGAGGTGCTCTCTCTCTTGCCAGCCACTATCTGTCCCAGTCACTGCTCTTAGATCACTTCAACCAAGCATCTCAGTTTCTGGAGCATCCCCTGGCAATTCAAACCTACCTCAGAGAAATTCAGTTCATTTGGCACGATGTACAATCTGACCAATGGATCCGTGAGAAACATAGCACGGGGAGGGATTATGTCCTCGTAGCGTTTGCTTGCTCCAGTGTTACCGCACATAAACAAAAGATCCGGGGACATACTCGATGCTCGCTGCAAATGACAGTTGGCGCCGAGGCCACTTCATTAATCGGCTCAGGGCTGGAGTTCGTTCCGCCAAAGCCTCTTCATCGGCTCGGGGCTGGATCTCGTTCCGCCGAGGCTGCTATACTATTCGACTCAGGGGTCGGGTTACGTCCCACCGAGTCGTGCTTATTGGCTTGGGGACGGAACATTCCCCTAGAACCAAATGTCTCTTTAGCTCGGGGTCCTCAGAATATTCAGGGACATACTCGATGCATAGGATTCATGAGAATCATAGCACGGGGAGGGATGATACCCCCGTGGCGATTGCTTGCTCCAGTGTTACCGAACATAAGGAGGAATATGCCCTTAATGTTTCGAAACACTCTCTGATCCTCACTTACCCGATGTAATGGATCTGTGAGAAAGCATAGCACGGAGAGAGATGATGCCCCCGTGACGATTGCTAGCTCAAGTGATGCCGGAGCTAAGGAGGAATGTGCCCTTAGTATCTCGGACACTCTTTGATCTATTCATCATTTGGATCCAAGAGAGGCGCAGCACGGGGAGGCTTTGTGCCCCTGTAGCGTGTGCCTGCTCCAGCGTGGTAAGGAGGAGCCCTCGCACAATACACAGGCTCCACAGTGACCCGACGTATAGAGGATGTGCCATTACCATTTTAAACGCTCTCTGATCCAAATCCTGGTTCGCCGGAACACTGAATTGAAAGGTTCAGAATTGTGTTTTGGAGGCCTCGGGCAGGACGCTGTTTCGAGGCATCAGTGATGTTGTTTACACTTGTGAAAAGTTTTGCTTTGGGACAAGTGTTAAGTCACCCCCCACCTTTTGATTTTATTTTCCAAAGTTTTGTTTTTGTTTTTCGCCGGTCTGGCAAGGGGACGCCCGTGCCAGATTTGGTAGGGCTTCAAAAGGTTGAGTCACCTCCCTTCTGAATAAGTCCCAAGGATTAATCGACTCGGGGCTGGATTCGTTCCGCCGAGGTTTCGTGGTGTAGGCTCGGGGCTGGATTTATTCCGTCGAGGCCTATGTGTGCCACTTGGTTATTCGGCTCGGGGCTGGATTCGTTCCGCCGAGGCCACTTAGTTATTCGACTCGGGGTCGGGGTACGTCCCACCGAGTCAGCCCTTCGGACTTGGGACGTAACATTCCTCCAGGTCCAAGTGCCTCTCTTCATTCGGGGTCGGGTTACGTCCCACCGAATCAGCCCTTCGGACTGGGGACGTAACATTCCCCCAGGTCCAAGTGTCTCTCTTCATTCGAGGTCGGGTTACGTCCCACCGAGTCTACCTCTTTGGACTGGGGACGTAACATTCCCCCAGGTCCAAGTGCCTTTCTCAGCTCGGGGTCGGGGTACGTCCCACCGAGTCAGCCCTTCGAACTGGGGACGTAACATTCCCCCAGGTCCAAGTGCCTCTCTTCATTCGGGGTCGGGTTGCGTCCCACCGAGTCAGTCCTTCGGACTGGGGACGTAACATTCCCTCAGGTCCGAGCATCTCTCACAGCTCAAGACAAGATCACATGCCACCGAGCACATCATCGTTAGCTTAGAGGCAAAATTTTCTCCTCATAATCGAGATTGGATCAGTCAGGGGTCAGGACCTTCAAATCTCTAGTACATATATTACAGAGGATGAGTCATTTTTAGTTTGGACAACAAGAGGAACTTCATCTCCTGATGGGACGACCCAAGTAAGCAATTTGCTTTGAGGTGGAGAATTATTCTGAATAGGGTCAGCATCTCCAATAACCGAGGATATGAAGATAGAAACAGAAGACTTAGTTGATGGCGAAAGCAATTTCTCTGTGATTTCTGGAGCGACCACCAGCAAGGCGATCAGTACACCATCTTTATATAGTTCCCGGCACCAACTTGCATACTCGTTGGAACCGAGAACTAGGGGACATATGTTGATGGTGTTTTCAGGCACTATGTTATTTAAGCAACACGACAGAGATAAAAAAGGTAATTCACTTTTCAGTCAAGATTATTAATGCCGACCCGACCACTAAAGAGTCAACAATAAGGGGCCGGGAACTTTACGGTTAGTGACCGAGCACTTGAGTTCAAGATGACCGGGCAATTATCAGGTCGACATCAGCATTCTCAGTACAAAAGACTATTATGACCGATCACATGAAGACCGACCTCGTGAAAACCAAGCATAGGGCAAGACATGTTCGGGAAGATAAGGCATTCTATCCATACAAGATAAGATAATAAGTTATCATATTTTCATAAAGAGAACTGATGAGTCAGTATCCTAAAAGGATAAAAGAAGTGAATGTAGTTTTAAAAGTAGGAATCCTGATAGGAAAATGAAACCATCTCCAATTGGGCATTCTTGTACAAATAGGAATCTGATTTCTTCACCATTATAAATAGGAGGGTAGAGTGAGTGTAGAGGGGATCAGAATAAAGGGAACCAATATCAGCATCAGAATCATTACCATCAGACTTGTAAAAAAACCAGAAAAAACCAGAAGTAGATCCGAGAAGCGTGTTTGAGTAATAAAAGTATCATCCTTTTTGTGCCCGTGGACGTAGGTCGAACCAAAATCCGCCGAACCACGTTAAATCTCTTTGTCGATTGGCGTATTATTTGTCTTTTGCTAAGTTTGCTTTTGGTCCCCCATAACCAAACAAATTCACTATTGAGGAAGAATTATCTCGGGAGTAATATTCTCATATTGCCCTGAGACCAAAATCAGCCGTCAACAAATTCCATTAGAAACGGTGAAAAATATTAAGAACATACATCAATTTAAAAGAATTAATACCGATATAATAACATACATATCCTTAATTTATTACATTTTCTTAAATAAATATAAAAATTTTCTTTTTTATCAAAATAATCTCTATTCGACTCATTAATTTAACCAAAAACTCATATCTTTTAATCTTTTTTCATCATATGATATCATATGATTTTTTAGTTATTTTAAAAAAAATTAAGATATGAGTTTTGAATTTTTTATTTTTTTTTTAATTCTCATCATATGATTTAATCTTTTTTCTCTTCGTGGTGAATACCTTGTACTCGTTTTCAAATAGCTTTATTAGACCTTCCACCTGGGTCGAATCTCTGGGGAGGTAAGAAAATAAAAAAAAATGAACTCGACTTTGCCACCCTCTTACCTTGTATATATCTTGTACCAATGACCTGCAGATTAACGAGTGTACCAACAAAATGCAGCAAAAAAAAAAAAAAAAAAAAAAAAAAAAAAAAAAAAGAAAAAAAATTGAAGTTCATCCACAGGACTACATATCTTATCACGAAAATCATCTTCAAGGATCTTCAAAGGAAGGTGTTAATTTCAGCGATGGAAAACACTGTCACCTTCCGTTATTTTTCAAGAAGCTCTGAGTTTCAAACTGCAAACAGATGAATAAAAGAGGAGACAAAACCACAATAAACACATGAATACTTGCACATCGATCTGCCTATGGTTCTCCACCAAGCTCCACCCGCAAGTTGTCGTAGGGATAAACTTTTGGTGTCTGGTCGACAAAATAAGGGAAACCACATCAATATCAGAAGATAAAATTATCTAAAGCAGTAAACTAACATGGGACCCCTAAAAACCAGTTGAGCTATTAACCCATTGCTGCTCACAGACAATGTGCAACATATGAGACGATTATACCCCAAAATGACAAGGGAAAGTCCAGTGCAATTTCTTCCGTGGCTCACTTTTCAGAAACATAAACAGAAGAGAGAGCAAGAGAGCAATAAACCATACACAGAGGGAAATTAACCCTTCTAACATACAATAATAAAGGTAAAACCGTGTCCTAAAGGCGTATTGCGATTCCTAGTTGCAGCTCCTGAAACTCTAGGTAATTTTTGCCTTTGAGAGCTCTACTCACAGCTAAGCTTACTAATTTCACTAACCCAGGGAGATGACCTCAGAAAACAATAGATGTTGAATTGAAAGTAATCAATGAAAATATGCATATGGCTATCTTGAGAGAAGCGAAAGAAATGTTTTTTTTTTACTATCGATCAATGGCAAGAGAACAGCAGGAGAAAAGACCAATACTGCCTGCCTCAGAGATCAGTCAAACAAGTTCCAGAAATCAGACTACCATGAAGTTCGATAAGCATAAAACAGCAGTATCTCAAACAATGATCTGATGCAGGAAGTGAAGCCAGATTTGGTGCAACAAATTGAGTAGTGTGTAAGAGTCACAAAGTTTACAAGAGGCGTGCTAGATGTGAATTGATCCTTAGCAGCAACGGAGGAACATGTGGAGAAAACCAAAAGGTATATAACGGAAACCTTAAAGAAAATCTTCAAGCTCACAAAATGTATATAGAACTTCATATAAAAGCTCTTGGAACCAGAACAATGTATATAACAGGCTCCAGCTATGGTTCAAAGTATATACTCCCTTAAAGTCCTTTGTTTCCAGATTTAAGCAAGCATTCTCTAGTTCTCTAAAATTTGCTTGATGTTCAAATGATAAGCAAAGGAGTATATCATTTGCTAATATCACCACAGTTTCAATTACAACTTCTTCAGTGTCGTTTTTTATAATCAAAACTGGTAATAATTTAGTCACTCTTACGTCGCTCTATCATTTCTATTGCACAATGTATAATTTCTATTGCACAATGGATTAATCACGCAAAATTCTTTTAAGTTGCTCTATTTGCATCTAACAAGATCAGACATCATAACTCCCTTACCAAGCAAGAGTGAATCATTCGCCCCGTATTCAATAATAAGATTTCAGATCATAACCTTTCCCCCAGGTCATCTAGTCATGCTAACTATTAAAATTGGTCTAATAGCCGAAAGAATCAAAAAGTACCCTTTCGCAATATATACAATGAAATGCAAACATAACAATGATTTCTACGGCATTTTCAATAAATGAACCAAAATCCAATGCAAAACATCAAAACTAAAGATTTGAAACTTACAAAAGGAATCTTAGAGGCTTTATCATTCCACACAGCCAAAGCTCCCAACGACGCGAAAAACCCTAATCCTCCAAGCAACCAACCCAAAGCTTCATACTATCATCCAAAATCCCAAAAAAATAAGTATAATAAAACAATCAATTTCCAGAGAGTGAACGAATTGGAGTGTACAAGAAAGCAATTTCACCTTGCCAACGGTGTCGGCGATACGATCGATGCAAGGTTCTGGAAACGGAGTCCCGTTGTCCCAAATCAGCTCGTCATTAACCAGAAGCTGAAAAAGAAACAATACGAATAAGAGAAACGATTTCAGTAAGTAAAAATTAATTTAAGTAAGAGTGTAGGTATTATTGCACTGACGGGTTTATTGGGGACGATGTGTTTGCCGACGGGGAGGCCCATGCCGGAGCGGAGACGAAGAGAGGAAGCAACTGACCTCCCAACGACGCCGTTTCCTCCCATGATCCGTGACGCCACGTTGCTCAATCTTCCTGCCATTGTTATTTTCTTCTCCGATTGGTTGACCAAAGCGGGGAGATTGTTGTTCTTCGACGCCGGTTCAGTTAAACACGGCCGTTTCGTCTATTAGTTTGGACTTGGCAACGGGCTCATGATTCATATTTTCTGGGCCGTTAAGTTTCGGGATATTTCGTAGATCGGGCTGGGCTATGAGATATCAAAACATATCTCACTCTCCAATGCTTTGCAAATGTGTTGAAAAGTAATCCATAAATTTAAGTATTATTTATTAATATTTTCAAAATTATTTAAAAAATTCACTTTATTAAATTTTGAATTGATGCATTTATATGTTTTTCAGACTTGAACATAAATAAAAAATACTTAAAATATAGTTGAGTTTTTCAAAGTACTGACCCTACTCTCCAACCAAAGAGTACGAAAATTATATTTATATATCTGGTTCTAACGTATTGGGTCCCTATGATCCTAAATCACATGTGGATTTTTATTTTTACTAGTCTAGAGATGTGAATGTAAGTATCTAACTCATTCAACCAACGCATACCTAACTTGATATGATCCTGAATTGGCTTGGTCAGATTGATGTATTTGGGTCATTTTGGTGGATTTGGAAGATTCCTTAATTTTTAAAGCTTGGGCCATGCATGAGACTTTATATGAAGGCTTTATTATATATAAAACATGTATGGAATGGGTCTTGGTCGTGCATGTGCTGTCTTGATTGATTTTTGGCTTAATTTCTGAATGGTGCATTAGCAGTGGCGGGATTTGTGCAGTCTTCGTATTTTGGCCATAACTTTCTCATCCGATGTCCAATTTTGGTGATTCAAGTTGCATTGGAAAGATGACTCGTGGAGCTACAATTCTATTGTTTACTTCAAAGTCCAGTTCAGACTCCTTATTGGTCAAGATGAGGACGCAACATATCCTTACAGTTTTTATATTTTTTATATTTTTTTAAGGTTATGTCTTGTTTAAGTGTCGGGCTGAACTTTAATTAAATTAGAAAGCCCATGCACGAAATTTTGAAGGATTTTATGTCTTATTGGGTTTATTTTACTAGAGTTTTATTATATTTTGGTAGAATTAGGGTTAGCCACCTATTTAAATGGGCATTATTCATTGTAATTGATAATGGATTAAGAACATATTTTTTACAAAACAAAGTGACTTGTGTCATCTTGAAAGAGTGAATTCTTCATTGGTTATACGGAACAAAAGCTTATCAACGTGTGACAAGTGTTGTGGTGCTGTATTGTTGTTTAAGATCCTCAAAAGAAATAAAGAAATGTTCTTAAGAGCAAGATTCCTTAAGGGTTGAGGCTTAGAACACGTGAAGGGGTTTGTCTGGCTTGTTTCAGGCAGGTTCTTATCATAATCCTAATATACCGAGTCTCCACGTACATATTACCATGGGGATTTTTTCCATTCTTATTCGAACGTGTGATTTTCAATTTAATGTCATGGCCAAGGAGACGCCATTATTGAATATTTTTTCTTTTTAACCGTGAGCTTGATGACAATTCAATTCTTACCACATCTCATGTGAGTGGGTTCCAACCCAAACCTCTTATTTTCACTCAAAAAATTTTATCAAGTGAATTAGCTCACATTATTGTTGAATGTTGATCACATGTCACTGATTCAGAAACTCACATACTGAATTTGTTTATCCCAATTACTATGCCATCTACATGGATGCTTCTAACAGTACAGAGACTCACAGTCGCTACCTATGCACTGTAGTGGGTAGATATGAAATTCGGTAAAAGCTAAAACTTTGTCGCTCTATTAATATTATTATTTTTTAAATGACATACAGTTTTCATTCTCTTTCTACTCTTCCATTCCCACAGGTTCATTTCAAACTCCTATGAAAGATTCCACCGCATGGCATGGTTCCCCTTTTTGGATCTGCACTTTTGTGTTTGGGGATTCAAAATAATTTCTCAAGTGATTATGGTTTCCTTCATAAACACAACCAACAAGGTAATGCCTTTCTTTCTGAATATCCCAATACAAGTTAAAACCATTGGTGGGGATCAGAGCTTTAGCTGACCTGGGATTGATTTGAATGGTTTTGAATCCATTTACAGCATCTTGTGAAATAGCCAATAAGGCTCATTTCTTGAATGCTTCTCTTCTGATTTTGATCAGAAATACAACAAAATGCAGAACTAATAACTAATCATATTAGTCATGTACCAGAAGTGCCTGAATGTTTCAAAAATAAATGAACAAGCTACAAATTTGTTAAGGACGCATCACGCATCAACAGTAAATTTATATTCATATATGATTTGTTTGAATGTTTCTGAACCTAAAGTTTGAGCTCTCAGGAATAATTTCTTCGCTGAAGATATTTGAGCCTCTTGCGTCTACTTCTCAGCTGCAATGACCAGCTCTCTCCATCAGCCATCCTGCCTTTGTTTTTCCTGTATTCTTTTGATCTTAAGACTCCTTCCAGAATGTTTATATCTTCACAAATTTCGTGTCTGGAAAGGGATGCCAGACCGGGAAGTATGTCTTTCTGAAAATCTTTCAATCTCCTCCCTCTTGTCAACTTGATACCTATATCCCTTTTATCCGCATCATTTACTTCAAATGGCTTAGATGAAACGCAGTAGTCATCTGAATTGCTTTCTCTTAGCTTCAAAGTAATTAACTCAAAAGAATCAGAAGAGTTTTGCGGCTGCTCGGTCTTGTCATTTTCTATTGCATTGGATCCTGACCTGGTTGTATTGTCTTGAAAACAAGCTGAACTCTCCAAGGAGAAGTGAATAAGTGATTCGGCTGCTCTCTGGATCAAAACATCCACCTCAGCTAATTCTTCTTTCTTGTTGACGCATCCATGTTCGCTATTGCCACAAGATCTTCGGTCCTGCTCACCTGATTGGATATCCGCAGCTTGAGATTGTACATGGGTTCCTGAAAACCGATCAACAGCTGGAATAATTGAATTTCCTGATTCAATGCCAGAGTGCGAGGTCTTTATACTGCTTGATACATTATCCACAATGTAGCATGACTTGCACGAAGCAGCACATTTATCTTGACTTTGACCAGAACTGGGGTATTCACTGTCTTCTACTTCACTCTTCTCACAGCTCACTTGTCTTGTTGATACACATGTATGATTCAGATCATTTAGAAGACCTCCGTGGAGTTCGGATGTCAACTTATCTCTGTTATTGGGGTCACTACAACAGCTGCCACGGTATTCACTGAGGTCCATTGGTGGCCTGGAAATAGATTTTAGACCTTCAGGACTCAATTCAGTTTCACCAATTCCACCGAGTTTATCCCTGCCAATCATTTCAGGCAAACCACCTAATGAACTGGATGCCGAAGGATAGGCCACCATAGGATCACTCTCATTACAAGACACATCATCCAGCTGAACTTTGTTCAGGTCCAAGTGCCTTACATCATATGAAGTGAGTATTTGTTGCTTTTTGATGGACATATGGTTACATGGGATATCAGCCTGGGACTCTATAATTTCTGCAGGTGTGCAAGGAAGAGGAATTAAATCATAATAGGCAAGAATATGGTCAAATCATACAGCCTAAAAGCTCAAGAAAAATATAAGGTGCTTAAGAAGGCAAAACTAGTCTGATTTGCATAAATCATCATTACCTTGGTTGGAAGAATGCCGCTCTTGACAGCATTCACCATTGTCTACAAGAAAGTTACTCACTGCAATCTCATGAGATGTATCTTTCTTCACACTTATTGGGATGGTTGAATTGGAAAGAACAGACACCTGTGACTCATCCTTCCCCCCAATAAACATAATCAAACCAGTACAGCCAATAGAGGATTCTTGTTCTGCATTCCCCATTGATGTCATCTTAGTTGAGTCTTCCAAATCTATGACAAATTGGTTGTGAGAATGAGTTTCCTTATCAAACCAAGATCTCTTTGTACCTTCTCTTCTCCTGCTGTCTGCTTCAAGGCTAAGGGAAAGTGTCAAGTCCATGGCTCCTGATACATCGTTAACATGTTTTTCCAAAGTATTTTTGAAGTGATTAGAAGCATTCTTTTTGTCTGGAAAATCATTATCAGCACAGCTGATATACTGATTGGAAGGAACTTGAAGATCAAAAGGCATCTGCTGAAGCTTGTAGTGCATACCCTGGCATCCTTTTAACAACTCCTGGCTTATGGATGGCACTGAACCAAACTGAAGTCACGCTACATTTAGTACTATGAACTGAAAAACTATAAAAGAAAAGGAAGAAGAAAAAGGTTCTTTTACCATAGAAATAGAGGAAAATCTTGATGCTTTCTGTTGTGTCTCATATCTTATTGCATTTGTATGAGGCATTAGAGATGGTTGTGTGCTTTCTTTCCATGAATTGTGTATACCAAACTCCTTGAAACCAAGATCTTTCATTAGAGTAATTTGCACCCTATATAATTGATGAAGATCGTGAACCTGAAGAAAATTCAATATTAAGAAAGATAAGAATATAAATATAAAGGTGAAGTTACAATTGTTTCACGTATGAGGATCTTTACGCCAAATGAGGGCCTTGTTGTTGATCTTTTCAGTAAGAGACATTGCGGAAATATTGGCGAAAATTTAAGAAACCTAGTTAGTTTTAGCAGCCACATAGTTGGCAAGATTTATACTTTTCAAGCCATGTGGCACTGATGGGTATGCCAAAACCATTAGGTGATTCATTTTTATGGTATCAGATAATGAGCCACCACAGAAGACCAAGTATAAAGATTCATGCAATGGCATTCATGTACCTGCTTCCTAAATATATCCTCCTGGTTCAGCATTGTCTGCTTTAAAGCTTCTTTTAGTGAATCAGCGCTTCTCTGCACAGAATTCACATCAAAATCTCCTTGCGTGAACATTTTCTCCTCGCTGAAGTTGATTATTAGTGCCATGTCAGATCAGATCTTGCAAGGCTTCAACCTCCAGAATAAATAATGCTTGCCAGGATTTTTAATGCTGTGCATTAGGCTCTGTCCTGGCATAGCTAACACAATGAAATAGTAGTTACAAGATAGGCAGACCTAGTTATATAACAAAAGACCAACCATTCTATGAAATTTATTGATCATATCTCGGAGAAGAGGTATCTTTACATTTTTCTATATCATTAATTCATGGTCATTTGAAACTTTCCGAATAATTTCAGAACAATCATTAGGAAATTCTGACATTTTCTAACAACCATGAAAGTTAAACATATCTAAAATCCAGAACAATCTTAGACATCAAAGGCATATCTACTTGTTCTACTTCTTCCCTTTTAACATTTCTGGCTACTCCTGCCAGAAGTTCAAGTTGTGTTATTTCAATTTATTTCGCCAACAGACGAGATAGAAGGACAGCATAAAAAACTTGACACGCCAAACACACATCTCAACTTCTGATTATGTACTCCAACAAAGTGCTAAAAGAAGAAGAAAAACTCCACAGTTAAAGCCTTTTTCCTACTTTGAACCCCTAAATCTTAGTGAACCCGACTGAATCCTACATCACTATTAAACACCGACGAGGAGTACCAACTGCAAGATCAATTTTTCTTTCATCCTTAACCAAGGAATAAAGCTGGCAAAAAAAAAAACCCATGAGACAATTACAGAGTCTATAAATGCAGTAAGAGCTGTATAAACAGTGTATTGTAGATTGAATGGTGTGGGAATTATGAAGATGCTCAGAGAGACCAAAAATGACACACCCAAAAAAGAATAAAATTAAAACTATTTAAAGAGAAAACAAATTCTAGGGATATGCATTTGTCACAAGACTCGCAACTAATATCCGTTCAAAAGGTCAATTCATTTTTACATGGAAAAATTCTTAGCAAAACATTTGCAAAATTAATATACTATTAGAGGATGAAAGATGTACACTGTGCCCAGAATTTTCTTTTCCCTGATATCTAGAGTTTTAAACGCATGATTCTTCCAAAAGCCTCATATAATAAAAGAGATGAAAGAAATAAAAAAAGACTGATTTGCAACAAATTTATAACCATGAACATAGTGATGATGAGCAAGAAGCTATAAATTCAACTTCCAATATTAATAAATTATAAAAAAAATAATAATAATAACAAGAATAAGAAAATTCCATAGATGTAAAGTGAGAGTGTACCAGAAGCATTCTCCTCAAAATGATTCCCATTACACACTAGAAAGAATCTATCAGATCACTGGGACTGCAAAACAAAAAAACAAAAAACAAAACTCTTTTCTCTTTCTTGAAGAGTAATTGCTTTGCTTTAATTTGCATATAATGTATGAGTGTTCCTGTTATCAATATCACCACCTTATTACATAACATTACATCATTATTTCTTTTACTGGTAATTTTATAACCATTCTGTCACTTTCTCACCATTAAAATCTTTGGGATTCCTCATTTCTCTTTCCTTTTTTTTCTCTTTTCTTTTGGGGCACTTAGATTTATGGATGCTTTAACATAGGGTGAGTGGGGGACCAGCCAGTCAGAGAGTGCTTGCTATATATAATATTATAACGACAGTTTCTGCTAAAAGCTTAATATTAGGTTCTAAGTATTTTTTATTATCTTTTTTATATTTGTTGACCCAAATATTTGTTTTGTTTTGTTTAGTTATTAATTTGCAAGTGGTGGTGATAAATATGTTAAGAATTTTAAAAGATTTGTACCAGAATTTGAAAGTGACAAGGCTCATTATGAATTGTTTTGTGGGGTTTATTTGTACCATTTTCTTATTTATTAATCAACTGCTTAATATGTCCTTAGTTAGGGAAATACATTGTTCGGTTACAGTTCAAAATCGTAATCGAATCGTGTAATTGGCAATTCGACATTGACCAAATTGCAATCGAACCTTAAACCGGCCAAACTATATGGTTCGGTTCGATTTAAAGTTTAAAATCATTTTTTAATAAATTAAATTATAATAAAAAAATAAAAATTAAAGATTTACTAAATAGTAAATGAATTAATTTAAATTGTTATAAAAAAAAATAAAAATTAAAGATTTATTAAATAGTAAAAAAATAATAATTTAAATTGTTATAAAAATAATAAAAAATTAAAGATTTATTGTTTTGAAAAAAAAATACACTTAAATAGGCTGTCTACGTATCCTCTTAGGGCGTAAAGGAATCAAAGATCACGTAGTTCTGTTATATTTTATTTTTAATAATTTACCTCATTAACATTTTATTCATCGTCATCTAGGGAAGGCAGTCTGGTTCTTGAGCCTTCGTTTCCAGTTGTGTCTGTGTTATCACATAAATTTTCAAAAGTTTCAGGCTGACTTTCTTATGCACGACGTTTCGCCCTACACCAATCGTCAAGACACGTTTGAGCTTCTAACGTCTCCGATTTCAACTTTATTTTTATGTCATCAAGAATATTGTCGCTCATACTAAATGCATGCTCTATAGATGTAGTTGAGACCGGTGTTGCTAATACCTCACTTGCAATCACGGCTAGGACTGAAAACAATCCTTGATGTTTTGGCCACCAATCAAGTATAAGAAATTGCTCACCTACAAAACCACTTTGGGGAAACTCGAAATTTATCGTTAAATATGCATTAATTTCTGAATTAGTAGTGATGGTATTGGTGGACTATGATTTTTTACTTCGCTGCATTAACCAAATTCTACCAACATGAAGCTTAGATTGTCCAGTTGGTACATTCATGGATTGTGTCGTATCAGCTATTTGAATATTATATCTATTAACATAATCATTGTATAAATCAATTAAAGTTCTCATAACATTATCAATAATTGAAGAAACAATCATAGTTCTTTCACCTAAAAAGAATAATAATTTTGTAAAATATTTTCCAAATATGCTATTTAAAACCTTGGATCCAAAAGAAAAAAACAAGATAAAATAATAATATGTCTATGTAATAATTAAGTCATTTTGTCCTCATTGATACAACACATTTTTTAATTGCATTTGAAGGATCGTCAAAATCATTGTTATGATCATCAAATTCGTTATTAGGATCATCAAAAATATTGTTAGGATCATCAAAAACATCATCAATTCGTTGTTATTATTAGGTTCGGCTAATACCCCAACAATGTCAAGACTAAGGAGAAAAAAATTTGAAGTTTTATAATAAACACCACTTCAAATATTTGTAGTATCATTAAAAAATTTAAAATATCTAAATTTTTTGAACGAATTTTCCAATTACTAGAATATAAAACTACAATGTATTGATAGCGAGCAACAAATGAACATAATAAATCTTTATATTCGAAACTTTAAAGAGATTGAGATAATAAGAGAATAAATTGATTGAATATATGAAATTTGAAAAATTGAGAGAGTGAGAAGAGAATAATGATTTTGTAGTTTTGGAAAATGAGTTAAATGGTTATTAATAGTGTTTTTTGATTTTTTTTATGATGCCTAAAATGCCCCCAAAATATAGTTATTGGGAAGGGTAAATTAGACATTTTAAATTTTTATTATTATTAAAAATAGTTTTTGACCGTTACGGTTAACGATTGAAATCGTTAGTCGTTACGGTTAAAGGCTAACGGTTTCGAACTGTAACGGTTACGGTTCAAACCGGTCCAACCGTCCAAACTGGCGGTTGGAAATTGTCCAACCTTAACTGAATCAGACTCGAACGATTTGGTTATGGTTCGTAATTCGGTTGCATAGTCAACAATTTGATTTAGGATTATTGAACGGTTCGGTTGCGGTTCTGAACCGCAACCGTGTGAATGTTTATCTTTAGCTATACTTATTACGTAGGCTCTAAGAGTGAATATAGATTTTTTTTGAAAACATATTTTAATTATGTGATTATTTTAACTATTATACGTTAATCTTCTAGTATTAAATTTGTAATATTTACTGGATTTATTTGGATCGAATCAGATCGGATTTGGCTCTCGAATCCGATCGAATCGTGTTTGGTTCGTTTGTCGAATTTCGGATCGAATCAGATAAATTTGATAACTATCGGATCAAATCAGATTTTATCCGATTTGATAACAAATCCGAATCCGATAGAGAATCTAATTTGATAACAGATTCGAATCCAATAGAGAATCTGATTTGATAATAAATCCGATAATAGATTCAATTTGATAACAAATCCGATTCGATAACAGATTCGATTCGAAAAATTGACCCGAAAATTTATAAATTCATAATAATTTTATCGAATAGGATCGGATAACTTAAAATTCAAATCAACTTTATCAAATCGGATTCGTTATCGAATCGGATCCGTTATCAAATTGAATCCACTATCAGATTCGTTATCAAATCGGATGCTCTATCGGATTCGGATCTGTTATCATATCGAATTTATCCGATTCGTTAAGATATCAAATCGGATCGAATAAATCTGATTCGATTCGATAGTTATCGGATCAAATTCGATCCGATCCAATAAGGATTCAAAATCCAATCGAACCAAACAAATCAACTCTTATCGAATCGGATCGGATTCGAATTCGGTCATATCCGAATCCGAATCCGATAATGCCCACCCCTAAATGAAACGGATCGTATCTTTCGTTGCTTTGTATGAAAATGATTTTGAAACTGAGACTGAACTCACGCGCAACAAGACGCGTTATGATTCAATGAATCTTTAGTGTCTGAAATATCCAATAGAAGTGGGTACTTGCATTTGACTAACTTCCTATACACACGTGGTTGGATTATTAATTTTTTTTATCCAGAGTATGAGCAGAGGTGGCTATAGTTCGGTCACGGTTAGAAACTGTAATTATGTATGAATCATATAGTTAACCATAATCGAACCAAATCGTACGGTTCGGTTATGGTTAATCATTTTTTTTACCTCTAAGTGTGAGTATTATTAGATTATTGAAGTGTAAAATCACTTTTTATGTCCGAAATGTATTTAAGTTCGAACTATTTGAAAAAAAAATATGATGTGTCTTTTATAGTTGATAGTTTTAAGGAATAAATCATGTCATTGGTTAAATGCTTCATTTTACTATTGGAGCGGATGTGGGACCTATAGGGTCGGATATGTGATTCGCGCAACGGAAGTGGGTCTAACTCGTAGATATCAAGCATGTGTGTTTTTTTTTAAAATAATTTAATGAATATCATATTCCATTACGAGTGTATATGAAAAAAAGGGAACTGAATCGAAGTCCGGAAACTCTAAATCAGAAGAAAACAAGTTTCAGCACGCGAGTGCACGACGCGCGCACTGTACAAAAATTAATTTTTTTTTATAATTTTTCTTCATCAGCTCTCTGTAGAGAGCTGGTGGAATTGGGTTTTTAACCCAATTTATTTCCAACCTTCCCTAAACACTTCCAAACACCCAAAATTAAATTTTAACATCAAAACCAACATCAACACATTTTAACGAATAAAATCATGTTTTTCAAAATATCAAATATTTTTACAAAAAATATAAATTTATTCTAAATACGCACATGCGTAAATTTTGAATCTAAAACACAAACCAAATTAGAATCCCACAATGAAGTGACTCATAAACAATTTTAGGTCACTCAAAGGTGGTCAAGTGATTCTAGAATGGTAATCATAGTTCCAAGTTTTTGTCTAGAGTTCCAAACTCTAATTTTAAGTTCATGTCTACATGAACATTTTTCACTCAATCACAAGCATATTGTGTTTATGCTTCCAAAGCATCCATACACAAATTTATTAGCCTAATTTCAACTTCAGGCTATATTATTATGTATCAAATACAAAAACATAGCATATTAGAGAAAATCAAACTTACCTAGTAAGCTTGAACTCAAGATCTAATATTCTCCTCCTTCTTGAAAAATATAAAGAACTTCCAAAGCTTATCTGAACGCTTCTTTAGGCTAATTTCTCTTACGTTTTGCCTTGATGCTTAATCGCTTAAAAAATTACCCAAGATTGCCTTTTATAGTGAAGCTTATGTAATTTTTAATTAATAAAAATTTTAAACAATTTTTAAATGGGCTTAATCCAATTTGTCCAAATATGTATAATTAAGTGTGACTAATCACCTTTGTCTACCACTTTGATTTAATCCAATTAAATCTAGACAAAGTTTAACTAATTGATTAGTTCATTATCTACCACTTTGATTTAATCCAATTAAATCTAGACAAAGTTTAACCAATTTGATTAGTTCATTGTCTAACATTTTGATTTAATCCAATTAAATTAAGCCAAATACACATATTATTACATATTTTGTAATTACCAAAATATCTTCCAATGGTAGAGATATTTATAAAATTACAACAAAACCCTTGTGTTTATGCTTCCAAAGTATCTATACACAATTCATTAGCCTAATTTCAACATCAAGCTACGTTATTATATATCCAATACATAATACATGACTATATGCTTCATTAATGAAAATAACTCACTAATGAAAACATAGTTTTAGAGAAGATCAAACTTACCTAATAAGCTTGATTCCAAGATCCAATCTTCTTCTCCTTATGAAATATTGTAGAGAGCTTCCAAAGTTAGCAAGTTTGACTCCAAGATCTAATCTTGATTCCATTGCTAACAAGCTTGATTCCAAGATCTAATCTTGATTTCTCCGTGTTGAAATGTTGTAGAGAACTTCCAAAGCTTCTCTAAACATTTACTTAGGCTAATATTTCTAAATCTTGCTTGTTTTAGCTTTCACAAGCTTAACTTTCTTAAGCTCAAGCTAAATTAAAAATTTGCTCAAGTTTTCCTTTTATAGCAAAACTTATGCAATTTATTATTAATACAAGTCTCAATCACCTTTTAGGTTGGCTTAATCCAATTTGTTCAAATATGTATAATTATGTGTGACTAATCACATTTGTCTACCACTTTGATTTAATCCAATTAAATCAAGGTAAAGTTTAACAAATGGATTAGTTCATTGTCTACCACTTTGATTTAATCCAATTAAATCAAGACAAATACATCTATTATTACACATTTATAATTACCAAAATATCCTCCAATGGTAGAGATATTTATGAAATTACAACAAAGCCCTTGTGTGATTTTGGATTAATCCAATTGGGTCAAAGTAAATAATTAATGTTATCCAATAACACTTAATTATTTTAATTGATCATTATAATATCAAATATTATTTATTATTAAACATTATCGGCTACCCAAGTGCTTAATGCGTACACTTCATATTGTGAGACTCTCTAAGTGTAGACACGTTCGTGATATAAGCCTAACGTATATGTATGTAATGAGGCTACCTTGATCCCCGTAGGCTGCTATGAGGGTGGTGGGCCGAAGTATAGATGGTCGGAGGTTCTGGAGGTTCCGATGAGAATGATTAAGCTTAGAGTTATAATGATTAAGTTGGAACGAGGATGCTTATGATTCATATTCCATCTTATAGGTCTCAAAAGGCAAACTTCAAACCAAAAACAAAGGTCTCATTAATGAGGGTGGGGTCCACTAACATGATTAAATTTTATCTTCCCATGTTGTGGCAGCTGATTGTTCGGAGAATAATTACCATTTTGAAAATAAACCTCCTTCGGTGGGATATCTGGAAAATGAAGTTTGACCGGAATTGGGCTTTGGGAAGTCAACTGAACTTCAGCCCAATATCGATTTAGACACTGTTTGGAGGTATTGGGCTACATTCAATATTGGGTCTAAGATAAATGGACGAAAATGCCCTTGGCACAAATTTGACCCATACAGTTTGTCTCATACTCTCTAAGCCAAGAAGTCATTGACTTGGAGAGTATTGTCGAGCATGTTGCCTGGGATATGGAGTGTAGGAGTACCTGGTTGTGGACGTCGTATGGATCTGTCAATAGGCTCCATGTTGATGGAGCTAAACAAACATCCAAGATCTTCAGTCGATCAATCTTGAACGTGGATGTCATATGAATCTGTTAACAGTGATAACACATTAAATAATTTGAGTTGTTATCAAAAGTGAACCTCAGTCGATCATAAATCATCGGGGGGTCTACATGTCGACTGGACCAGATGAAGGCCAGGACAATCTGCGGCCTACTGGTCCTGAAGAGGAGCCAGAGGGAGTCTTCATGTTGTCTAGACTAGATGAAGGTCCAAGTCTTGAGCTAGGCTCGACATGAGCCAATGGGGAATGTTCCTGTCGACTGGACTAGATGAATGTCAGTACAATCTCCAGCCGACAGGTCCTGAAAAGGAGCCAGGGGGAGTCTTCATGTCGTCTGGACCAGATGAAAGTCCAGGTCTTGAGCTGGACTCGACATGAGCCAATAGGGAATGTTCTCGTC
>SKCR01033239.1:0-120629 GCA_019454045.1 Zanthoxylum bungeanum
ACATTCTTGTGTATATAAGGAGGTTAGTGGGAGCGCACTGACAGTTAAATTCCATATTGCAATTGGTGAAAGCTTGGCTTTCATAGATATTCTTTCATAGAAATTCTCCGTAGAATTCTGGGGAGTAACAAACCTTTATTCAAGGAATAAAGATCTACTGGGATAGATTTGGAGTTTGTTAACACTCTCTGGGAAATTGTACATTTAAAATGTACTGTATTGGTGTCTCATACGCTTCGAGCATATGGAGTCACAATCGGGTCAATCCAAGTGATAGTCACTGGATTGAAGTTAAGAACATCTGTTAGTATCACTGAGAACTAAAGATGCTATCTTTTACTATGGAGAAGGAGAACTTGATGTGACTGGGATCACTGCAGCAAGTTTCCAAACGATTAAATACTGCGGTACTATAAAGTTTGAATAACGGGACAGTGAGCTGGAAATCTTCCGAGCAAGATAACTGTTGCCAAATAAACAACTAATGCGGATTATTGCTGCAGCTGAGGCAGCAATAGAAGCCATTTGGGTCGATAATAAATCTAATTAGATTAGATATAGTTCTGTTAGCAGCTGAGCTAGGCGTCAGCACAAGGCTAAAGAATTAAAGGTCTCATCGACGATCCAGATATATACTTCTATATTCATCTGATTCGTTCGGATCATACATCGTGGCGATGTGATGATCGTATAAATCGCGTCAGGCGATAATCAAACAAATCCGCTGACGAAAACCTTTCCTCAGCAATTTGAGCGAACCTTACATAGTTCGGGTGTAGGACACTTGAGTGACTCGCTACGTGCCAAGTGGGAGATTGTTGGATAATATGACCCATAGCGTCACTATTTGCACAGAACATTGTGTTGCTGTAGCAAAATTAACTATGTAACAAGGAAATTGCACTCTATCATTTGTGATTAGATCACCATAGATATATAAATGAAGAGAGGTCCCTATGATTAGTTCCTGGATTGAGATGATATGAGACAGCATCAGTCCACGAAGGATTAATCATTAAATATCCCTAGCCGTAGTATTATCGAGGCTGGACATCGATAATGCGGAATAGGCTAGTATTGCACTTGTGCGCGTTGTGAGGGCACAACAGCATAGTTCTCATATATATAAGTATTGGATACTTGTGCAAGTGCAATAGGAGGTCGTGTTTCACCGATGGTACGGGAAACAGCTTCGCTCTGGATAGACCCTTCGAAATCCCATTGGTATTATGTCTATGTGTCTATGGAGGCCGAAATCAAGGTAGGTGTGTATAGTCTTAACCTGAGACTTACATCGCTAATGCTTACGACAATCGATATACTTTAGTTGAGGTCGTCTAGGACTGTAACTGGTTCTGTGTACGCCAATGCCGGGTATATTGAGAATCGTAGTGTATTGGATGTGATGTCAAGACGGAAGTGTCACTCCAGTCATAATGGAGATGATGTCACGCAGGATACGGTATTAGTGCTCTTAAAGTGATGCGCATCCAATCGTGATATTATGACCAGGTCATGAATATCCGATTATAGAGACTAGTTACCAGACATCCGATATGTGTTTCGGACGGGGCAGACACTTATCCAGCCCCAGCCCTAGCACGTGATTATCCGATACTGGGCCGATATGCACAATACATTAGTATACTACGCTTGATACAGATCTTAATATTCTTAAATGGATATGTCCGGAGAATTAGGTAGACTTGGTGCTTTGCTAGGAGTCGACCTTGTCTCGTAAATCGGTAGAACGTAGTACTTGGTACGTACGTGATTCGGATACTCCGACGACCGTATTTACTGCCAGATTATCCGGGGATCTCATGGGTCGCTTCCCGATAATCCACCGATGACGCACAACTCGCACTCTTGAATAATCTGGGATTATACAGAAGAGAGAGAAAATTAATCTAGGATTAATAACGGAGATGTTTTATCCGGGATAAAATGTCGTCTAAAGAGAGAGAACGATTAATTCGGAATTAATTGATGTATTAATATATTGGATATATTAGACGAAATTAGATTTCGACGCGGAATTAAAATTAGATTTTAATTCGGGCAAACGAGTTAATTAGAATCAATTCGTTAGCGACGTAAATAATAATTTCGGTAGCCGCAATTATTCGATTGAATTACGTCGCGACGTAAGCTCGGTATTTCGGAAATATCGAACCGAACGCGTGAGTGCACGTGGCCCACTTTCATTTGGAAACGTGTGGGGCCCACATGACACATGTCATTCTAATGCTTTGCATGTAGATTGTGTACATTGCACTCAATGTCATTGCATGGAGTTTGAGTGTTTGACACTCTAAGCCATTGCATGTTATGTGTCATAATTTTATTATTAATTTAATGAAAATTATGGCATAAATATAAATTGATTTTTGGTAAATCATTTTAAGACAATACAAAACTTCTTCTCTCTCATTTTTTCTCCTCTTCTCACGCCCAAAACTGAAACATGTTACTGGTTTGGAACCAATTTTGGCGTGGACTTTAGGGAAGCAAAGAGTGGATTTTCATGGTGGAAATTCAAGTGCTAGCACACTACGAGTCTTGCGAAGGTGGTAGGGAGGTTCACCCATGAGGCGGGATTCATCCGACGGAGTTTGGAGCTTCGTTTTGAGACCCGAAACTGCCAAGACAGTGAGCATGGACTGCTGCAGTGGGCTTACAAAGGCAGTGCGTTTTTGGGCATGATTCGTCTTCAAATCGACATAACCGATCAATGTAAGTATTCCGCTATCTTCGTTGGTGTATTCACGCATGTTTTCATGTCTTGTTTGATCTTGGGACCTTAGATAATTACCAACAAAAATATCATGCACTGATTTGGTGACGAACTCATGTCTTTTGGCTTCTGCAAGAAATACAAACAAAAAATCGAAGAAATGCTCAATGTTAAGTAACCCAATGGGCTTCCGATGAATATTTAAGTGTGCCCATGATGCTACTGTAAACATTTCCTCAAATGTCCCAAGCCCTCCTGGTAACGCAATAAACGCATCTGCAGTATTGATCATTTCATGAATTTGTTCGGGCATTCCAGATACGATGCGTTCATCTCCATTTGTTTGTCCGATTAAGTGTTCGTCCGCCAAAGGTTTTGGAATGATTCCCAGAACATGACCGCCACCATCCTGAACAGCTTTTGAAATACTTCCCATCAATCCAAGATTGCCACCGCCATATACCAGGTGCATATTTCGCTCCGCTATGACTCGCCCCAATTCCTTCGCAGCCTCGATGAATTCTGGTTTATTACCAGAATTGGATCCACAGAAAACACAAATTCGCTTGATTCGCTGCTGTGAAGTTGCTTCCATTTTCTCTCTCTTATTTAGATGTGTATCTCTGAATGGATTGAAGAGAAAATGCATAGCTGAATTTATAGACCTGGAAATGGGTGAGTAAAAATTGCACTAGTATCTGCCAAATGACAATTATTAGATGAACGTTAAAATAAATCGTGAAAAGTCAAAAAGTATAAATCTTGTCGGCGAAAATAAAGATAAAAACAAAAGAAAAGCAAATCAAAGCAATAATTAAGGCAACAGAATTGTGTACGCAATACGCCACTAGTTTGGTATATAAATTCATCAGGATGCGTCTCAAGAATCCATTCCTTACTCAGCCACCACTAATGAATTAGCTCTCATCTTTGTGATTGCCAAACACCATTCCTTCTGTCTTAAAATGCTCCGTTCGTGCTTTCCCTGAAAAACTAACACACAAAATTAAAAACTCTACAACATGTATACACAAAATATAAAAATTACAAAAAATTGCATGGGTTGCCTCCCTGCTAGTGCTAAATTTTTCGTCTTCAGCCAGACGTGACTGAAATTCATCTGTTAAGGAGGTTTCAATGTCGTTTTAGATGTCCGATCAAAAACAATCCCGTGAGCGTTGCTTTTGAAGGGTCTCTTCCAACGGTAAGGTGGCAAAAAGAGTTTTGTCCCATTCAGTGCTCGTGCCACCTTTTTGCTCCTTGTTGTTCCAGTGGTTCCTGCAAAGAAAGAAAGAAAATCAGGAGGTCTTATATGGTGCTTAACTTGGAATGGAAGTTCCATTCTGTCAAACTTCTGGGTGATATCTTTGATTAGTACTCCCCGATACAGCGATGTTTTTCCTGAATGTTCTGGATCTTTATTAAGGTCAGACATTTGCGCCTCCATTTGCTTTGTTTCTTGTTCCACCTTTTCTTTACAGATGTATTGTAAAATTTTTGTATTCAGCTCTTCATCTGTCATCTGTGAAATACATGCTCCATAAGTATCTGCCTGAGGATGTAAAGATGTTTTTGTCATTTGGTTTTCATCCTCTGATATGACTGGAATGGATGGTTCAGATAGATCTTCTTCAAACATCATGGTAAAGAATGCTCCAAGATCTTCATTTTGAGGATTGAAAGTTTGATCCTCCGTTGTTGGTGTAGTTGGTACAAATAGATCAGCTTCATCCTCGTCAGAATCTGAATAATAAAAGTCAAATTGAGACTTTACCGGTTCGGGTTCCTGAACTGATACCTCTGGTTGTTGATACTGCTCAGCCTCCTCCTTTGTTGAAGTGTCATTGTGAAATGATTGGTATTTGAAGGCTTCATCAGTGTCATCTGAAACTGGTTCTTGAGGTATGTAGTCCTGGTTTTCTGTGAATTGTCTCATTTGATCTGTCATCCTCTGAATGAATTCTGATTGTCTCTGAATACTTTCAAGTTGCTTCAGGCTTGTTTCAAGCATTGTATCCAACTTTTCGTCTCGTTTCTTGGAAAAAATTTTGAACATATCAATCAATTGTTCTTCCTCTGATGGTTCTGGTTTTTGTTGAGGATAGTAGGTGGATGGTGGATAAGATGGAAAATATGATGGTTCTGGCATCCAGTGATAATTGTTGGGCTGGACAACAGGCCTCAGAAAACCGGACTGTTGCTCCCAGATGTGGGGTGTATCTTCTTGTAAAGCTCGTAATCTTTCAATCTCCCAGTAGTGTTCCATTTTTAAATCACCTGAAAATACAATAAAGAAATAAAAATTACAGATAAAGATAAAGAAAATTAGATACAAGTAAATTGGATAGCTTCAAAATTAACACTCAAGAAATATAAGTCCCCGGCAACGGCGCCAAAAACTTGACCGGCGTAAACACACACGTATAACGCAAGCGCACGTATCGTTCAAGTAGTATAAAAATATCGATCCCACGAGGACTTAATTCCTACTATTGTTATTAATTATTGAATCTATTTATTTACAGATATCTAATTAAATGAAGAAGAGAATGATTGTTTGATTGGTTGAAAGTGGTTTTACAAAATAAATAAATAAATAAAAAGACAAAAGAAAATACTAAGGAAAATAACAAAAGACACAAAGATCTAGGGTCGTGAATCATTCTAATATCATTTAAAAGATGAAGTGGTTATTTTATGTTTGTGTAATAAATCAGTTTACTAACCTGGAACACTAAATTATGCAAAAGCCTATGTCGATGGTCAGACGCAAATACCCAGTTTAACCCAATTGAACCATATGTCTATGTCAACCAAATTATCTGGATTCATTAAGTTTAAGTTCCAATTATGGCTACCCCCGCCCGACAGGTATATTCCTATCCTGTAAGGAAATCTATTAAAGGGTTATCTATCCTCAAGGAAGATCGTGGGCTATTAAGTGTAAGGCTGAAACCTAAAATCTCTATGTCTAGTTCATTTTAGATTTACCACATCAATCTTATTGGTGATCAGACAACAAGAAGCATTAAGCTTAAGATTTAATAAGTAAACCTTTAAATTACCCAAACTATAAAATAACCCCTTATAAACCGGTGATATTAGAATTCATCACAACCCCAGATAACTAACACATAACTAGGGCTAGTAACAACTTAAAAGTAAAAGACATAAAGTAAAAATACTGAAAAGTAAAAGACATAAAGTAAAACTGAAAAGTAAAATAAAATAAAATGCTAAGGTAAAAGGAATTACTTTTACTACTACTAATTTAGATATCTCCCATAAAATAATATATAAACTTGTGATAATAATACCAACCGACCATATAGGCGGTATCCTGATTAAGTCAAATTAAGTCCAACCAGCCATAAAGGCGGAACCAAAATTAAATGCCAACCGACCAATCTGGCGATATCCTTTATTAGTCAGGTTTAAACCAGATTAAAATGAATTACCAACCGACCAATCTGGCGGTATCCTTTTTAAGTCAATATTTTAAATAGTGAATATATTATTTTTAAGGGAGATTAATCTAAATAGTAACAGTAAAAGAATCACCTTTCACCCTAGCTGGAGAAGTTACCTCCTCATGGTAAATAGTAAAAACTGTAAAAAGTAAAAAGTAAAAAGTAAAAATTAAATTACTATTATTACAAAAAGTAATTAAAATTATTTACAAAACTAAAAACTAAAAATAAAAAAAAAACTAAAAACTAAAGAATCTAGAGAGAGAAGCTCTCTCTTTAGAAGGAATTGAAGAGAGAGGAAGGTGCAATGAATTCTGAAATCTCGAGCTCAATTTATAGGCCTCGGTAGGATCCAGCGTCGCGACGCCAGATTTGTCGACGTGGCACGCTCTGGTTCGCTGGTTTGAAGATTCTGGATAAGATGATAAGGTGACACGTGGCAGAGTGGTTGGGCTTCAATTATTGTGACACGTGGCGGCTTCTGATTGGTAGCTGAGATTCTTATTCGCCACGTGTCAGATAAGGATAGGATACTCAATTATTGATGCTGACGTGGCACTGACGTGACGGTGATGTGGCGATGACGTGGCGACACGTGGGAAAGAGACTGTCGGCACCATAGAATTACGACACGTGTCACGCTGTGATTGGCTGATGCTGACGTGGCAAGTTGACTTGGTTGACCTTGTGACGTGGCGGATGACGTGGCGTGACACATGGCGAAGTTGACTTTTTGACCGATGACATGGCTGATGACGAGGCGACACGTGTCAACTCTGAGTGTCGGCAGCATATGATGATGACACGTGGCACGGCGCACGTTAGCAGGTCGGCTGTGATGGTGACACGTGGCACGGCGCATTTTAGCAAAGTCAAACTTTTCTCAGATTCTGATTTGTGGACCCGGCGCACGTTAGCACTGTTCGGCGTATTTTAGACGTCGCGACGCGGAAGTCTGGGCGTCGCGACGCGCAAAAGACCAAAATATCCCTGTTGACGCATTTTTGTCCGTTTTTGCCCCAAATTGCCTCCAATGCTTTCCAAACTTTATTTTATCTACAAAATAACACAAAACATATCAAAACGTTCACAAAACTCAAGAACCTATACAAAATATTAGGTTAAATGAGTGGGAAATAGTGATATAAATACCACTCATCAGTTTTCAAAAAACCGTGTGAGATCAGAGAGGGAAAAAGAAATGTGTTAAGTATATTTATTTTTATTTTCCAAAAATAAATCAAATACCAAAACCATTTAAAATCTCAAAAGTCAAAAAGAAATTAATAATCAATGTTTTCCAACTACCAACATCACTATTCACATCAACTCACATCACTCAATCAAGTGACAACTTGTCACATCACTCAAAGTGACAATTGATTTGATGCTTGATGTGACTAATGATTTTACGCTTGATTTGACTTGCATGCCGCACTCGAATTCGAAATGTGAATGCACTCGCAAACAATCTCGGGCTCGGGTTCGCTAATTCCAAATTAACAAATTTTCCGTTGCGACGCAATTAAATGATTACGCCTAGTAAAATCACTATTCACGTCGCTAACGAATTAATTCTAAATTAACTAGTTCGCCCGAATATAAATCCAACTTTAATTCCGCGTCGAAATCCAATTTCGTATAATATATCGAATATATTAATTTATCGATTAATTCCAAATTAATCGTTATCTCTCTTTAATCGATATTATATCCCAGATAAAATATATCTGCAATTAATCCCAGATTAATTTTCTCTCTCATCTAATTAATCCCAGATTAATTAAAAGTGCGAGTCATACGTCATCAAAGAATCTTCGGGAAATGACCCATGAGATCCCCGGATATATTGGCAGTAAATTCGGTCGTCGGACTATCCGAACACGTACGTACCAAGTACGACGTTTTACCGATTTACAAGACAAGGTTGGCTTCTAGCAAAGCGCCATGCCTACCAAATTCTCCAGAAACATGCTTACAGGAATAAGCAATTTATATCAGGCGTAGTATCCGTGGTATTGTGTATGTCGATCCAGTATCGGATGATCACGTCCTAGGCCTGGGGCTCGAATTGTGTCTCCCCAGTACGAAGCACATGTCGGACGTCTGGTGACTAGTCTCTATAATCGGATATACAAGACCTTGTCATAATATCCCGATAGCTGCAACATTTAAGAGAACCAGTTCCGTATACTACGTGACCATCATCTCCACTATGACTGGAGTGATACTTCTGTTTGACATCACACGCAACACACTACGATTCTCAATATACCCAGCATTGGCATACACAGAATCTGTTAAAGTCCTAGACGACCGCAACCAAAGTATATTGATTGTCGCAAGTATTAGCGGTGCAAGTCTCAGGTTAAGACCAAATACACCTACCCTGATTTCGGACTTCCATAGACACATAGTCATACTACCAATGGAATTCCGAGAGGGTCTATCCAGAGCGAAGCTGTTTCCCGTACCATCGGTAAAACACAACCTCCTATTACACTTGCATGAGTATCCTATACCCAAATATATGAGAACTATGGCGTTGTGCCCTCACAACGCGCACAAGTGTAATACTAGTCTTTTACGTATTTATCGATGTCCATTCTCGATAATACTCTGACTATGGATATTTAATGATTTATCCTTCGTGGACTGATACTGTCTCATATCATTCTCCGTCTAGGAACAAATCATAGGGACCTTCTATCATTTATACATCTAGGAGATCAAATCACAAATGATAAGAGTGCAATCTCATTTGTCACATAGTTAATTTGTACAACAACACCATGTTCTGTACAAATAGTGACACTATGGGTCATAATTGTCCAACACCATGATATCCGAAATGAATTCCATGTATATCAACCAAGTTTGTATACTAGTTGATGTACCGCAAGGCATTGAGCCTATTGGTACTATATAAGTCTTCAAAGAAGACGTACATGGATGGAAACATACCAATGTATAAAGCTAGGCTTTTAGCGGAAAGCTATCGTTATCAACATTGTGTTGATTACGACGAAACCTATTACCTATTGCCACGGTAAATCCATTTGGGTAATGTTTACTAATGCGGCATGTTTCATTTATGAAATATGACAGCTGAACGGGAAAATCACATTCCTGAAAAGGAAACCTTTTGGAGGATGTTTACAACATCCTGTCGGTTTTGTCGTACCAAAACAAGCAAACAAGGTTTGCAGGTTATTCGATCCATGTTTGGATTGAAGCAAGCATTGTGTTCTTGGAATTATCATTTTGATGTAATCATAATGGTTTATGATTTAATTCAAAACGAAAAATGATTCTTGTGTATATATTGAGGTTAGTGGGAGCGCACTGACAATAATGTCTTATAAAATAATGATAATATGTCATTTCTTGGAAATGATATTCCCATAAAACAATCGGCGAAAGCTTGGCTTTCGAGAAAACTCTCCCAGAAATCGTACATTGAAAAATATACGCGACATGGTGTCTCATACGCTTTGAGCATATGAATTCACAAACAGGCCAATCCAAGTGATAGTCACTGGATTGAAATTAAGAACATCCTTTAGTTTCTTAGAGAACTAAGGATGTTGTCTTAAACTATGGAGAAGGATAACTTGAAGTGACTGGGATCACTGCTACAATTTTCCTAACCGATAAAAATGGTACTGTACAGTTTGAATAACGGAACAGTGAGCTGGAAATCTTCCAAGCAAGATACTGTTACCGTATAAACAACAAATACGGGTTATTGCTGCAGCTGAGGCAGCAATAGAAGCCATTTGGGTCGATAATCAATCTAATTAGATTAGATATTGTTCTTTTAGCAGCTGATCTAGGCTACAGCGCAAGCTAAAGAATTAATGTTCTCATCAACGATCCAGATATATACTTCGATATTCATCTGATTCGTTCGGATCATACATCGTGGCGATGTGATGATCGAATAAATCACATCAGATGATAATCATGCAAATCCACTGATGAAAGCCTTTTCTCAGCAGTTTGAGCCAACCGTACATAGTTCGGGTGTTAGACACTCAAGTGACAGGCTATAAGATAAGTGGGAGATTGTTGGACAATTATGACCCATAGCGTCACTATTTGTACAGATCATGGTGTTGTTGTACAAATTAACTATGTGACAAAGGAGATTACACTCTTATCATTTGTTATTAGATCACCAAGATGTATAAATGATAGGAGGTTCTTATGATTTGTTCCTGGAATGAGAATGATATGAGACAGTATCAGTCCACGAAGGATAAATCATTAAATATCCCTAGTCAGAGTATTATCGAGATTGGACATCGAGAATGCGTAAAAGACTAGTATTACACTTGTGCGCGTTATGAGGGCATAACGACATAGTTCTCGTATATTTAGGTATAGGATACTCATGCAAGTGTAATAGGAGGTTGTGTTTTACCGATGGTACGGGAAACAGCTTCGCTCTGGATAGACCCCCTCGGAATTCCATTGGTAGTATGACTATGTGTCTATGGAAGTCCGAAATCAGGGTAGGTGTATTTGGTCTTAACCTAAGACTTGCACCGTTAATACTTGCGACAATCAATATACTTTGGTTGCGGTCGTCCAGGAATTTAACAGGTTCTGTGTACGCCAATGCTGGGTATATTGAGAAGAATCGTAGTGTGTTGGGAGTGATGTCAAGACGGAAGTATCACTCCAGTCATAGTGGAGATGATGGTCACGTATGATACGGAACTGGTTCTCTTAAATGTTGTAGCTATCTGGATATTATGAGAAGGTCATGTATATCCGATTATAAAGACTAGTCACCAGACGTCCGACATGTGCTTCGTACGGGGGAGACATAATTCCAGCCCCAGTCCTAGGACGTGATCATCTGATACTGGATCGACATACACAATACCACGTATACTACGCCTGATATAGATCGTTTATTCCTGTAAGCATGTTTCTGGAGAATTTGGTAGGCATGGCGCTTTGCTAGAAGCCAACCTTGTCTTGTAAATCGGTACAAACGTAGTACTAGGTACTTACGTGTTCGGATACTCCGACGACCGAATTTACTGCCAACATATCTGGGGATCTCATGGGTTGCTTCCCGAAGATTCACCGATGACGTATGACTCGCACTTTATTAATCTGGGATTAATTAAACGAGAGAGAAAATTAATCTGGGATTAATTACGGAGATATTTTATCTGGGATAAAATATCAATTAAAGAGAGAGAACGATTAATTTGGAATTAATCGATAAAATTAATATATTCGATATATTGAACGAAATTGGATTTTGACACGGAATTGAAATTAGATTTTAATTCGGGCGAACGAGTTAATTTAGAATTAATTCGTTAGCGACGTGAATAGTGATTTTGCTAGGCATAATTAATTAATTATGTCGCAACGGAAAATTTGTTAATTTGGAATTAGCGAACCCGAGCCTGAGATTGTTTGCGAGCGCATTCGAATTCGAGTGCGGCACGCAAGTCAAATCAAGCATCAAATCGCTAGTCACATCTAGCGTCACATCATCCGTCAATCAAGTGATAGATGTCTTTCACTGTGAGTGATTGACACCAGTCACTATTCATTGATTGATGGAAGTTGATGTAAGTGGTTGGCATTTATGGTTTCACTTTTTTGGAAAAAGAAAAATGGTAAATGGTTTTTGGAAAATAAAAAATGTATGAGATACACAAATTAACCACCAACCACACAACTCTCTTTCTCTTTCTTCTTGCCTCTCTCTCGCCCAAATAGGGGCTGTTTTTCTTCTGGTTTGGCAGCCCACTACCGAGACCAAGTGAAGGAGAAATAAGGTGATTTTGTGGCAAGATGATCCAAAGCCGAAAATGGAGGAGCCATGACAGTGAACTGCCGTGAACCTGTAGATGGCAGAAAATCGATTTTTGTTGTCCACCGCATCGCTCAACCGATCGATGTAAGTATTCTGCAACTTCGTTGATTGTATTCACATGTGTTTTATGCTTTATTATTCGATCCTCGGGACCATAGAACTCCAACAGCTGCAGCTGAAGCAGCAATAGAAGCGATTTGGATCTATAATAATCCTAATTAGATTAGGTGTAGTTCTGTTAGCAGCTGAGTTAGGCTACAGCACAGGCTAAAGAATTAATGGTCTCATCAACGATCCAAGTATATACTTCAACTATTCATCTGATTCGTTCGGATCATACATCGTGGCGATGTGATGATCGAATAAATCGCATCACATGATAACATTGCAAATCCGCTGACGAAAGCAGTTTCTCAGCAGAAGTTTGAGCGACCAGTACATAGTTCAAGTGTAGGACACTTGAGTGATTGGCTATAGGCCAAGTGGGAGATTTTTGGACAATTATGACCCATAGCATCACTATTTGTAGAGAACATGGTGTTGTTGTACAAATTAACTATGTGACAAAGGAAGTTACTCTTTTATCATTTGTAATTAGATTAACGGGATATATAAATGATAAAAGTCCATATGATTAGTTCCGGATTATTAAGATATGAGACAGTATTAATCCACTAAGGTTTAATCATTAAAATAGCCATAGTCGTAATATTATCGAGATTGGACATCGATAATGCGGAATAGACTAGTATTACACTTGTGCGCGTTGTGGGAGCATAACGGCATAGTTCTCATATATTTAGGTATTGGATACTCATGCAAGTGTGATAGGAGGTTGTGTCTACCGATAGTACGGAAACAGCTTCGCTCTGGATAGACCCATCAGAATTCCATTGGTAGTATGACTATGTGTCTATGGAAGTCCGAATCAGGGTAGGTGTATTTGGTTTTAACCTGAGACTTGCATCGCTAATACCTGCGACAATCAATATACTTTGGTATTTGGTTGTCCTCTGATGCGACCTTCTCGATTTTCACATCGCCACGATGTATGATCTCACGAATCAGATGGAAACGTCGAAGAACATGCTTGGATCGTTGATGAGACTGCGGTTCCTTAGCCTGCGCTATAGCCCTGTTATTGTCACAATACAATGGAACGGGCTCAGTTGCTAACGGAACTACTCCTAATCCAATTAGGAATTTACGGATCCAAACTGCCTCTTTTACCGCTTCAGCTGCAGTAATATACTCCGCTTCTATTGTTGAATCGGCAATAGTCTCTTTCTTGGAAGATTTCCAGCTTACTGCTCCGTTGTTAAAACAAAATACGTACCCGGATTGCGACTTACAGTCATCTTTATTGGTTTGGAAACTTGCATCGGTATACCCAGTTACCTCAAGTTCTCCATCTCTATAGATTAAGAAAGCATCATTAGTTCATCTAAGATACTTAAGGATATTCTTAACCCCCATCTAGTGACCTTCACCTGGATCGACCAGATAGGGACTACACATGCTCAAAGGATACGAGACATCAGGTCGCGTATATATCATGGCATACATGATCGATCCGACTACCGAGGTGAATTGTATCCGACTCATGCTATCTCTCTCATCTTGAGTTTTAGGACACATGTCCTTAGATAGAGTGACGCCATGTGACACTGGCAACAATCCCTTCTTGGACTGATCCATGTTGAATCTCTTCAACACTTTGTCAATGTACGTGCTCTGGGAGAGTCCAAGCAGCTTTCTAGACATATCCCGGTAGTTCTTTATTCCTAGAATAAAGGCTGCTTCTCCCTGATCCTTCATGGAGAATTTTCATGAAAGTCAAGCTTTCATCGACGTTAACATGGGAATGTCATTGCCAATAAGCAATACATCATCAACGTAAAGGACAATGAATGTCAGTGCGCTCCCACTAACCTTCTTATATACACAAGGATCATCCTCATTTTGAACGAAATCATATTCTTTTATGATCTCATCAAAACGTTGGTTCCAAGAACGCGATGCTTGCTTTAATCCATAAATGGATCGATTTAACTTACAAACCTTATTTGCAATTCTTGGTACGATAAAATCGTCAGGCTGTTGCATATAAACATCCTCCAAAAGGTTTCGGTTAAGGAAATCGGTTTTGACGTCCATCTGCCATATCTCGTAATCAAAATATACAGCAATAGCAAGCATTATCCTAATGGATTTAATCATGGCAACGGGTGAAAAAGTTTCGTCATAATCGACACCATGTCGTTGACAATACCCTTTCGCTACAAGCCTAGCTTTGTACATTTGTACGTTGCCATCCATGTCAGTCTTCTTCTTGAAGACCCATTTGCAACCAATAGGCTTTACGCCTTCTGGTGCATCAACCAGTGTCCAAACTTGGTTGGTTTAGATGGAATCCATTTCGGACTTTATGGCATCTTGCCATAAAGCGGAATCGATATCTTGTATCACTTCCTCATGTGTGGCCGGCTCGTTATCCTCAATAATATTAATATCCATATGAGGTGAGATCAGAAACCCAAACCTCTCAGGTTTTTTTCTGACTCTCTCCGACCTACGCGGTTCTTGTGTATTCGAAGATTGTGGTACAGTCTCATCCCTGATTGACTGTTCTTGTTCCACTAAGGATTATGTACCAGGAACAGTATCACTCTGATTTTCCTCGAGTTCTACTTTCCTCCCACTTATCACTGCATTTAGGAATTCCTTCTCAAGGAAAATCGTATGTAGAGCAACAAATACTTTGTTCTCTTGTGGGTGATAGAAGTAATATCATTTGGTTTCCCTAGGATATCCTACAAATAGGCATTTATCCGATTTGGGTTCAAGTTTGGTACCTTCCAAACGTTTGACGTATGGCCAGCAACCCCAAATCTTCAGGAATGAGAAACCCGGTTTCTTTCCTGTCCATATCTCATACGGAGTCTGTTGAACAGACTTTGACGGAACCTTATTCAAAATAAGTATTGCATTGTTCAATGTATATCCCCAGAAGGAAATAGGTAGCTCTGTGCGACTCATCATAGACCTTACCATGTCTAACAAAGTTCGATTTCTCTGTTCGGACACACCGTTTAATTATGGTGTTCCGGGAGGAGTCCACTGTGAAAGAATACCATATTCTTTCAAGTAATCAAGAAACTCATTGCTCAAGTATTCGCCACCATGGTCCGACCGTAATGTCTTAATACTTTGAATTTCTCAAAAGTTTCCGACTTGTGTCTCATAAGATACACATAACCATAACGCGATGCATCATTCGTAAAGGTTACGAAGTATTCATATCCACCTCTAGCCTGGCTAGACATGGGCCCACATACATCACTATGAACGACGGCTAACAGTTCGGTGGCACGTGCACCTTTACCGCTAAAAAGTGATTTAGGCATCTTGCCTAATAAACAAGATTCGTAGACGTCATATGAATTTGGATCAAATCCGTCCAAGTACCCACTCTTCGAAAGTGTGGATATACGTGTCTTGTTTATGTGTCCCAGACGACAATGCCACATATAAGTTTCATCTTCGTTACTTACTTTAAGCCTTTTGTTTGTTACATTATATGTTTGAGATTGATTCATATTCAAAATATAAAGACCATTATTTACATCAGCAGTGCAAATTTCCATATCATTTTTATACATAAAACACCCAGTGTTTCTAAATACAAAAGTATACCCACATTGGGCTAACATAGATACAGAAATAATATTCCTAGTCAAACTAGGTACATAATAAAAGTCTGATAGTTTAAGTACATGCCCCGAGGGCAGTTCCAAAACAAAAGTGCCAACGGCCAAAACGGTGACTCGTGTCCCATTTCCAACGCGGAGGTCAATCTCTCCTGAGGCCAGTCTCCTGCTAATCTGCAGATCCTACACATCAGTACATATATGAGTACCACAACCAGAATCAAAAATCCAATTTTTAAGACTAGTAGTAGACATGTTTATTTCTATAACAAACATATGAGAAGTCGGTGTCTTGCCCGCTTTGATTTCCTTCATGTGTGCCTTGTACTCACGGCAGTCACGCTTCTAGTGACCCCGCTTGCCGTACTGCAGACATACATCTTGGGATTTGTCCTTACCCTTCCCAGAAGGTTTTGACGATTTGGCATTGCCTTTCTTCTTCTTCTTCTTCTTCTTTACACCTCCAGTCGCCTTGGGCCAAGCCCCGGAGACTGAGATGTTGAAGCGAAGTGCGCCTCACTCTTCTTACCTTTAGGAGCTCTTTTTCTGCTTTACGCAGTGTAGACATGAACTCTCCAAGAGTTTGGTCTTGGTTCAACATATTGTAGTTCATGATGAACCCACTCCAAGTGTCGGGGAGAGACTGTAAGATCAAATCTACTGAAGTCTCAGCCTCAAAGATAATGCCCATCTGTACCAGCTGCTCAATGTCAGCAATCATCTGTGACACATTGTGCTCAACAGACGTACCCTCTGACATGCGAGCGTGGAAGAGCTTCTTCTGCAAATCATATCTTTGCGATCTAAGATTAGATCGGTGAAGATCATGCAACTTCACCATCATCTCATAGGGATCCAATCCCTTGTTCTGTCATCTTAATCGCAATAGTTCAACTATTCAATTAACTATGTATGGGTACAGTCTAACTGTTATAAGAAAAATAATAATATGTTAGTCCAACTAATAAATATAATAGACGAAATAATTTGAAAGCGCGTAAAGCTAAGTATTTGAACGAAATTGCAAATTCAATACTCACCTCCCACTATTTTTCGGCGAGCCTCTAACCCTCTGTTGAGTACTCGGGAAACCTAGTTTCCTAGTGGCCTAGGATCCCGTTAAATAACACACAACCTTGACTTTGGCCAACAAGTTGTATGATATTTAACTAGGTAGATCTCTAAGATCAATTGGATCTCATCCAATTCCTAAATCCGGTAGGTGGACCTCCATGTCCGAAAAATATATACAATATATATGCCAATATATCCAATATATTTTCCTAAACTTTTCCTCTAAATCAACTAAGCCTTGGCTTTGGCACAACAAGCTTAATGATTCCAGTTAAGCGAACCCATTGACTTTGAAAGCTTGTAATCGATGTCGATGGACAAGAAGTGATCTTGACTTTGGCCAACAAATCACAACTTGGACAAGACATACGATATGGAACAAAGCCTTCATGATTCAAACACAACCGCGATAGACAAAGATCTTGACTTTGGCCAACAAACCAGTGCCAATCTTGGATCTTGAGTAAGAATCACTCAATGGAAAGAAATCGCTTAATATTTGTTGAGGGTTTTTCACGTAAATTGGCAACCAATTTATTATCTTTGATTAGGTTTCATCATACATCCTTAAGCATGCATTCTAAAAGCATAATAAGGTGAGGTAAATAAATTAATAATGATATGCGGATGGATATCTCACAGATTGTTCCTAGAACAAATCACTCTATTTCCTCTCCCCGGCTAGCACTATTCTAACTTCTACCAAATTACATAATACAATTAAAGAAACCTCATTAACATTGAGGGGAATTAGGTGAGAAGAGAATTACAAAGAATCGAGAGATAAGGCTGGACACGCAGGTCCAATTTAATAAATTCTAAATTTACAACAATTTCCAAAATTGCCATTTCCCTTCTAATATCCATTCGATATACATTATTCATTCAACACATCCATGTATTCACACAAAGCATGTTATTCAGTCAATCTAATCCAATTAATTAATCTTTGAATAAAGTGATCATCCAATGTTCAAACAACGATTTGATTTGCGCGAGTCCAACTCGTTTAAGAATAAGTACTCGAAGTATAAATTCTTGAATTATATCGAACTACAATTTAAATCTAATTTAATTCGTATTCAATACTAATTCTATATTTAATTCCAAATTAAATAATTACACTCTTAAATGCGCCTTTACGACTTAGATTCCAAATCTAATCTAAATGGGTCTCAAAGCCCAATTAACATCCAATGTCATTTAATTAAAGTCCAATGGAATTTCAATTAATTTCTTAAGGCATGGACTTTGGTCAATATGGGTCAAACCCAAATACCAAAGACCAATAAAGGAATCACCATATTTGCCAAGAAACCAATTTCGGCCCATTAGGCCCAATTAAACATAAAAGGCCCATTTGTCATATTTGGACTTAATGGAATGGTTTAGGCCCAATTTGGATCCAATCCAATTGTCCTAAACCAACTTGGCCCAACCAAGTCCATTAGGCCCAAATACAACATTATAAGCGCAATTCTAAATTAAGCCCATTAATCAAATTCTAAAATTCAAATTTCATAATTTAATTAATTAAAGTGTATTGCACAATTAATTATCTAAATTAATATTTCCAAAACATCAATTTAATTGATTAATCATGCATCTTCATCATCAATACATGTCCAACATTATTGAAACAAAAAATCATCTCATATCCATGCTTACTTGGTCACGGCATTTGTAGGGATTTTATATCTGATTCGGATTTCAATCAAATTGAATCTCAAATCAATATATCCAAGTCTTTAAACTCATCCAATGATCAAAAGAACAAAAAATACGATGACTTTAGGGCATATATGTATTCGGCCAAGCCTAAGATTTTGGGCAAAATTAATCCAATTAATTTTTTTCTAAAATTGATCATGCATAACTCTAAGTTATCAACATACAAGCATACTCAAACAAACAATTTGATTAAAACATGCTCAAATCAAAAATACCCAAATCAAGAATATAAACCCTAAGTTCAATTTCATGCTCAATAAGGCTCTGATACCATTGTTGGTCTCTAAGGCATTCCCAAGATCATGTAAAGCATGAAATAAATGTGAATACTAAAGTAAGAACGGCGGAAACATACTTACAAAGATCGGATGGTTGGATGTGTTGATAACAAAAAATTTTGCTTCCTTTGAGAAGTCTCCAAGCTTCCTTTGAGGTTGATCTCCAAGCTCCAAGCTTTGTGTGATGAGATTCCAAGCTCAAGGGATTAGTTTCCCTAACACCTTGATATGATTCCTTGAATGTGCTAGCAAGATAAGAAAGAAAAACAATTTTCCCTTCTAATGGATAAGCTCACGGTTTTGAGAGAGTTTGGGAGAGGATAGAGTCTTTTTTTAAAAAAACCTTATGTCAAAAGTCTCACACAATTTTGGTATATGCTTTTCCAAAAAGCTTAACTAAAATTGGAGGGAAAATTGCATTAAAGTCTCTCAACTACTCCCATCACTCAAAATGACTAGATGTCAATCACCAAAAAGTGACAAGACTTCCATCACTTAAAGTGACTAAATATGTGAATCGCGATGTGACTTGTGGACCCCACTTAAATTCAAAATTCGAGTGGGCCCGCAAACACATTCCGGGCTCGGATTTGTTAATTTCGAATTAACGAATTTTCCGTTGCGACGTAATTAATCAAATTTAATTAAATAATTATGCCTAGCAAAATTACTATTCACATCGCTAGCGAATTAATTCTAAATTAACTCGTTCGCCCGAATTAAAATCTAATTTTAATTTCGCGTCGAAATTTAATTTCGTTTAATATATCGAATATATTATTTTATCGATAATTCCAAATTAATCGTTCTCTCTTCTTTTCAAATAGTATTTTATCCCAGATAAAATCTCTCCGTAATTAATCCTAGATTAATTATGTTCGAATCATACGTCATCGGTGAATCTTCGGGAATCGACCCATGAGATCCATGGATATGTTAGCAGTAAATCCGGTTGTCGGACTATTCGAACATGTATGTACCTTCGTACTACGTTTTTACCGATTTACGAGACATGGTTGGCTTCTAGCAAAGCACCGTGCCTACCCAATTCTCTAGAAATATTCTTAAAGGAATATATAATCTATGTTAGGCGTAGAATATGTAGTATTGCGTATTGTGATCCTGTATCGGATGTCACATGCAAGGCCTGGGGCTGGAATAGTGTCTGCCCCGTACGAAGCATATATCGGATCACAAGCAACTAGTCTCTTTAATCGGGTAATCATAACCTAGTCATATTATCCCGATGGTTGCAACACATTAGAGCACCAGTTCTGTATCCATGTGTGATCATCATCTCCATATGACTGAAGTGATACTTCCGTCTTGACATCACATCCAATACACTACGATTCTCAATAAACCCAGAAGAGGCGTACACATAACCTATTAAAGTCCCGGATGACCAAAACCAAAGCGTATTAATTGTCGCAAGTACTAGCAATGTAAGTCTCAGGTTAAGACCAAATACACCTACCCTGATTCGGATTCCCATAGACACATAGTCATACTACCAATGGGATTCCGAGGGGTCTATCCAGAGCGAAGCTGTTTCCGTACCATTGGTAACACAACCTCCTATCACACTTGCATAAGTATCCAATACTTAAATATATGAGAACTATGTCGTTACGCTTCCATAACAAGCACAAGTGCAATACTAGTCTATTCCGCATTATCGATGTCCAGTCTCGATAATACTACGACTAGGGATATTTAATGATTAAACCGTTATGGATTGAACTGTCTCATATCTTGTAATCTGGAACTAATCATAAGGAATTTTATCATTTATATTAAAGTAATCAAATTACAAAATGATAAAATGCAATTTCCATTGTCACATATTAATTTGTAAAAAAACCACAATGTCTTTTACAAATAGTGACGCTATGGGTCATAATTGTCTAACAAATTCACCCACCCGTAAATTATGATGACCACAGATAAACTCGCTAAATCATACAGGTCGAGGTCATTGCATACGTATTATCCCTCCGTCACAGGTATCCGAATTATCCCAGAAATATAGATATAAACATCAAATCTCTATAGGTATAGTCGTGTCGACGTATCTATTAGCAATCTTTTAAATAACACTCGGAACTTACTTCTGAATTGTACCACGGCCATGGATTTGACAGATTGCTAATCATATAATGAATACATATGCCCTGTACACAGGACTGACGGATCTTATCTTGATACAAACAGAATATCATGAGCATGAGTCCACACCCAACGAACAGGCGGAGGTCTGATCTAAATATATCAGTGACGTGACTGCCATCTAAGTATGGAGGATAACTCATATATCCACAGTGGTATCTCAAATCAAAAATCGATATGCTACTCAACCCAAGAATATTCCTATTGACGTTGGTGTATCATATATTAGGTAATCTCCGGTGAGTCGTTCAGTGTATATCAAATAAACACCTACACTTCTATACAAGTCTCCCGAGACTCATGGTTCATTGGGATAAACTATCAGACCAAATCCGATATACGACATGTACTGGTCTCAGCGGATTTTACTAACCGACCCGTGTCAGTAAATCTTGACCAGGAACTTAATTTGATAATATATTTCTAGTAGCAACACTTCCTAATGTCAATTACAAGCTACGTTGTAATTGCGCACTACATTATATATTATCTGGTCTTTGTCTAATATATATATCACTAAACACGATTTAGTTTCAATCTAATGAATTAGATCGAATATACATAATAAAAGACAAGAGGTGCTACAATAATTAAGTAATATTTTGGAAAAATGTATTGCTCATATTCATGAATCGGACATAAATACGATCCAGATTGGCGCTCCGAGCACCAACCATAACAGTATCATAACAGTATCATTTCTTAAATAGTTTCTGGTCAAGGTTTACATAATTTGGTCAGTAAGTAAACTCGCTGAGTCCGGTACATGTCGTATACTGGAATCTTGGATTTCAATGGTTAATTCTCAATGAATCATGAGTTTCGGAGACTCATATAGACATATAGGTTCTTATATCGGATAAATATTGAACGACTCATCAAAAATTCCTAATAGATAGTACACCAACATCAATAAGAATTTTCTTGGGTTGAGTACCATAATGATTCTTTGACTTGAGATACCACTATGGATATATGAGATATCATCCACACTTTGATGGCAGTCATGTCACCGACCGATTAAGGTCAGACCTCCGCTTGTTCGTTGGTGTGGATTGATCCTAAGGATATCATGTGTGTGTCAAGATAGAATCTATCAGCTCTGTGTACAGAGCATATATATTCAATATAGAATTAACAATTTGTTAAATCCATGGGCCCGTGGTACACTGTAGAAGTGAGTTCTAAGTGTTATTAAGAGATTGCTAATAGAAAGTCGACGAGATTATATCTATAGAGATTTGACGTTTATATCTATATCTTTGGAATAATCAGGATACTTGTGACAGAAGGATTATACGTGACATCGACATGTATGGTTCAGTGAGTTTATCCGTGGTCGTCATAATTTACGGGTGGGTAGATTATGAACACGAAATTGAATTTCGTGATGGATATGCATGAACTTAAAGAGTCTCACTAATGAAATATACTCGTAAAGCACTAGGGCAATATTTATGAATAATGTAGAATATTTATAAATCGTTTAACGGTTAAACGAAAGATACATGCATAAGGGCCTTCTAGTCATTTCCTAATTATATTTATTTGTATTTAATATATAATTTTATTAAATACACATTTATTAATTATCAAATTATGATATTTGACATATATCATTAATATACGTATTTGGATTATTTAAATTACTATATAATACATATATTTAAATATTTATATTTAAGTAATTTTTTAATTGTTAAATAATTAAAGTAATTGAAATACAAAATATCTAAGTTGATATTTATATTTGGAATGATTAAAGTGTAAATGTTTGATTTTTGCTACTTTAATTAGATTAAAATTACAAAATATTTATTTCTTTTTCTTGCTAGTTTCGACCACTACCTTAAGTATTTAAGGGATTTGTTTTTTCATTTGTTTCACTTTCTTTAGGCCTCCAAATATTACCAAAGGAAAGTTGAGAGAAAAAAGTGAAGTTTTAAGAAGGAAATTGAAGAAAACGTCAAGATTTGTAAGTTTTTTTAATTTTTTAATAAGTAGAAAATTGTTTCTATGGTTCCTAAATACAACATGTGATGCTTGGATGTTTTTTCTACTCTTTTGATTTTGTAATATGAAGGTTGGAAGCTTGAATGAAAGATGTTTGCATGTATGTAATTCAAGAACTTTTGGTCATTAGATGACTTGGTTTCCATTCTAGAGTTGTTAGTGTTGGGGTCAGGCGCAGCGGAAGAGCGCGGTACGGGAGAAATCGTAACTTTAAAATTTTTAAACTTACGAAATATATTATTCAATATCTCATATGAATAATTCATTCATATTTCACTTAAAAATAATATATATGTTATCAAATAACAATATAAATAATTTAGAAAACATCGTGAAATTTTTGTGAAAATTTTTTTTCCGTAAAATGGCATAAAACGCGTTTTTGCCCGAACCGACCAACCAATACACATGGGGGATGCCCATGTAGCCCCAATAGTACTTGGGCAGTTCATGGGCTTCCCAAACATTGAACAATTCACTGTTTGGACAGTCGTTACCCGCCCGTATGCCCGAAACTCACCCGGTAACGCCGTTTTCACATATTTTCACTCTGTAATAATTTCCGGCAATTATTCCAAACCCAATACACATCCAATACATTTAAATAATTTTTTTCATCAAAAAATTTCAGAATTTCCAGGTTTGATCTGGAAGCAAAAATAACCATTTTTCATGCTTTAATCAAATTTTCTCAATATCAATCATATTAATTTACTCTAATCAAAACCACCACCAATAAAGAACTGAAGACCCATTCTAGGAGTTATAGAGTGGTCATAACACTCTAGAATGGCAAATCATTGACAAAATTGAACTAATATTACTCAATCTTACTTCGCACATGCATATCAAGCCTCTCAATTCATTCTCCAAATCAAAAAGCCCCAAAATTTAAGAAAGAAAGAAACCCTAGAACAATTCTAGATACTCTAGAACAAGAATCAAATTTTCTAAACTTAAGAATATTAAAGATTACTTCAAAATGTCCTAATTTCATTAAGCTTTCTTCTTGATTTGATCATTTTCTCTCAAGTTTTTCTCAAAAATATTTTGGAGGCTCTCTAATGGAGATATATCCATCCAAGGCTTGTTATGAAAGAGAGAATAAAATTTTTCACTTTAAATATTATGGTTTGCCGAATTTTGGGGGGGGGGCAAAAAGGTCATTTGAAATTTCATTTAATCAAATTAAAGAATTCAAATTCAATTGATAACTTTTATCTTAAATGTAAATAAGTCAAACTTATACACTATAATCATTTCCTAACTTAAATATCTTCTTAGATATTTATATTTTAATTTATTTATTTATTTAACAATTAAATAATTAAATAATTACTTAAATAAAATATCTAAAATATATATCATATCTACTTTAAATAATCAAAATACATATATTTATGATATATGTCAAATATCTTATTTGATAATTAATTAATGTATATTTAATAAAATCATATATTAAATATAAATACTCATTAATTAAGAAATGACTGAAATGCCCATTATGCATGTATTTTTTGTTTATCTCTTAAACGATTCGAATTAACTCATTTAATCCGATAAAATATTATGAGTAATCTGTACTATTCATAATATGTGTTCTCCAAGTGCTCAACGAGTATACTTCATATTGTGGGACTCTTTCAGTTTAGGTTTATCCATCATAGAATCAAATTTTGTATCTATAATTCACCCACTCGTAAATTATGACGATCACGGATAATCTCGCTAAACTATGCAAGTCGAGGTCATTGCATACGTATAATCCCTCTGTCACAGGCTATCAATATTTTATTGGAGATGTAGATAGGAACGTCAAATCCATAAGGTATAATATAGATAACTTACAAATTTATAATCTCTAAATAACACTCGGAACTCAGTTCCAAAGTATACAACGGCCATGGATTTACTAGATCGTAAATACGTATATGATACATATGTTGGGGTTGGTGCTCAGAGCCCCACTCCGAACATTTTATGTTTGATTCATGAATACAAAATCCCATTTTTCCATAATATTACTTTCTTAGTGGTTACACCTCTTGTTTTTATATACGTATTCGATCTAATTACTATTAGATTGAAACTAAATCTGATTTAGTGATATGTATATATTAGACAAAGACCCGATAATATATAATGTAGTGTGCAGTTATAAATTAGTTTGTAATTGATATTGGGAAGTGTCACTGCTAGAAATATATTATCAAATAAAGTTCCTGGTCAAGATTTACTAGCACGGGTTGGTTAGTTAAATCCGATGAGACCAGTACATGTCGTATATCGGGACTTGGTCCGATGGTTTATCCCAATGAACCATGAGTCTTGGGAGACTCGTATAGACGTGTAGGTGTTTATAATGGATAAATAATGGACGGCTCACCAAAGATTCTTAATGGATGGTACACCAACGTCAATAAGAATCTTCTCGGGTTGAGTAGTATAGTGGTCATTTGACTTGATACCACTGTGGATGTATGAGACATCCTCCACACTTAAATGGCAGTCACGTCACCGATCTATTTAGATCAGACCTCCGTCTGTTCATTGGGTGTAGATCGATCCTCAGGATATCTTGTGTACATCAAGATAGGATCCGTCAGTTCTGTGTACAGAGCATAGGTAGTCCAAATGTGATTAGCAATCTGTTAAATCTTTGGCCACAGTATACTTCGGAAGTAAGTTACGAATGTTATTTAGAGATTGCTAATAGATACGTCGACGGGATTATACCTATAGATATTTGACGTTTATATCTATATCTCTAGGATAATCTGGATACCTATGACGGATGTATTATACGTATGCAATGACCTCGACCTGTATGATTCAGCGAGTTTATCTGTGGTCGTCATAATTTACGGGTGGGTAAATTATGGACACGAAATTAGATTTCGTGACGGATATGCCTGAATCTAGAGAGTCTCACTAATGAAATATACTCGTAGAGTATTAAGGCGACTATTATAAATAATGGTGATTATTTATAAATCGTTTAACTGTTAAACGAAAGATACATGCAATAGAGGCTAAACCGTCATTTCCTAATTAATGTGTATTTGTATTTAATAAATGATATTATTAAATACACATTAATAAATTATCAAATAAAGGTATTTGAAATATATCATTTATATATGTATTTGAGATATTTAAAGTAAATATAATACATATATTTGAGATATTTGTATTTAGTTAATTGATTAATTATTTAATTGTTAAATAATTAATATAATTAAAATATAAATATCTTACCAAATGATAAAGTTAGGAAATGATTATAAGTGTATATTGTTGACTTATACATTAAAGGAAATGGTTGTCAAATTGAGTTTGGCTTCTTAAGATATTTGTTTTAATTGTTAAAAATTGAAAATATCAATTTCCTTTTATTATTGTAATTTTCGGCCAACACCCTAAAATGAATATAATTGTTATATTTTTGAGTTTCTTTTTTTGACTTATGAATTTTCATTAAAGGTGTAATGATAAATTTTTCAAGTTGATAAAGTAACTTTAAATGAAACAAAAAGCTAAATATCTAGATATTTATACTACCAAATTCGGCCAAGGTAAATTTTGGGGAGTATATATTGTTTTGTTTCACTTTTAGGGTTTAAGGAGTTCATAAGTTACAAAATAAACATAATAAAGTTGAGAGAAAAAGGCTTGGAGGCTAAAGAAGAAAGCTTGGAAAAATCATGTTTTGTAATTTTTCTTTAAAGCTTTCAACATAGAAAATGTTTCTAACATGCTTAGCTTCATCTTGTGTTTCTTTGATGTTGTCTCTTTACTTATAGTTTATGTTTTATGGAAGAAAAATGTATGCATGTATGGTTATAAAGTGAGCTTAAAATGGTTTCAATGGGTCTCTTTTGATTATTTGATAATTATGTTACCATTCTAGATTTTCTAAGCCACTCATTGATGACATATAATTTTTCTTAAGTTATTTCATGATGGTGAGACTTGTTTGGTGTTGTAAATTTTGAATTAAAGTAATGGATTTAATGGATTCGGTGAAATTGGTCAATTTGATGAAATTGTCAAATTAGGGTTCTTAACCCTTTCCAAATTTGGGGCTTTTCATATATGTGATGTATTATGGAGTATATATGATGCATATAAATTTTTGGGTTGATTGGAATTGATCTTGGCATGTTTTGAATATAAAAGGACCAAAATGCAAATAATCGAAAATTATGGGGTGCTCTCGGCAATTTGCTAAAATTTGGGGATTTGATTGTAATATATTTTGATGAGTTGGACTTGTTAAAAATTATTTTAGAAATGAATTAGAATCATCCAAAATTGTATTTGACAATTTTAGGACTAAAATGATCAATTTGCAAAGTTGTGGGGCAATTCGGTAATTACCAAGAAATTTGATTTCTTGTGTAATTTTTCAGAATTTGATAATTGGATAATTAAATAACTAAGTTTATTTAATTGATCCAAGAAAAATTTTGATTTTCCGCGATTCCGCTTTGTTACCCGATTTCCGCCATAAAACCCCTACAAAATGGTATCAGAGCAAGTCTAATTCTGGATACCCTAATATGATTATGTCTTTTAAATTCATTGTTTAATTTAATCTTTACTTGATGCATGCATGTATTTATTTAACTTGATTAAATAAAGTAAAAACATCTTTTGCGGAAAATCCTTAATTAATAAGGTTTTAAAGTAACTAGTATAGAGTTACTTGTTTCTTGGTTCGCCTTGTCAATACGGTTTATGAATATTTTTCTATGATTACATACGAGACCGTGCCTCTGCTGTGAGGGTGTAGCCGATAGAGATTTATTTATGCCGGATGTATATTAGATACTAGATAAATTCAAGCGAAAGCGGAATCCTGAACGTACCCAAGCTGTCAGGGTTACGCAAGTAGCTTGAGTTTATCATTGACGAGTTAAACCTTGATACGCCTCTTGTGAACGTGCCCAAGCTGTCACAACGAGAAACGGTCAGAACCAAAACCGGAGTCACAATGAGTGTGATTGACAATTAGTTGTCTACCTGTGAATATACGTAGGCGAGACTGTGCCTCTGCTGTGAGTCGAAATATATTCATGGGGTCCACTTCCCATTATGGAATTTGATTTAATTATTAAATTCTCATTTTTCGTTGGGGATTACGATATTACGTAAAATAGTGGGAGGCACTGCTAAGTTTAAAATATTCAATAACTTAAGCGTTGTGTAATATTATGAAAATTTCCGCCTGTTTGTTTTCCTTATTCTATATTAGATAGAATTAAACTTTTAATTCACTGCTTACATATTTTTAATATGTTGTCTCTGACTTGACTTATGGTTGCACTTTTCTGGAATTAGTTCTAGATACTAATAGACTAGGATATTGTTAGATTAGTCTAAACCATCGGGAACTGTTGTTCCATTTTTTGAAAAATCAATACGGTTTGTGACTTAGTTACTAAGTCATGATAGATAATCTAGATAGATATCCGTTTTAGGATATTATTCTTTTGACAGAATAGTTTCTTGTGCAGTAAGAATTGACACGAATAAGTTCATGTCTCGAGATTCTTGACTGGCATTAAGAAAACACCATTAGGTATTTGTTTATCTTATAATGTCATTTCTTGACTTTAGCGACTTCTAGAAGTCATATGTCTGACACATTTTGCTAATCAATCATTTGCAATTGTTGTGAATAATTGAACGCAAATAATAAAGCTTAAGAAATGAGATGTATATAGTTGTGTATAGAGAATATTTATTCTCACAATACGACAATTGTAGGTATTGGATACCAGATATCCCGTCTAGTTATTTAAAATAATGTTTAATGATTGTTTTGATATTTGATATCAGAACTTGCGACTATTGGATAGTTACTTGTTCTGTAAAAATAATTGTTACATATTTTAGATGACTAGTAGTGTCATTAATGAAAAGATAGACATTAAGAAAATATTCGGTTAAGTAAATAATTTAGAACGGTGCTTTATGATATTTCATCACTTAAGCATTAGATGCTTATTCCGTATGGTAAAAGATGGTCTGATATGAGATCACACCACATATCCTTATCAATTTAATGAATATTGTAGTCGGGAATGTGATTAAATCTCATTTAACCAATGATTGTGATTGGAGTACAAGATTTATTTAACTGATACATTGGATGTATGTAGTTTAATATTTAATATTGCTTAAGGAAGTTTTCTTTATTTCGTAACTTAGTTGATGAATTGTCATAACTTAGTTACGTGTTTCTGAAAGAACACATATTGAACGACTTGAAAGATTCAAGAACTTTCAATTTGTTCTGATGAAACGAAGATCGAACATCTTTGACTGGTTCAAAGATATTCGATTTGAAATTTTGAAAACTTGATCCTTAAAATTCATAACAAGTCTTTGAATTGTTTATAGATATTTGATATGATCAAATGTATGAATTTATGGCAATTACTTCTAAGATTATTCAATGAATATGATTCTTACTCAATATAAATCTTCCACGATTCCATCTTGACGGAATTGGTCAGTGGGAGTAATCGAATCTTATATGATTTGATTCGCTTGATATTGAGTGTTGCCGAATTAATTTCAATACTCTTGGGGATATGCTCCAGTAACACCAATTCATCCTTTTAATTAATGTTCCATTAGTTTTTACAGTTGCATATATGATATGTATAGGTAGAAAATTTGATTCTTGAAAAGTTTGAGATTTGAATCTTTCTTTTGTATAATGGTTATATAATTGAAAGGTCTTGAACCTTGGAGGTACAAGTAAAAGTTTATCATTTATTCTATTTGATAGAATATCTTTCCTACAATCCTAAGTAATAAAATTGTTTTATTACTTGGTGCGTAACATCGGATGTTAATTATTGTAGAAAAGACTTGACTTATTGAAGTCAAATGTGAGAATGATAAACTATAATTGGAACTACGTAATTAATAAGATGAAACGACCCTTAAACATCTTCCGTATAAGTCCAATAGGATGTTAGAATCATTTACGAGTATTTGATACTTAATGGTCCTATTGTTTTCTTATCGAAGAAAATTATCCTCTAACTTATAGTGGGAGCGATATTTAATATCGATTTCAAAAATTACCATTGAACCATAGATCTAAGATTGTTTATAGCTTACTACGATCAAGTTTTGAACTTGATTAAGCTTTCGTTATGAATAGTTCATAAATTGTGCTAATGGTTTGCGCAGCAAAAGCAGTGTGAGTTGATTAAAGGTTTGCCCTTTACAGTATGAAAGTGAGAAAGGTTGTACTCAGCAATCTATTGTAGATTCTGAGGAAACTTGTCTCTAGTCACACTGATTGAACAATTTAAGATCTATGGTTAATGTTAATATTAAATTGTGTATTTTAGCTAAAGAATACAAAGTGGCGTTTTTTAATGGCTTCTTCGGATAAGAGATTAGTTATGATTTCTTTGTTTGAAGGGTACATTCTGGAATGGCCCTAGAGTTTGTGTTCTGCTGAGATTACAGTTTGATATACTAGCTTATAGAGCCTATTGTAGACTCGGGTGAGCATTCAAGAAATCTATGTTCTCTGTATTTGATTTAAGTCAGATTGTCTGATTTTATCAAAGTATAGAGAATACATTTATGATAAAAGGGTTAGTGGGAGCGTACAAATTTATTTCTAGTATTATATATCCTAACGACATTATCATTATTATGGTAATAATGAGATGTTTGTGAGGTAAAATGTTTACCTAAGTCTTCCTTACTCCATGAAAGCAGTGGGAGTATTCTCTGTTATATTTGATATAAAGTTTTATATAAGATATAAAACTAAGAGACTTGTGAGATACTCCTATTATTCGTGCATTAGATATGATCTAATAAAGGACTAAATAAGACTATCTGTATGACAGCTAGTATAACTGTTTGACAGTTAATGTGTGTCTTAAATATAGTATTCATCTTTCGTAAAGGATGATTCCTTTTTCGAAAGAGATATTGATTGAATGTATAATCAATCTTATGTATCATTTGATGATGACATAATGAATACTTTATTATGTGCGATTAAAGATATCAATTTAATCATAATTGTTACGAGTTATTTTGATATCATATAGACCATATGATGGATCTTGAAACATGTTCTTTGTGATCTTTGAGATATTAAGAACGAGTTTCTAATTCATGGAGCATACAATCTACAACCATTAGGGTCATATTAGTTTTGAGACTAATTATGACGTTAGACAGTCTACATCATAAAGAGTCAGAAAACATGCAGTGAGATTGTCACAGAGGATTCTACTTTGTTAGTGGAATTAGATGCAACTTATGAAGTATTGACTTATGAAGTTGCATAGTGACCTTATAAATTAGAAGTTTTCACATTGGTATTGTGTTTGCGGTTGTCTACATAGTATTTAGGATCTGATCCACAAATACTTGGACAACTCAGTAGCTGTAGCACAATATCAATGTCGCATCTGAGTCATATTTGTAAGTGTTCCTAGAACATTCCAAGGATCTCTAATCATGATTCGATGTGTGAAAATATTCAAAGAAGTTGCGGAAAAAATAACTTACATTAATCGGTTTGGATGTATTGATTTCAAGACTTTCTTTGAGTTTGTTGGAAGCTCCAAGCTTTGTTGAATCTTTTCAACCGAAGGGTGAGTTTCCCTATCACCTTAGTTGACTCCTTAAGTGCTAGCTTGGATGAAATTTTGAAACAAAATTTCAAGAACAAGAAGAGGACGGTTTGGCCAAGGCAAGGGAGAGAAGAGAGAGTTTGTTTTTTTTTTTTTGTGTTTTGTTTTCTAAAAACCTTATGACCAAGTCAACTCACAAAAGTGTGTATATGATTTTCTAAAAACCAAAAACAAGTGTGTTGAGAGCAAAAATCCATTTAATGCTCTCAACCACTTCCATCACCAAAAAGGTGATTGGACTCACATCACCAAAAGTTGATTTAACTTCCATCATAAAAGTGACTAGTGATGTAAGTGAAGTGGGCCCCACTTTAAATTCAAAATTCAAGTTGGGTGACGCAACACACTTCGGGCTCGGATTCGTTTAATCCGATTAAATAAATTTTCCGTTGCGACGTAATTAAATCCAATTTAATTAAATAATAATGCCGAGCAAAATTATTACGAAAATCGCTCACGAATTAATTCTAAATTAATTCGTTCGCCCGAATTAAAATCCAATTTTAATTCCGCTTTGAAATCTGATTTCAATTAATATATCCAATATATTATTTAATCAATTAATTCCAAATTGATTGCTTTCTCTCTTCTAATCGAATTTTATCCCAGATAAATTATTGTCGCAATTAATCTCAGATTAATTTTCTCTCTCTTAATTAATCCCAGATTAATTCCGTTGGAGTCAAATGTCATCGGTGAATCTTTGGGAAGCGACCCAAGAGATCCCTGGATATGTTGGCAGTAAATCCGGTTGTCGGACTATCCGAACACTGCGTACCCTGTACCACGTTCTTACTGATTTACAAGACATGGTTGGGTTCTAGCAAAGCATCGTGCCTACCCAATTCTCCAGAAATATTCAACAAAGAATATATAATCTATATTAGGCATAGTATACAATGTATTGCGTATTACGATCCAGTATCAGATGTCACATGTTAGGCCTTGGGGTTGAATTGTGTCCGCCCCGTACGAATCATATATCGGATCACAAGCAACTAGTCTCTTTAATCGGATAATCATGACTTTGTCATACTATCCCTATAACTGCAGTATATAAGAGTACCAGTTCTGTATCTTGCGTGATCATCATCTCCATATGACTAAAGTGACACTTCCATCTTGACATCACACCCAATACACTATGATTCTCAGTAAACCCAGAAGAGGCGTTCACAGAACCTTTTAAAGCCCCAGATGACCAAAACCAAAGCGTACTGATTGTCGCAAGTATTAGCGATGCAAGTCTCAAGTTAAGACCACATACACCCACCCTGATGCGGATTCCAATAGACACATAGTCATACTACCAATGGGATTCTGAGGGATCTATCCAGAGCGAAGCTGTTTCCATACCATCGGTAAACAGAACCTCCTATTACACTTGTATGAGTATCCAATACCCAAATATATGATAACTATGTCGTTACGCTTCCATAACGCGCATAAGTGCAATACTAGTCTATTCTGCATTATTGATGTCCAGTCTCGATAATACTACGACTAGGGATATTTAATGATTAACCTTTCATGGATTGATACTGTCTCATATCTTATTAATCTGGAACTAATCATAAGGACTTTTATCATTCATATATAAGTCAAAGTAATCTAAATATAAAATGATAAAATAACAATTTCCTTTGTCACATAGTTAATTTGTATAAAAACCACAATGTCTTTTACAAATAGTGATTCTATGGGTCATAATTTTCCAACAATCTCCCATTCGGATCATAGCTAATCACTCAAGTATCTAACACCTGAACTATGTACATGTCGCTCAAACATTTGCTGTGAAATAGCTTTCGTCAGCGGATCTGCAATATTGTCATCTGAAGCGATCTTTTCAATCTTCACATCGCCAGGATGAATGATCTCACGAATCAGATAGAAATGGCGAAGTACATGCTTGGATCGTTGATGAGACCGCGGTTCTTTACCATGCGCTATAGCCCCGTTATTGTCACAATACAAAGGAACGGGCTCAACTGCTAACGGAATTGTTCCTAATCCAATTAGGAATTTACGGATCAAAACTACCTCTTTTGCTACTTCAGCTGCAACAATATATTCTGCTTCTGTTGTTGAATCGACAACAGTCTCTTGCTTGTTGAATCGGCAACAGTCTCTTGCTTGTTGAATCGGACCTCTTTGTTTGACTAATGATGTAAGTGGTTAGGATTAAAATTTTGGATTTGATTTGTTGAGTGAAAAGATTGGATTGGTTTTACAACACACTAACCAAATCCAACACTCAACCTCACTATATATTACTTAGTCAACTTTGGAAGTGTGCAGAATTCATTATTCATAGCAACCTATTCTCTCTTCTTCCTCACAAAAACGTGAGCTTCTTGTCTCTCCCATGAAATTTTGTTGCAAAATTCAAGTAAGCTAGCACTTTAAGGAGTCAAATGAATGTGATATGGAGACTCACCCATGAGTTTGGAATAACAAAGAGGGCTTGAAGCTTCCATAATCCATGAAAAAGTTTTGAACTTCTACCAATCTTTGTAAGTAATTTCCGCAACTTACTTTAGATTATTCACACACAAATCATTCCTTAGAGATCCTTGGCATGTCTAGGACACTAACAATGGTATCAGAGCGAGATCTAAGCTTGATTTGGATTCTAGGGTTTATAGACTTTATTTGTGATTTTTGCTTGGAGCTTGTAAATGCCTAAATTGGTTGTTTGGACATGGTTGGATGATGATGACTTGGAGTTATGCATGATTGATTTTGTGAAAAATGGATTAGATTAATTTTCCCTAAAATCTATACCTTGGCCGAATACACCCTAGGAATTGCTCATGGTAATTTTTTGAAAATTTGCAATTGGATATGTTAATTGGCATGATAGAAATGTTGAATGTTGATTTAATTGGATTGAAATCAAATTGAATGATTTTTTTATTGCCTTTGCGGTGAGCTATGCATGTTGTTGGAGGATTGATTTTGCCTCATTTTATGTTGGACATGAATTTGGGTATTATGCATGATTAATTAGATTAAATTGATGTTTTGGAAACATTAGGTTAATTAATTAATTATGGTGATTGTACTTTAATTGAATTAATATGTAATTTGGAATGGTGTATTAATTTAATTTGTTGTAATTGGGCTTAATGGGCTTGGTTGGGCCAAGTTTGGTTTTGGTCAATTGGGTTGGATCCAATTGGGCCTAAAACCATTTCCATAAAGTCCAAAGTATGACATTGGGCCTTTAATGATTTAATTGGGCCTAATGGGCCTAAATTTATTTTTGGCATAGGGTGATTCCTAATTGGGCCTTGGCATCTTGGGTTTGATCCATAATGGCCAAAGCCCATGCCTAAAGAATTAATTGAAAGCCCATTGGACTTTAATTGAATAGTATTGGATACTAATTGGGCCTTTGAGACCCGTTAAGATTGGATTTGGAATCCAAGTCTAAAAGGCACTATTGAGAGTGTAATTATTTAATTTGGAATTAAATATGAATTAGTATTGGATACAATTTAAATTGGATTTAAAATTGTAATTAAATATAATTCAAGAATACGCACTTTGAGTACTTATTCTTAAACGAGTTGGACTCGCGCAAATCAAATCGTTGTTTGAACATTGGATGGTCATTAATCAAAGATTAATTAATTGGATTAGATTGATTGATAACGCTTTGTGTGAATACTTGGATGTATAGTATGAATAATGTATATCAGATGGATATTAGAAGGGTAGGGGCAATTTTGGAAATTGTTGTAATAAATTTAGAATTTATTAAATTGGACATGCGTGTCCAACCTATTATCTTTATTCTCTTTGTATTTCTCTTCTCACCAATTCCCTTCAATGTAAATGAGGTTTCTTATTAGTTTATGTAATTGGGTAGAAGTAAGAATAGTGCTAGCGGGAGAGAAGAAATAGAGAGATTTGTTCTAGGAACAATTTGTTATATATCCATCCGCATATCATTATTAAATTTTATCGCGCCTTATTATGCTTTTAGAATTCATGTTTAAGGGTGTATGATGAGACCTAATTAAAGATAATAAATTGGTTGTCAATTTACGTGAAAAAACCCTCAATACAATATTAAGCGTTTTTCCTTCCATTGAGTGGTTCTCTCTCAAGATCCAAGATTGGCATTGGTTTGTTGGACAAAGTCAAGACCTTTGTCCATCGCAGATGTGTTTGAACTGTGTAAGCTTTGTTCCATATCGTATGTCTTGGGCGGTTGTGACTTGTTGGCCAAAGTCAAGGTCACTTCTGGTTCATCGACTTCAATTACGAAGCTTTCCCACTGTCAATGGGTCACGCTTAACTGGAATCATTAAGTTTGTTGAGCCAAACCCAAGGCTTAGTTGATTCAGAGGAAAAGGTTAGGAAATATATTGGATATATATTTCGGACTTGGAGGTCCACCTACTGGATCTAGGAATTGGATGGGATCCAATCGATCTTAGAGATCTACCTAGTTAAGTTTCATACAGCTTGTTGGCCAAAGTCAAGGTTGTGTGCTATTTAACGGGATCCTAGCCCACTACGAAACTAGGTTTCCCGAGTACTCTACAGAGGGTTAGAGGCTCACCGAAAAATAGTGGGAGGCAAGTATTAAATTTTCAATTTCGTTTAGAAACTTGCCAATACGCGCTCTTTTTATTTTTTCGTCATTAATTATATATTAGTTGGACTAAGTAACCAATCAAATTGTAGTTAATTATATAGTTAGACTATAGTAATCATTACATTAAATTGTACCTGAAATCGTTGATTGGATAGTTGGATTATAGCAATCAAGATGACCTGAAAGATTAGCGTCAAATGACATAATCCTGGGTGAAAATGTCTTTAACGGATTTAAATTTTCAGATTGGGAAATGCATCTCAGGATAGTCCTGGGAATTGAGAAGTTACTCTATTTAATAGAGAAACCTCTCGGGCCTGAGCTCGGAGTTGAGCAAATAGTCGAGTATATGCTTTGGAAGACTCATCGTGATGATAAATTTAGTGCTTAATCTGCTATGCTTGCTGCAAAGACTCATTAATTTCGTCGTCAGAACTAAGGGTTACATCTGTATACCATGATGTTGAAATTAAAGGATCTTCATAGATCTATTCTTAGATCTTAGAAGTATGAATTGCAAAAGAAGCTCTTACGCTCGCGTATGTCAGAGGGTACATATGTCGAGCACTAGGTGTCGTAGATGATTACTGACATTGAACAGCTAGGTTAGCTGGGCATTACCTACGAGTCCGAGACTTCCATAGATTTGATCTTACAGTCTCTAACCGAATGCTGGGGCGGGTTCATCATGAACCAAAAGAGAAAAACTCTTGGAGAGTTAATGGCTATGCTCAAGGAGGCAGAGTCAGAGATTCTAAAAAGGCAAGAAGCGCAAGGCGCATTTTACTTCGACATCCGAGAAGGAAAAGGCTTGGCCGAAGACTTCTGGGGGTGTGAAGTAAAAGGGCAAGGCTAAATCGTCACAGTCTTCTGGGAAGACAAAGGACATACCCCAAGATGTCTGCCTAAATTGTGGAAAACGGGGTCACTGGAAGCGTGACTGCCGTATGGACAAGGTAGACATGAAGAAAGTGAAGGCAGGGCAAGGCTCCGGCTTCAGGTAAGTTTGTCATAAATATGTCCACTATCAGTTTTAAAATTGGATTTTGATACTGGATGTGGAACATACATATGTACTTATGTGCAGGATCTGCTGATTAGCAGGATACTGGCTTCAGATGAGATCGACCTACAAGTCAGAAACAGGACGAGAGTCGTTGTTTTGGCCATAGGAACCTAAGTTTTGGAACTGCCCTTGGGGCATGTACTTAAATTATGAGACTGCTATAATGTACCTAGTTTGACTAAGAATATTATCTCTGTATCTAGTTTAACCCTCTGCGGGTATACATTAATGTTCCAGAACACCAGGTGTTTTGTTTATAATGATGATATTGAGATATACACATTAGATGTGAATAACTGTCTTTATATTTTGAATATAAATGAATCTCAAACATATAACATGACAAATAAAAGGCTCAAACTGAGTAAATCAGATGAGACTTATTTGTGGCATTATTGTCTGGGACAAATTAACACGACTCGTATAACCACACTTTCGAAGAGTGGATACTAGGACGGATTTGACCCTAATTCAAATGATATATACGAATCTTGTTTATTAGGCAAAGTGCTTAAAATGCCTTTTTACGGAAAAAGTGCAAGTGCCACCGATCTGTTAGCCCTCTTTCATAGTGACGTAAGTGGGCCAATGTCTAGCTAGTCTAGAGGTGGATATGAATACTTCGTAACCTTTACGAATGTGGCATCGCGTTACGGTTATGTGTATCTTATGAAACACAAGTCAGAAACCTTTCAGTAATTCAAAGCGTTTCGACACGAAGTATAAAAAAACAGACTGGAAAAGTATTAAAACATTACAGTTGGACCATGGTGGATAATACTTAAACATATGAGTTTCAAGATTACTTGAAATAATATGGTATTATTTCACAGTGGAATCCTCCAGGAACACCTCAGTTGGACGGTGTGTCCGAACAGAGAAACCGAACTTAGTTGGACATGGTAAGGTTAATGATGAGTCGCTCTGAGCTACCAATTTCCTTCTAAGGAAACGCATTAAATAGTGCAATACTTATTTTAAATAAGGTTCCATGAAAATCTGTTAAACAGACTTCATATTGGACATGAACAGAAAAAAACCGGGTTTCTCATTCCTGAAGATTTGGGAATGCTGGGCATACTCTAAACGTTTGGATGATACCAAACTAGAACCCAAATCAGATAAGTGCCTATTTGTAGGTTGTCCTAGGGAAACCAAAGTATAGTACTTATACAACTCATAAGAGAACAATGTAATTGTTGCTCTCCATGCGGTTTTCCTAAGAGGAATTCCTAAATGCAGTGGTAAGTGGGAGGAAAGTAAAACTTGATGAAAATCACAGTAATACTGTTCCTGGCACCGACTCCTTTACGGAACATGAACAGTTCATCAGGGATGAAACTGTACCACAATCTTCGAATACACAAGAACCGCATATGTTGGAGAGAGTCAGAAAAGAACCTGGGAGGTATGGGTTTCTGATCTCACCTCATGTAGATATTAATCTTATTGGGGAAGATGAACCGACTACGTATGAGGAAGTGATACAAGGTATGGACTCCTTTTATGGAAAAGTGCCATGAAGTCCGAAATAGATACCATGTATACCAACCATGTTTGGATACCGGTTGATGTACTAGAAGGCATTGTGCCTATTGGTACTATATAAGTCTTCAAGGAAGACATACATGGATGGAAACATATATATGTATGTAGCTATGCTTATACAGAAAGGGTATCGTCATCAACAAAGTATCGATTACAATGAAACTCTTTTACTTGTTGCCATGATTAAATCCATTCGGATAATGCTTGCTAATGCTGCATATTTCATTTATGAAATATGGCAGCTAGACGCCAAAACTGTTTTCCTTAACAGAAACCTTTGAAGGATGGTTGTATGCAACATCCTGACGGGTTTGTCGTGCCAAAACATGCAGACAAGGCTTACAAGTTAAATCGATCCATTTATGGATTGAAACAAGCATTGTGTTCTTGAAACCATCGTTTTGATGTAATCATAATGGTATATGATTTAATTCAAAACGAAGATGATTCTTCTGTATATAAGAGGGTTAGTGGGAGTGCACCGACAATCATTGTCCTAAATATTGATGATGTATTGCTTCTCAACAATAACATTCCCATACTATAATCGGTTAAAGCTTGGCTTTCATAAAATTCTCCATGGAATACTTGGGAGAGGCAAACTTTATTCTAGGAAAAAAGATCTACTGGGTTAGATCTAAAAGTTGTAGGCATTCTCCAAGAGCCCGTACTATGTTAGACATGTACGCGACCTGGTGTCTCATATGCTTTGAGCATCTGAAGTCACAATCAGGCCCATCCAGGTGATGGTCACTGGATTGAGTAAAGAACATCCTTGAGTATCTTGGATGAACTAAGGATGCTTTCTGAGAATATGGGGAAAGGAGAACTTGAGGTAACTGGGTTCACCGCTACAAGTTTCCAAACCGATAAAGATGACTGTAAGTGGCAATAAGGGTACATATTTAGTTTGAACAACGGAACAGTGATTTGGAAATCTTCCAAGCGAGATATTGTTGCCGATAAAATGATAAAAAATGAAATATATTGCTGCAGCTAAGGCAGCAAAAGAGGCATTTTGGATCTATAAATTCCTAATTGGATTAGGAGTAGTTCTGTTAGCAGCTGAGCTGGGCTACAGCACAGGCTAAGGAACCGCGGTCTCATCAACGATCCAAGTATGTACTTCAACTATTTCATCTGATTCGTCAGATCATACATTGTAGCGATGTGATGATCGAATAAATCGCATCAGATGATAACCTTGTAAATCCGCTGACGAAAGCTGTTTCTCAGCAGAAGTTTGAGCGACCCGTACATAGTTCAGGTGTTGGACACTTGAGTGATTGGCTATAGGCCAAGTGCGAGATTGTTGGATAATTATGACCCATAACATCACTATTTTGTAAAGAATATGGTGTTCTTGTACAAAATTAACTATGTGACAAAGGAAAATGCTCTTTTATCATTTGTAATTGGATTACCTGGATATATAAATGATAAAAGTCCATATGATTAGTACCAGATTAATAAGATATGGGACAATATTAATCCACGTAAGGTTTAATCATTAAATATCCCTAGTCGTAGTATTATCGAGACTGGACATCAATAATGCGGAATAGGCTAGTATTACACTTGTGCCCGTTATGGAAGCTTAACGGCATAGTTCTCATATATTTGGGTATTGAATACTCATGCAAGTGTGATAGGAGGTTCTGTTTGCCGATGGTACGGGAACAGCTTCGCTCTGGATAGACCCCTCGGAATAACATTGCTAGTATGACTATGTTTCTATGGGAATCCGAATCAGGGTAGATGTATATGGTCTTAACCTGAGACTTGCATCGTTAATACTTGCGATAATCAGTATACTTTGGTTTTGGTCATCTGGGGCTTTAACAGGTTCCGTGTACGCCTCTTCTGGGTATACTGAGAATCGTAGTGTATTGGGTGTGATGTCAATATGGAAGTATCACTTCAGTCATATGGAGATGATGATCAAGAAGGGATACAGAACTGGTACTCTATAGTGCTATAGCCATCGGGAAGTATCACTTCAGTCATATGGAGATGACGATCGTAAGGGGCAGACACAACTCCAGCCCCAGGCCTAGCATGTGACATCCGATACTGGATCGTAATACGCAATACTATGTATATTACGCCTGTCAAAGATCTTGTATTCCTTAAAATAATATTTCTGGAGAATTGGGTAGGCACGGTACTTTGCTAGAAGCCAACCATGTCTTGTAAATTGGTTAGAACGTGGTATCGGGTACGCACGTATTCGGATAGTCCGATGACCGCATTTACTGCCAACATATCCAATGATCTCTTGGGTCGCCTCCCAAAGATTCACCGATCACAATTGACTCGAACAGAATTATTCTAGGATTAATTATGAGAGAGAGAAAATTAATCTGGGATTAATTATGGCAAGAGTTAATCTGGGATTAATTCGACTAGAAGAGAGAGAACGTGATTAATTTGGAATTAATCGGCAAAGTAAATTTAATAGTTAAATTGGATTTTACTATTTAATTTATTTAATTGGGCTAAAATAATATATTGGATATATTAAATGAAATAGGATTTCAAAGCGGAATTAAAATTAGATTTTAATTCGGGCAAACGAATTAATTTAGAATTAATTCGCAAGCGACTTCCGTAATAATTTTGCTAGGCATTATTATTTAGTTAAATTGGATTTAATTATGTCGCTATGGAAAATTTGTTTATTTCGAAATTAAACAAACCCGAGCCCGAGCGAAGTTGCGTGTTGAGTTAGCCGACTTAAATTCAGAATTTAAAAGTAGTGGGACCCATTTCACTTACATCACTTGTTTGACTAATGATGTAAGTGGTTAGGCTTAAAATTTTGGATTTGATTTGTTGAGTGAAAATCTTGGATTGCTTTTACAGCACACTAACCAAATCCAACACTCAACCTCACTATATATTACTTAGTCAACTTTGGAAGTGTGCAGAATTCATTATTCACAGCAACCTATTCTCTCTTCTTCCTCGCAAAAACGTGAGCTTCTTGTCTCTCCCATGGAATTTTGTTGCAAAATTCAAATACGCTAGCACTTTAATGAGTCAAAGGAAGGTGATAGGGAGACTCACCCATTAGTTTGGAACAACAAAGAGGGCTTGGAGCTTCCATCATCCATGAAAAAGTTTTGAACTTCTACCAATCTTTGTAAGTAATTTCCGCAACTTACTTTAGATTATTCACACACAAATCATTCCTTAGAGATATTTGGCATGTCTAGGACACTAACAGTCCCTAGATAGAGAGACGCCATGTGACACAGGAAGCAGTTGTAGGCACAACATTTTTGCATATAAGTCCCTATGATGAGTCTCATTTGGAGGCACTACCTTTTAAGTCGCGGGAAACGGACGTCGGAAGGGGAAATTTAGAATAAGTATGTCATCAGATTCAATTCACAAGTTCACAGTTTTTCGTTCGTGCTGCATTCGTGACCACGTTCGAACGTTAAGCAGATTGCGGGCGTTCATGTAGCGTTCGAATCGGCGTTCGAACGGTGTCAGTATTTCTGGTTTTGCTGCCAGCCTCACACCCAAGCCCAATTAGCCCACCAAAGCCTATAAAACACATCCAAATTAATAAAATGCATATTTAACACATGGTGAATTAATAAAATGCATATTTAACACATGGGGAATAAATAAAATCATAATAATCATATACCAAAATTAAATAAAATCATAAAAATCATATACCAAATTAAAAAAAAAAGTCATGCCTAATTAAAATCAATCAAATCTACCACCTTCCTAATCTAGCCAAGACATGTCCCCCAATCAAATATTAGACTTTCGTTGCAAGACACTAATTGATTCCTTCCTTTTCAAACAAGGAGAAGCCCTAGCCTTTGTCTATAAAAGAAACCAAAACCAACCCTCACCTCCCCTAGCTCATTCATACAAAACAAAACTCCTAGCATTCACACATAACAAAAGCTATAAGCAATAAAGAATTCTCTCATCCTCCCTCACTCACTCTCAATAACCGAAAATCACAAGCCAAAGAACCCCCATTTTCATGACCAAAACTCATCCCGAACAGCCCCTTTACCTCACTGAAACAGCCCTCAAACCACACCATAACACCACCAAAAATCACACCCAAACAGCAGCCCAAATCACAACTAAACAGCAGCCCAAATACATCAAGAACAGTAGCCTAAATACAGCAAACACAATGACCAAAAATCAGCAGTAAGACAGCAGCAAAACAGCAGCGAAACGGAGCGAAAACGGTAGCTTGAGCAGCGAAACAGCGAGAGAAAACATTGAACCAGTGAACCGGAGGAGTTGCGGAGCATCCACCCTTCCGACGACCGCGTACGGTACTTCCGAGAGTCGACATAAAAGGTTAGACTTGAGGGCACTTTTCGTATTTATTCTTTATTCATCTTTTAATCGTTTTATTTATTTACTTCATATGAGAGTCGTTCATGGATGTATGTTGTGGCTTTGAATAAAATGGAAAATGTGTCGCCTCTTGTGGCATATAGGATGGAAACCCAGACATAAATTACGTAGCCGAATCCAAATGGATGGTAGTGCGGTCTGTACTTGGGATACAACTCCACGTACCACTTGAGCAAACAGCGCATATTTTGTTTTATGTTGTTTTGATTCGTTTATTGTCCGTTATTTAAATTCTGCATGTTATTTGTTTGTGTAATGATGAGATAAAGCGTATGGGCTTAGTAAGTTGGATTAAAGGTCCTCCGTTTCGAGGGGTTAAAATCCCTTACCATGATACTTTGCCACGCCTTGTAGCCCGTTATTATTTATTAGGTCTCATCTATTCACCCGTTCACGTATGTGTCATGTTGTTTACTGTTTGTTTTAGGTCACTGATGTAACCTCGTTCGAACGCGTTTCAGAACGCCGCACGAACGCATGTTTTCTGTCTCAGTTCGTCCGAACGCATTTACGAATGCTATACGAACACGAACCTTTTGTTTACTGTTCGAACGCGTTTACTAATGCTACTCGAACGCGCACATATTTCCTTTGTTTTATCATGCATCAGGTCTGGTCCCGTTCGAACGAGTTCTCAAACGCTATACGAACGTGAACCTTCTGTTTACCATTCGAACGTGTTTACGAATGCTACTCGAATGTGAATGCATTTTGTTTCATCAGGTCATGTCCCGTTCGAACGCGTTCTCAAATGCTATACGAGCGCGAACCTTCTGTTTACCGTTCGAACGCACATACACTGAACTGAGTCCTTTTCATCACATGTCATGCATAATTGTTTCTTAGGTGATTTCTCTTGTATCATGTAATCAATCATACTATTTGTATCCATGCATTTATCTATTTGATATGTTCATGAGATGGTATTCAATCATGATTAGGCCGTTAGTATGTTACTTGGCTCTTAACCATGATTTAGCCTATGTGGTTGTTCATTTTCAAGCATGATTAGTCATTTATTTTGCGTTTGGAATTTGCATTATGTCTAGGTTGTTCTTTGTTTTCCGCATTGTATGATCGAAGTATGTTCATGAGATTGCCGTGTGTTATTGCATGTTCGTCGTTATTCCAATTTGCTTTCATGCGTGATTATTATTATCTACTGGCATGCCTATGATCGAATGTAATGTGTTTATGACATCGCATGCTAGCCGTATTTATCTTTATGTATGCAGATTGGGACATAGATGTTGGAGATTCTAAGCATCCCAATATCAATATAACAAGCATGAACATGTATGAATACATTAGAGGAAGTCGCAGAATACTTACATCGATCGGTTGAACGACGCGCTAGGCAACAAAAATCTTCACTGCCCACTGTCATGGTCACGGCAAATTGCAGTTCCAAGCTCATTGGTTTCGGCCTTCATCTTCAAGAATCCAAGCTCCAAGCTTCGTGAGATGATTCCCGGCTCATAGGTGGACTTCCCTATCACCTTCGCATGTCTCTCGGAGTGCTAGCTCTCTTGATTTTGCCACAAAATCAAGCACTTTTGGCTTCCATTTTGCTCACTGGTTTCGCAGCAAACCAGAACAATAACAGCCCTCTTGGGCGAGAATGAGAGGGAGAAGTGAGGAAGAGAGAGATGTGAGATGGTTGGTGAAAAGTGTATCAAATACACTTAAATGATTTTCCAAATTCATTTCCTTATTTTTGTTTCAAAAATTCAATCAATAAATGCCAACAACCAATCCATCAAGTTACATCTATCCATCAAGTTGTCAAGTCACATCACTCAAAGTGACAAGTGATTTGACGCTTGATGCGACTAATGATTTGATGCTTGATTTGACTTGCGTGCCGCACTCGAATTCGAAATGCGAATGCGCTCGCAAATAATCCCGGCCTCGGGTTCACTAATTCCATATTAACGAATTTTCCGTTGCGTCGTAATTTAAATGATTACACCTAGCGAAGTCACTATTCACGTCGCTAATGAATTAATTCTAAATTAATTCGTTCGCCTGAATTAAAATCTAATTTTAATTCTGCGTCGAAATCCAATTTCGTTTAATATATCGAATATATTAATTAATCAATTAATTCTAAATTAATCGTTTTCTCTCTTTAAATAATATTTTATCCCAGATAAAATATCTTCGCAATTAATCCCAGATTAATTTTCTCTCTCTTCTAATTAATCCCAGATTAATGAAAGTGCAAGTCAGACGTCATCGGTGAATCTTCGGGAAGCAACCCATGAGATCCCCGGATATGTTGGCAGTAAATTCATTCGTCGAACTATCTGAACACGTAAGTACCTCGTACTACGTTTATACCGATTTACAAGACAAAATTGGCTTCTAGCAAAGCACCATGCCTACCCAATTCTCCGGAAATATCCTTACAGGAATAAAGAATCTGTATCAGGCATAGTATACGTAGTATTGCGTATTTCTGTCCAGTATCGGATGATCACATGCAAGGCCTGGGGCTGGTACAGCGTATGCCCCGTACGAAGCATATATCGGATAACGAGCAACTAGTCTCTTTAATATCAGATAATCATGACCAAGTCATATTATCCCGACGGTTGCAACCTTTTTAGAGAACTAGTTATGTATCCTTGCGCGATCATCATCTCCATATGACTGGAGTGACACTTCCGTCTTGACATCACACCCAACACACTACGATTTTGAATATACCCAGCATTGGCGTACACAGAACCTGTTAAAGCCCTGAACGACCGCAACCAGAGTATATTGATTGTCGCAAGTATTAGCAGTGCAAGTCTCAGGTTAAGACCAAATACATCTACCCTGATTTCGGACTTCCATAGACACATAGTCATACTACCAATGGAATTCTGAGGGATCATTTTCGTTTTGAATTAAATCATAAACCATTATGATTAAATCAAAATGATAATTCCAAGAACCTAATGCTTGCTTCAATCCAAACATGGATCGAATAACCTGCAAACCTTGTTTGCTAGTTTTGGTACGACAAAATCGACAGGATATTGTAAACATACTCCAAAAGGTTTCCTTTACAGGAAAGTGATTTTCTCATTAAGCTGTCATATTTCATAAATGAAACATGCTTCTTTAGCAAGCATTATCCAAATGGATTTACCGTGGCAACAGGTAAAAGGTTGAATCATAATCAACACAATGTTGATAACGACACCTTTCCGTTCAAAGCCTAGCTTTATATGTTGGTATGTTGCCATCCATGTATGTCTTCCTTGAAGACTTATATAGTACCAATAGGCACAATGTCTTTCGGTACATCAACTAGTATCCAAACATAGTTGAATTACATGGAATCCATTTCAGACTCATGACACTTTGTCATAATAGGGAGTCGTTACCTTGTATCACTTCCTCATACGTAGTCATCTGGTATACCTCAAAAGATTGACATCTTTATGAGGTGAGATTAGAAACCCATACCCCAGGTTGTTTTCTGACTCTCTCCGACATACGCGGTTCTTGTGTATTCGAAGATTAATGGTATAGTTTCATCGTTGATGAAATATTTGTGTTCCATTAGGAATCGATGCCTGGAACAGTATCACTCCGATTTTCATCGAGTTTTACTATCCTCCCACTTACCACAGCATATCGGTATTCATCTTAGGAAAAACGCATTGTGAGCAACAATCTAATTGTTCTCATCTGAGTTGTATAAGTATTATACTTAGGTATCCCTAGGATAGCCTACAATTGGCACTTATCCAATTTGGGTTTTAGTTTGGTATCATCCAAACATATGCCCAGCATACCCAAATTATCAGGAATGAGAAACCCGGTTTCTTTCCTGTTCATATCTAATATGAACTTTGTAAAACAGATTTTAAGGAACCTTATTCTAAATAAGTTATGCACTGTTTAAAGCTTATCCGTTGAAGGAAATGGTATATCAGAGCAACTCATGATTAACCTTATCATGTCCAACAAAATTAGGTTTATCCTGTTCGGACACACCGTCACTTTGACGTGTTCTGGGAGGAGTCCTCATTTGAAAGAATACTTTACTCTTTCAAGTATATTAGAAACTTATTGCTTAAGTATTTTCCTCTTACGGTCTTACCGTGACGGTTTAATACTTTAGCCGATCTGTTTGACTATTTCGTGTCGAAACTTTAAAAGTTTCCGATTTGTGTTTCAAAAGAAACACATAACCATAACGCGATGCCACATCCGTAAAGGTCACAAAATATTCATATCCACCCCTAGCCTAGCTAGACATGGGCCCACTTGCTTCACTATGTACTAGGGCTAAAAGATCGGTGGCATTTACACTTTTACCAAGTAAATAGTGTTTTAGGCACTTTGCCCAATAAACTAGATTCGTAGACTTTATTTCAATGGAATCAAATATGTCCGAGTATCCACTCTTCAAAAGTGTGAATATACGAGTCTTGTTTAATTGTGTCCCAGACTACAATGCCACAATATTTTTCATCTGATCAAATCAGTTTAAGCTATTTGTTTGTCATGTTATATGTTTGAGATTTTATTTATATTCAAAATATAAATTCTGTTATTCACATCTAATGTGTTTATCTCAATATCATCTTTATATAATGAAACACTTTAGTGTTCTAGAATATAAAGGTACACCCGCAGCGGGTTATACACTGATATAGAGATAATGTATCTAGTCAAACTACTTACATTATAACAGTTTCCTAATCCTGCTAATAGGAGATTCTGAACATCAATATAAATTTATGTACCACACTAAGTATTTTAAAATCTAATTTTAATACTAGTAGTGAACATAATGTTGATAAACATATTTGAAGTCAGAGCCTTGTTCGTCTTCAATTCCTTCATGTCTGCTTTGTCCAAACGGCAGTCACGCTTCCGCGATATTGTTTGCCACACATTTAACAGACATTTTGGGATATGTTTTTTTCCTAGAAGATTATAATGATTTTGCCTTTGCCCTTTTTAACACTCCAGAAGCCTTTGGCCAAGCCTTGGCCTTCTAGAATATTGAAGTAAGGTGCGTCTTGCGCTACTTGCCTATTGCAAACTTTGACTTTATCTCTTTGAGAATAGTCATTAACTCTCCAAGAGTTATTATTGCAATTTAGTACTTATAAAATCTAAATATAGATTTATAAGATCCTTCAATTTCTTTATCATACTTTAAGGATCTAATATTTAGTTCTGATTCAGAAATTAAGGAGTCTACTACGACAATCTTAATGGATTAAGCATTAAAGTTATCATCACATAAATCTTCCAAAGATTATGCTCTACTATTTGCTTAACTCCGGGCATAGGCCTAATATGTTATTTTATCAAATAAAGTAACTTATTAGATTCCAGGACCATCCTAAAATATTCCCAATTTTGAAAATTAAATCATTTAAATACATTTTCCCTAGGATCATGTTTTAAACGTCAATCTTTTATTTTATCTTGATTTTAATAGTCCAACTATTTAATCAACGATTAAAGTACTATTTATTATAATGATTACAATAGTCCAACTATTTAATCAACTATAATTTAATAGATTAAAATCAATTATATTGATTACTATAATCCAATTATAAAATCAACTATAAATGAATAGTTTGAATATAGTCCAACTATGTATTAAAAAAAAAATTTAAATATTAGTCCAACTAACATTTAATTTATTTGACGAATGATATTTGTTTGAGTGCGTATGGAGAGTAATTGGACGAATATTGCAAATTCAATTCTTGCCTCCCACAATTTTTCGGTGAGCCTCTAACCCTCTTTCAAGTACTCGAGAAACCGTGTTTCCTAGTGGGCTAGGATCCCGTTAAATATCACACAATCTTGACTTTGCCAACAAATTGTATGATAATTAACTAGGTAGATCTCTAAGTTCGATTGGGTCCAATCCAATTCCTAGATCCGGTAGGGGGACATCCAAGTCCGAAACATATATCTTATATATGCCAATACATCCAATGTATTACCTAACCTTTTTCCTCTGAATCAACTAAGCCTTGGCTTTGGCACAACAAACTTAGTGATCCTAGTTAAGCGCGATCCATTCACAATGGAAAGCTTCGTAATCAATGTCGATGGACAAGAAGTGGTCTTGACTTTGGCCAACAAACCACAACTTGGACAAGACACCAATATGGAACAAAGCCTTCGTGATTCAAACACATCCTCGACGGACAAAGGCCTTGACTTTGGCCAACAAGCCAATGCCAGTCTCGGATCTTGAGTGAGAATCACTCAATGGAAGGAAAAATGCTTAATATTTTGCGAGGGTTTTTCGTGTGCAAATTCGCAACCAATTTGTTATCTTTGTTAAGGTCTCATCATCATACACCCTTAAACATGCATTCTAACACATAATAAAGCGCATATGATAAAATAATAATGATATGCGGATGGATACTTTACACATTTATCCTAGATCAAATCTCTCTCTTTCTCTCTCTATCTAGCACATGTATTTGCTTCTACCCGTTACACTACACTTCTAAAGAAACCTCATTTACATTGAGGAGAATAGGTGAGAAAGAAATACAAAGAATATAGAGGTGATATGGCTGGACACACAGGTCCAATTAATAAATCAAATTTATTACAACAATTTCTAAAATTGTCCCACCCATCTAATATCCATCCGATATACATTATTCATGCATCGCAACCATGTATTCACACAAGCATGTATCAATCAATCTAATCAAATTAATTAATCTGATAATTAGTGATCATCCAATGTTCAAACAACGATTTGATTTTGCTCGAGTCAAACTCGTTTTGTAAATAAGTACTTAAAGTACGAATTTTCGAATTAAATTAAACAACAACATTAAATCCAATTTAATATGCATTCATTCTAATTCGCTATTTAATTCCAAATTAAATATCACACTTTATTTACGACCTATACGATTTAATTCCAAATTTAATCGTTACGGGTCTCAAGTCCAATTAACGTCCAACGTCAATTTACTTAAAGTCCAATGGGCTTTTAATTAATTTCTTGAGGCGTGGACTTTTGGTCAACTCTGGTCAAACCGAATAACCAAAATCCAATCCGGGAGTTACCCCATAAGCTCAGAAATTCAATTTTGGGCCTTAGGCCCAATTAAACTTAAAAGGTCCAGTCGCATTTGGGCTTTATGGATGTGGTTTTGGGCCCAATTGGATCCATCCAATTTGCCTTAACCCAACTTAGTACCACTAAGCCCAATAAGCCCAATAACAACATAACAAGCCCAAATCCAATTTAAGGCCCAATTAACTAAATTACTAAAATCCAATTTAATAATCAAAGTGCATTAACATAATTAATCACCCAAATCATTCTTTCTTTCCCAAACACAAATTAGGCTAATTAATCATGCTCATCTACATCAATTAGTGTCCAACACAATTAATCAAAATCAACCCATCATGCTCATAATGTCCTCGGCAAAGAAGGATTTTACATCAAATTCGAATTCAATCCAATTAAATCCAATCCAATTCAATTAAACAACATTCCCAATTGATTTCCAACATATCCAATGATCAAATTTAGGGCACACCATTCGCCCATGCCAATTTTTAGGGCAAATCTGTTCCAAACAATTTTTAATCAAATTGATCCAATCAATCATCAATTAAAACACATTCAAGCATACTTAATCATCCAATTTCATAATTACATGCTCAAATTCATTTTACCCAAATTTTAACCCTAAACCAATTTCATGCTTTTAACCATGCTCTGATACCATTGTTTGAGATTCTAAGCATCCCAAGATCAATAAAACAAGCATGAACATGTGTGAATACATTCGAGGAAGTCACGGAATACTTACATCGATCGGTTGAGATGCTTAGAATCCATGCTCCAAGCTTCGTGAGATGATTCCCGGCTCATGGGTGGACTTCCCTATCACCTTTGTATGTCTCTCGGAGTGCTAGCTCTCTTGATTTTGCCACAAAATCAAGCACTTTTGGCTTCCCTTTTTCTCATTGGTTTCACAGCAAACTAGAACAATAACAGCCCTCTTGGGCGAGAATGAGATGGAGAAGTGAGGAAGAGAGAGATGTGAGATGGTTGGTGAAAAGTGTATCAAATACACTTAAATGATTTTCCAAATTCATTTCCTTATTTTTGTTTCAAAAAGTCAATCAATAAAAGCCAACAACCAATCCATCAAGTTACATTCTATCCATCAAGTTGTCAAGTCACACACATCAAAGTGGCAAGTGATTTGACGCTTGATGCGACTAATGATTTAACGCTTGATTTGACTTGCGTGCCGCACTCGAATTCGAAATGCGAATGCGCTCGCAAATAATCCCGGGCTCGGGTTCACTAATTCCAAATTAACAAATTTTCCGTTGCGTCGTAATTTAAATGATTACACCTAGCGAAGTCACTATTCACGTCGCTAACGAATTAATTCTAAATTAATTCGTTCGCCCGAATTAAAATCTAATTTTAATTCCGCGTCGAAATCCAATTTCGTTTAATATATCGAATATATTAATTTATCGATTAATTCCAAATTAATCGTTTTCTCTCTTTAAATAATATTTTATCCTAGATAAAATATCTCCGCAATTAATCCCAGATTAATTTTCTCTCTCTTCTAATTAATCCTAGATTAATTAAAGTGCGAGTCATACGTCATCGGTGAATCTTCGGGAAACAACCCATGAGATCCCCGGATATGTTGGCAGTAAATTCGGTCGCCGGACTATCCGAAAACGTAAGTACCTCGTACTACGTTTATACCGATTTACAAGACAATGTTGGCTTCTAGCAAAGCACCATGCCCACCCAATTCTCCGGAAATATCCTTACAGGAATAAAGGATCTGTATCAGGCGTAGTATACGTAGTATTGCATATTTTTGTCCAGTATCGGATGATCACATGCAAGGCCTGGGGCTGGTACAGTGTCTGCACCGTACGAAGCATATATTGGATAACGAGCAACTAGTCTCTTTAATATCGGATAATCATGACCAAGTTATATTATCCCGACGGTTGCAACCTTTTTAGAGAACCAGTTCTGTATCCCTGCGAGATCATCATCTCCATATGACTGGAGTGACACTTCCGTCTTGACATCACAACCAACACACTACGATTCTCAATATACCCAGCATTGGCGTACACAGAACCTGTTAAAGCCCTGAAGGACCGCAACCAAAGTATATTGATTGTCGCAAGTATTAGTGGTGCAAGTCTCAGGTTAAGACCAAATACACCTACCCTGATTTCGGACTTCCATAGACACATAATCATACTACCAATGGAATTCCGAGGGGGTCTATCCAGAGCGAAGCTGTTTCCCGTACCATCGGTAAAACACAACCTTCTATTACACTTGCATGAGTATCCTATACCCCAAATATATTAGAACTATGTTGTTGTACCCTCACAACGCGCACAAGTGTAATACTAGTCTTTTACGCATTCATCGATGTCCAATCTCGATAATGCTCTGACTAGGGATATTTAATGATTTATCCTTCATGGACTGATACTGTCTCATATCATTCTCCGTCCAGGAACAAATCACAGGGACCTCCTATCATTTATACATCTAGGTGATCTAATCGCAAATGATAAGAGTGCAAACTCCTTTGTCACATAGTTAATTTGTACAACAACACTATGATCTGTACAAATAGTGACACTATGGGTCATAATTGTCCAACAATAGATTATATGCAAATAGGTTGTATGCAAATATGAAAATGTGTTACATGTGAACTTAGATGAACTCTTGATTTATGCATACGAACTTAGGAGTAAATTATCCTTGGAAATAAATGTTGCTTAGTCTTGGTTAAATTATTGCACAAATCATTTCATTACAAGTGGCATAAGTAAGGGACCATTCCGAACCCAACGGTTTGAGGTCTTCCCTTGCGAGGGGTGAGTGCGGCCTTAAATCTTTGTCCTGGTTCACACCGGGTGGCAACTCCATTATTCTCCGGTTTAGTCCCCCGCGGGCTACTTCGTACTCCCAACTAGGCCGCGAGCCTAGAACAGCATGCGTCGCCCAGTTTCTGTGCCCCACAGTAGTCCCCTCTTGGACTGATCCATGTTGAATATCTTAACACTTTGTCAATGTACGAGCTCTAGGAGATTCCAAACAGCTTTCTAGATCTATCCCGGTAGATCCTTATTCCCAGAATAAAGGCTGCTTCTCCCAGATCTTTCATGGAGAATTTTAATGAAAGCCAAGTTTTCACCGATTGTAGCATGTGAATGTCATTGCCAATAATCAATACATCATCAACGTAAAGGACAATGAATGTTAGTGCGCTCCCACTAACCTTCTTATATACACAAGAATCATCTTCATTTTGAATGAAATCATATTCTCTTATGATCTCATCAAAACGTTGGTTCCAAGAATGCGATGCTTGCTTCAATCCATAAATGGATCGATTTAACTTGCAATCCTTGTTTGCATGTTTTGGTACGACAAAACCGTCAGACTGTTGCATATAAACATCCTCTAAAAGGTTTCTGTTAAGGAAAGTGGTTTTGACGTCTATCTACCATATTTCATAATCGAAATATGCAGTAATAGCAAACATTATCCGAATTGATTTAATCATGGCAATAGAAGAAAAAGTTTCATCGTAATCGACACCATGTCGTTGATGATACCCTTTCGCTACAAGCCTAGCTTTGTACGTTTGTATATTTCCATCCATGTCCGCTTTCTTCTTGAAGACCCATTTACAACCAATTGGCTTTATGCCTTCTGGTGCATCAACCATTGCCCAGACATGGTTGGTATACATTGAATCCATTTCAAACTTCATGGCATCTTGCCATAAAGTGAAGTCGATACCTTGTATCGCTTCCTCATACGTAGCCGGCTCATTATCCTCAATAAGATTAATATCTATGTGAGGCGAGATCAGAAACCCATACCTTTCAGGTTGTTTTCTGACTCTCTCCGATCTACGCGGTTCTTGTGTATTAGAAGATTGTGGTACAGTCTCATCCTTGATGAACTGTTCATGTTCCGTTGGGGAATCGGTGTCAGGAATATTATCACTACGATTTTCATCGAGTTCTACTTTCGTCCCACTTACCATTGCATTTAGAAATTCCTTTTCGAGGAAAACTGCATAGAGAGTAACAAATAATTTGTTCTCTTGTGGGTTGTAGAAGTAATATCCTTTGGTTTCCCTAGGATAACCTACAAATAGGCACTTATCCGATTTGGGTTCGAGTTTGGTACCATCCAAACGTTTAATGTATGCCAAGCATCCCCAAATCTTCAGGAATGAGAAACCCGATTTCTTTCTTGTCCATATTTCATATGGAGTCTATCCAACAGACTTTGATGGAACCTTATTCAAAATAAATATTGCATTGTTCAATGCATATCCCCAGAATGAAATTGGTAGCTCAATGCGACTCATCATATACCTTACCATGTCCAACAAAGTTTGGTTTCTCCATTCGGACACACCGTTTAATTGAGGTGTTTCGGGAGGAGTCCACTGTGAAAGAATACCATACTCTTTCAAGTAATCGAGAAACTCATTGCTTAAGTATTCTCCACCACGGTTCGACCGTAATGTTTTAATACTTTTGCCGGTCTATTTTTCTACTTCGTGTCGAAACTCTTTGAATTTCTCAAAAATTTCTGACTTGTGTCTCATAAGATACACATAACCATAAGGTGATGCATCATCCGTAAAGGTTACGAAGTATTCATATCCACCTCTAGCCCTGCTAGACATGGGCTCGCATACGTCACTATGAACGAGGGCTAACAGTTCGGTGGCACGAACACTTTTACCACTAAAAGGCGTTTTAGGCATCTTGCCTAAAAAACAAGATTCGCAGACATCGTAGGAATTTGGATCAAATCCGTCCAAGTATGCACTCTTTGAAAGTGTGGATATACGAGTTTTGTTTATATGTCCCAGACGACAATGCCACAGATAAGTTTCATCTGTTTTACTCATTTTGAGCCTTTTGTTTGTCATGTTATATGTTTGAGATTCATTTCTAATCAAAATATAAGACTATTATTTATATCAGCAGTGCATATCTCAAAATCATCTTTATAAACAAAATACATCGTGTTCCTGAATACAAAGGTATACCCACAATTGGTTAAACAATATACAGATATAATGAATCTAGTCAAACTAGGTACATAATAATAGTTTGATAAAGTAAGTACATGCTCCGAATGTTGGAGTTCTACGGTCCCGAGGATCGAATAATAAGCATAAAACATGTATGAATACAATCAACGAAGTTGCGGAATACTTACATCGATCGGTTGAGGCGATGCGGTGAAGACAAAAATATTTTTCTGCCCTCCAACAGCTCACGGCAGTTCACTATCAAGGCTCCTCCATTATCGGCTTTTTGTGGTTCCATCAAGCTCCAAGCTTTTGTTGATGATTCCAAGCTCATAAGTGGGTTTCCCTATCACCTTCGCAAGACTCTATATGTGTGCTAGCATCTAGATTTTGCAACAAAATCAACATTTTCCTTCTCATATAGCTCTCGGCAGTGAGCATAACAGAAGAGAAGAAATGGAGCCCCTTGGGCGAGTGAGAGAAAGAAGAAAGAAAAGAGAAATGTGTGTTAGGTTGTTGTAAAAAATTGGTAATTGATTTTATCAAAATCATATACACAATTTTTGCTTTCAAAAGTCAAACTAATTAAAGCTTACAACCACCAACATCAACACCCATCAATCAATGAATAGTGACTGGTATCTATCACTCAAAGTGAAAGACATATATCACTTGATTGACGAATGATGTGACGCTAGAGGCGACTAGCGATTTGACGCTTGATGTGACTTGCGTGCCGCACTCGAATTCGAAATGCGAATGCGCTCGCAAACACTCCCGGGCTCGGGTTCGCTAATTTCAAATTAACGAATTTTCCGTTGCGACGTAATTAAATGATTATGCCTAGCGAAATCACTATTCACGTCGCTAACGAATTAATTCAAATTAACTCGTTCGCCCGAATTAAAATCTAATTTTAATTCCGCGTCAAAATCCAATTTCATATAATATATCGAAATATTATTTTATCGATTAATTCCAAATTAATCATTTTTCTCTCTTTAATTGATATTTTATCCCAGATAAAATATCTCCGTAATTAATCCCAGATTAATTTTCTCTCTCTCCGTAATTAATCCCAGATTAATTTTCTCTCTCTACTAATTAATCCCAGATTAATAAAGTGCGAGTCATACGTCATCGGTGAATCTTCGGGAAGCGACCCATGAGATCTTCGGATATGTTAGCAGTAAATTCGGTCATCGGACTATCCGAACACGTAAGTACCTCGTACTACATTTTTACCGATTTACAAGACAAGGTTGGCTTCTAGCAAAGCGCCATGCCTACCCAATTCTCTAGAATCATGCTTACATGAATAAGCGATCTATATCAGGCGCAGTATACGTAGTATTGCGTATTTCGATCCAGTATCGGATGTCACGTGCTAGGCCTGGGGCTGGAATTGTGTCTGCCCCGTACGAAGCACATATCGGATCTCTAGTAACTAGTCTCTATAATCGGATAATCATGACCTAGTCATATTATCCCGATAGCTCGAGCATATAAGAGAACCAGTTTCGTATCCTACGTGACCATCATCTCCACTATGACTGGAGTGATACTTCTATCTTGACATCACACCCAACACACTACGATTCTAAATATACCCAGCAGAGGCGTACACAGAACCTGTTAAAGCCCTGGACGACCAAAACCAAAGTATATTGATTGTCGCAAGTATTAGCGGTGCAAGTCTCAGGTTAAGACCAAATACACCTACCCTGATTTCGAACTTCCATAGACACATAGTCATACTACCAATGGAATTTCGAGGGGGTCTATCCAGAACGAAGATGTTTCCCGTACCATCGGTAAAACACAACCTCCTACTACACTTGCATGAGTATCCTATACCCAAATATATGAGAACTATGTCGTTATGCCCTCACAACGCGCACAAGTGTAATACAAGTCTTTTATGCATTATCGATGTCCAATCTCGATAATACTCTGACTAGGGATATTTAATGATTAATCCTTCGTGGACTGATACTGTCTCATATCATCTCAATCCAGGAACTATTCATAAGGACCTCCTATCATTTATACATCTTGGTGATCTAATTACAAATGATAAGAGAGCAATATCCTTTGTCACATAGTTAATTTGTACAACAACACCATGATCTGTACAAATAGTGACGTTATGGGTCATAACTGTCCAACAATCTCCCACTTGGCCTATAGCCAGTCACTCTAGTGTCTAACACCCGAACTATGTACGGTTGGCTCAAACTGCAGAGAAAAGGCTTTCGTCAGCGGGTTTGCATGATTATCATCTGATGCGATTTATTCAATCATCATATCGCCACGATGTATGATCCGAACGAATCAGATGAATAATCGAAGTATGTATCTGGATCGTTGATGAGACCGTTAATTCTTTAGCCTGCGCTGTAGCCTAGCTCAGCTGCTAATAGAACTATATCTAATCTAATTAGATTTATTTCGACCCATAAGGCTTCTATTGCTGCCTCAGCTACAGTAATAACCCGCATTTGTTGTTTATTCGGTAACAGTATCTTGGTTGGAAGATTTCCAGCTCACTGTTCCGTTATTCAAACTGTATAGTACCGTTTGCGACTTATAGTCATTTTTATCGGTTTAGGAAACTTGCAGTAGTGATCCCAGTCACTTCAAGTTTCCATCTCCATAGTAAAAGACAGCATCCTTAGTTCTCTAAGAAACTAACGGATGTTCTTAATATCAATCCAGTAACTATCACTTGGATTGGCCTGTTTGTGAATTCATATGCTCAAAGCGTATGAGACACCAGGTCGCGTACATTTTTCAATGTACGAGTTCTCGGAGAGTTTTATCGAAAGCCAAGCTTTCGCCGATTGTATTATTGGAATTTCATTTCCAAGAAATGACATGTCATCATTACTTATAGGACAGCCACTGTCAGTGCGCTCCCACTAACCTACTTATATACACAAGAATCATTTTCGTTTTGAATATGATTACATCAAAATGATAATTCCAAGAACCTAATGCTTGCTTCAATCCAAACATGGATCGATTAACCTGCAAACCTTGTTTGCTAGTTTTGGTACGACAAAACCGACAGGATGTTGTAAACATCCACCAAAAGGTTTCCTTTTCAGGAAAGTGATTTTCCCGTTCAGCTGACATATTTCATTAATGAAACATGCAGCATGAGCAAGCATTATCCAAATGGTTTTAACGTGGCAACAGGTAAAAGGTTAATTCGTAATCAACACAATGTTGATAACGATACCTTTCCGCTAAAAGCCTAGCTTTATACGTTGGTATGTTGCCTTCCATGTATGTCTTCTTTGAAGACTTATATAGTACCAATAGGCACAATGCCTTTCGGTACAGCAACTAGTATCCAAACATAGTTGGTTTACATGGAATCCATTTCGGACTCATGACACTTTGTCATAATAGAGAGTTGATACCGTGTATCACTTCCTCATCCGTAGTCAGTTGGTATTCCTCAATAAGATTGACATCTTAATGAGGTGAGATCAGAAACCTATACCCCAGGTTATTTTCTGACTCTCTCCGACTTACGTGGTTCTTGTGTATTTGAAGATTACTGGTATAGTTTCACCCTTGATGAACTATTATTGTTCCATTAGGAATCGGTGCCTTGAATAGTATTACTCTGATTTTCATCGAGTTTTACTATCCTCCCACTTACCACTGCATATAGGTATTTCTCTTAGGAAAAACGCATGGTGAGCAACAATTAAATTGTTCTCTTGTGAGTTGTATAAGTATTATACTTTGGTATCCCTAGGATAACCTAAAACTTGGCACTTATCCGATTTGGGTTCTTGTTTGGTATCACCCAAACATATGCCTAACATTCCCAAATTTACAGGAATGTGAAACCTAGTTTCTTTCTTGTTCATATCTAATATGATATCTGTCAAACAGAATTTTATGGAACCTTATTCTAAATAAGTTTTGCACTGTTTATGCGTATCCGTTGAAGGAAATGGTAGCTTAGAGCGACTCGTGATTAACCTTATCATGTCCAACAAAATTTGGTTACTCAATTCGGACACACCGTCAAATTGACGTGTTCCGGGAGGAGTCATCTTTGAAAGAATACTATACTCTTTCAAGTATATGAGAAACTTATTGCTTAAGTATTTTCATCATGGTCTAACCGTGATGGTTTTAATACCTTAGCCGATCTGTTTGTCTACTTCGTGTCGAAACTGTAAAAGTTTCCGATTTGTGTTTCAAAAGAGACACACAACCATAACGCGATGCCACATCCGTAAAGGTCACGAAATATTCTTATCCACCTCTAGCCTAGCTAGACATGGGCCCACTTGCTTCACTATGAACTATGGCTAACATATGGGTGGCATTTACATTTTTACCAAGTAAATGTGTTTTAGGCACTTTTCCCAATAAACTAGATTCATAGACTTTATTTGAATAGAATCAAATTTGTCCTGGTACCCACTCTTCAAAAGTGCGGATATATGAGTCTTGTTTAAATTGTGTCCCAGACAACAATGCCACAATAAAGTCTCTTCTGATCAAATCAGTTTGAGCTATTTGTTTGTCATGTTATATGTATGAGATTTATTTATATTCAAAATATAAATTCTGTTATTCACATCTAATGTGTTTATCTCAATATCATCTTTATATAATAAAACACTTTAGTGTTCTAGAATATAAAGGTATATCCGCAACGAATAATACATTGATATAGAGATAATGTTTCTAGTCAAACTAGTTACATCATAACAGTTTCCTAATTTAAGTACACACCCGAGGGTAGTTCCTAAACTTAGGTATCTACGGTTAAAACAGCGATTTTCATCCCACTTTCGATTCGTGGATAAATCTCAACTGAAGTCAGTATCCTGCTCATAGCAGATTCTGAACATCAGTACATATTTATGTACCACACTAAGTATTTAAAATCCAATTTTAATACTAGTAGTGAACATATTTATGACAAACATATCTGAAGTTAGAGCCTAGCTAATCTTCAATTCCTTCATGTCTGCTATGTCCAAACGGCAGTCACGCTTCCGCGATCCCGTTTGCCATAATTTAGGCAGACATTTTGGGATATGTCCTTTATCTTCCCAGAATATTATAATGATTTTGCCTTTGCCTTTTCCACATTTCAGAAGCATTTGGCCAAGCCTCGGGTTTCTAGAATATCAAAGTAAGGTGCGCCTTGCGCTACTTGCCTAATTGCAAACTTTGATTTTATCTCCTTGAGAATAGTCATTAACTCTCCAAGAGTTTACTATTGCAATTTAGTACTTCAAAATCTAAATATAGATTTATGAAGATCCTTCAATTTCTTCATCATACTTTAAGGATCTAATCCTTAGTTCTGATTTCGAAATTAAGGAGTCTATGTGACAAGAATAATGGACTAAGCATTTAAGTTATCATTACATGAATCTTCCAAAGATTATGCTCTACTATTTGCTTAACTTCGGGCTTAGGCTTAATATGTTATTTTATCAAATAAAGTAACTTATTAATTTTCAGGACTATCCTGAAATTTTATTCCCAATATGAAAATTAAATCATTTAAATACATTTTCCCTAGGATTATGTTTTAAAAGCTAATCTTTCAATTATATCTTGATTTTAATAATCCAACTATTTAATCAACGATTTTCGGTACTATTCATTATAATGATTACTATAATCCAATTATATAATCAACTATAAATGAATTGTTTGAATACAGTCCAACTGTTTATAAAAAACAACGATTTAAATATTAGTCCAACTAACATTTTATTTATTTGACGAATGATATTTGATTTGAGCGCGTATGGCAAGTAATTAAACGAATATTGCAAATTCAATTCTTGCCTCCCACTATTTTTCGGCGAGCCTCTAACCCTCTGTCGAGTACTCGGGAAACCGTGTTTCCTAGTGGGTTAGGATCCCGTTAAATATCACACAATCTTGACTTCGGCCAACAAATTGTATGATAATTAACTAGGTAGATATCTAAGATCAATTGGATCCAATCTAATTCCTAGATCCAGTACGGGGACATCCAAGTCCGAAACATATATCCTATATATGCCAATATATCCAATATATTGCCTAACCTTTTTTCCTCTGAATCAACTAAGCCTTGGCTTTGGCACAACAAACTTAGTGATCCCAGTTAAGCGTGACCCATTGACCATGGAAAGCTTCGTAATCAATGTCTATGGACAAGAAGTGGTCTTGACTTTGGCCAACAAACCACAACTTGGACAAGACACCAATATGGAACAAAGCTCTCGTGATTCAAACACATCCTCGACGGACAAAGGCCTTGACTTTGGCCAACAAGCCAATGCCAGTCTTGGATCTTGAGTAAGAATCACTCAATGGAAGGAAAAACGCTTAATATTATTTGAGGATTTTTCGCGTACAAATTGGCAACCAATTTATTATCTTTGTTAAGGTCTCATCATCATACACCCTTAAACATGCATTCTAAACACATAATAAAGCGCGTATAAATAAAATAATAATGATATGCGGATGGATACATATAACATTGATCCTAGATCAAATCTCTCCATTTCCTCTCTCCCGCTAGCACAAGTATTTGCTTCTACCCGTTACACTACACTTCTAAAGAAACCTCATTTACATTGAGGGGAATAGGTGAGAAGAGAATACAAAGAGTAATGAGGTAATAAGGCTGGACACGCAAGTCCAATTAATAAATTCTAAATTTATTACAACAATTTCTAAAATTACCCCACCCATCTAATATCCATCTGATATACATTATTCATGCATCGCAACCATGTATTTGACCGGCGTAAACACACACGTATAACGCAAGCGCACGTATCGTTCAAGTAGTATAAAAATATCAATCCCACGAGGACTTAATTCCTACTGTTGTTATTAATTATTGAATCTATTTATTTACAAATATCTAATTGAGGGTGAAGAGAATGATTGTTTGATTGGTTGAAAGTGGTTTTACAAATAAATAAATAAATAAATAAAAGACAAAAGAAAATACTAAGGAAAATAACAAAAGACATAAAGATCTAGGGTTGTGAATCCTTCTAATATCTTTTAAAAGATGAAGTGATTATTTTATGTTAATGTAATAAATCAGTTTACTAACCTGGAACACTAAATTATGCAAAAGCCTATGTCGATGGTCAGACGCAAATACCCAGTTTAACCCAATTGAACCATATGTCTATGTCAACCAAATTATCTGGATTCATTAAGTTTAAGTTCCAATTATGGCTACCCCCGCCCGACAGGTATATTCCTATCATGTAAGGAAATCTATTAAAGGGTTATCTATCCTCAAGAAAGATCGTGGGCTATTAAGTCTAAGGCTGAAACCTAAAATCTCTATGTCTAGTTCATTTTAGATTTACCACATCAATCTTATTGGTGATCAGACAACAAGAAGCATTAAGCTTAAGACTTAATAAGTAAACCTTTAAATTACCCAAACTATAAAATAACCCCTTATAAACCGGTGATATTAGAATTCATCACAACCCCAGATAACTAACACATAACTAGGGCTAGTAACAACTTAAAATTAAAAGACATAAAGTAAAAATACTGAAAAGTAAAAGACATAAAGTAAAACAGAAAAGTAAAATAAAATAAAATGCTAAGGTAAAAGGAATTACTTTTACTACTACTAATTTAGATATCTCCCATAAAATAATATATAAACTTATGATTCTTTTTCCAACCAGCCATATAGGCGGTAACCTGATTAATTCAAATTAAGTCCAACCAGCCATAAAGGCGGAACCAAAATTAAATTGCCAACCGACCAATCTGGCGGTATCTTTTATTAGTCAGGTTTAAACCAGATTAAAATGAATTACCAACCGACCAATCTGGCGGTATCCTTTTTAAGTCAATATTTTAAATAGTGAATATATTATTTTTAAGGGAGATTAATCTAAATAGTAACAGTAAAAGAATTACCTTTCACCCTAGCTGGGGAAGTTACCTTCTCATGGTAAATAGTAAAAACTGTAAAAAGTAAAAAGTAAAAATTAAATTACTGTTATTACAAAACGTAATTAAAATTATTTACAAAACTAAAAATTAAAAACTAAAAAACTAAAAACTAAAAGAATTTAGAGAGAGAAACTCTCTCTTTAGAAAGAATATAAGAGAGAGAGTGGTGCCCTGAATTCTAAAATCTCGAGATCAATTTATAGGCCTCAGTAGGCTTCCAGCGTCGCGACGCCAGAGCCCTCAGCGTCGCTACGCCAGAATTTGTCGACGTAGCACGCTCTGGTTCGCCGGTTTGAAGATTCTGGATAAGCTGATAAGGTGACACGTGGCAGAGTGGTTGGGCTTCAATTATTGTGACACGTGGCGGCTTCTGATTGGTCGCTGAGATTCTTATCAGCCACGTGTCAGATAAGGATTAGATACTCAATTATTGATGCTGACGTGGTGGTGAGGTGGCGATAACGTGGCGACACGTGGGAAAGAGACTGTCGGCACCGTATGATTGCGACACGTGGCACTTCCTGATTAGCTGATGATGATGTGGCATGACACGTGACAATGTTGACTTGTTGACTTGCTGACGTGGCTGATGACATGGAGACACGTAGGATGCCACGTGGCACACGTGGCAATGATGACTGTCGGCACCGTAGGATGCTGACATGTGGCACGGCGCATGTTAGCAGATCGGTTGTGATGGTGACACGTGTCACAGCGCATTTTAGCAAAGTCAAACTTTTCTCAGATTCTGATTTGTGGACCCGGCGCACGTTAGCACTGTTCGGTGCATTTTAGGTGTCGCGACGCGGAAGGTCTTGGCGTCGCGACGCGGACAATTTACTGAAATGTCCTTTTTGTCCAATTTTCACTGTTTTGGCCCAAATCACCTCCAGAATGTCCTGAAACTTTATTTATCTACAAAATAACACAAAACACATCAAAACGTTCACAAAACTCAAGAAACTATACAAAATATTAGGTTAAAATGAGTGGGAAATATTGATATAAATACCACTCATCACACCCCCAAACCTAACATTTTGCTAGTCCTCGAGCAAAACATAGAGTAAAATAACATAAATAAATTAACTAAGCCACTTTCGTAGGGATCACGGTTGCATTTAGCATATGCAACAAGCCTTTAAACCCCTAGGTGTCCCTAGTGGACGAGTTGTAGTCTCGTGAGGGTTTACATCAATGATACCCACAAACATTTTACAAAAGTAAAAAAGTAATAAAACTAATGCACACAAAAGCAAAAAGACAAGCGAAAAGAGAATAAAGATGTTAGTGACTAATCAAGTGAAACTTCTACTCCAAGTTACTAGTTGTTTTGTTTCTTTCTAAATTACTGAATAAGTAAGTCCACGTGACAATGTTGACTTATTGACTTGCTGACGTGGCTGATGACATGGAGACACATAGGATGCCACGTGGCACACGTGGCGATGATGACTGTCGGCACCGTAGGATGCTGACATGTGGCACGGCGCATGTTAGCAGATCGGTTGTGATGGTGACACGTGTCACAGCGCATTTTAGCAAAGTCTAACTTTTCTCAGATTCTGATTTGTGGACCCGGCGCACGTTAGCACTGTTCGGCGCATTTTAGGTGTCGCGACGCGGAAGGTCTTGGCGTCGCGACGTGGACAATTTACTGAAATGTCCTTTTTGTCCAATTTTCACTGTTTTGGCCCAAATCACCTCCAGAATGTCCTGAAACTTTATTTATCTACAAAATAACACAAAACACATCAAAACGTTCACAAAACTCAAGAAACTATACAAAATATTAGGTTAAAATGAGTGGGAAATATTGATATAAACACCACTCATCACACCCCCAAACCTAACATTTTGCTAGTCCTCGAGCAAAACATAGAGTAAAATAACATAAATAAATTAACTAAGCCACTTTCGTAGGGATCACGGTTGCATTTAGCATATGCAACAAGCCTTTAAACCCCTAGGTGTCCCTAGTGGACGAGTTGTAGTCTCATGAGGGTTTACAGCAATGATACCCACAAACATTTTACAAAAGTAAAAAAGTAATAAAACTAATGCACACAAAAGCAAAAAGACAAGCGAAAAGAGAATAAAGATGTTAGTGACTAATCAGGTGAAACTTCTACTCCAAGTTACTAGTTGTTTTGTTTCTTTCTAAATTACTGAATAAGTAAATTCTCCGATTATTTTTACCATTCTTCATATACACATCCAACAAGATATTAATCAACTCATTTTTGCCCACAACAGTCATAAGTGCAGTTGATAAGAGAGTAATATTTTTGTCCTAAAGTTCTATCAGATTTCACACATTTTGATAGCAATGGAATAATTTTTCTGATTTTTCTGATTTTTTCTTTGATTTTTTTTTTCTATTTTTTATTTATATACAATATCTTCCATCTATGTAACGAGTTTTGGGTCGGTGGCTCCAAAACCAGTTGGCTTTAGAGCACCAGGTGTTAAGACACCCCTACGGACTTAATTACTCAGATTTCAGATATATATATATTTTTGCAGCATCTTTGATCCATGTAGCGAGCTTTGGGCCAGTGACTCCCAAACCAGTTGGTTTTAGGGCACTAGGTGTTAAAATACCCTTACAGACTTAATAACTCAGATCTCAGAATTTTTTTTTTTTTACTCCATTGCTTTTTGAGATGCTTCCTCCAATTAAACTAGAGCACTGAATATTACAATCTTTTCAATTTTAACTCATATCCGTATGTTACTATATATGTTGATAATACATGTCAACTGAGCATATGAAGATCCATTTTAGTCCGTTTTATGGAGAATTTACAAATTAAATAATTCAAAATGAAATAAACAAAAATTAACTTGTTTCAAAAATGGTTTTTGATACGTCTCAGGAGTGGAAACTCATTACTCAGCTATCTCTTACCAATTTCACCTTTTTAGTCAAAATAAAAACACAAAAACACAAAATATTTTTGTAATTTTTTGAAAAATTTTCAATTTTTTTGTATTTTTCGAAAAATTTTGGCCTAAAATTAAAAACAACACACAAACTAAAAAAAAACAAAGTACTGATCAACTAATTCCCTCCCCCAAACCTAAATGAGACATTGTCCCCAATGTCTTAAACAGTAAAAGGAGAGTTAAGAAGGTCGTACTTGGTTAGCTGAAAATCTACAGGAAATTAAAGGTTAAGATCCAAATTAATCCGACGCCTCTTACCAAGATCGTCCTCAGACCAATTTATCTTTGAAAGGATAGGGTCAACTTGTGGTTCATAGGCTATGAGTTGGTCTATTCGATCCGGAGCAGTTCTGGCAGTAAAGAGGAGTTCTTTCACAGGTTTTGACACGAACCCATTTCTCCGAGCATCATCAAGAAACACACAAAGAAAATCATAAAATCCATCAACATTAAACAGTCCAAGCGGTTTCTGGTGTATGTTCAGGTTCGCCCAAGATAGAACTATAAAAATTTCCTCCAGTGTACCCAAGCCACCTAGCAAAGCGATAAAAGCATCAGCACGGTTAATCATTTCTACCAGTCGTTTAGACATACCTGGCACGATCAGTTCCTCTCCGTTTGATGATCCAATAAGATTTGCCTCTGCCAAGGGTTTTGGGATGATTCCCAAAACATGACTGCCTCCCTCCTGTACAGCCTTTGAAATGATCCTCATAAGTCTGAGATTGCCTCCGCCATATATTAAGTGCATATTCATTGCTGCTAAGACTCGACTCAATTCTTCTGCTGCCTCTACGTATTGTGGCTTAGTACCAATACTAGTACCGCAAAACACACAGATGTTCTCAATTCGTCTTCTTGAAGTGGCTTCCATTTTTTTTTATATGTATTTCTTTCTCAACTCTGGATGCCTTCAAAAGTGCAATGACGGGCTGAATTTATAGTACCTGAAAAGGGTGAGTAAAAATAGCACAAGTATCTTCCAGAGGACGATTAGTAGCGAAATAATATCGTGATAGTCAAAAAGGTTGGATCCTGTCTACGAAAATAAAGATAATTACAATAGAAAAGTGAATCAAAGCAATAATTAAGACAACGGAATTATGTACGCAATACGCCACTCGTTTAGTATAAATTCATTAGGATGCGTCTCAAGAATCCATTCCTTACTCAGCCATCGCTAATGAATTAGCTTTCATCTTTGCTAAACACCCTTCCTTCTGTCTAAAAATGCTCCGTTTGTGCTTTTCCCTACAAAAACAACACACAAAATTAAAAAAAATTCTACAACATGTACACACAAAATATAAAACATAAATTACAACAAATTGCATGGGTTGCCTCTCTGCTAGCGCTAATTTTTCGTCTTCAGCCAGACGTGACTGAAATTCATCTGTTAAGGAGGTTTCAATGTCGTTTTAGATGTCTGATCAAAAACAATCCCGTGAGCGTTGCTTTTGAAGGGTCTCATCCAACGGTAAGGTGGCAAAAAGAGTTTTGTCCCATTCAGTGCTCGTGCCACATTTTTGCTCCTTGTTGCTCCAGTGGTTCCTGCAAAGAAAGAAAGAAAATCAGGAGGTCTCGTATGATGCTTGACTTGGAATGGAAATTCCATTCTGTTAAGCTTCTGGTTGATATTTTTGATTTGTCCTCCCTAAAACAGCGATGTTTCTCCTGAATGTTCTGGATCTTTATTAAGGTCAGACATTTGCTCATCCATTTGCTCTGCTTCTTGTTCCACCTTTTCTTCACAAATGTATTGTAAAATTCTTGCATTCAGCTCTTCATCTGTCATCTGTGAAATGCATGCTGCAAAATTATCAACCTAAGGATGTGAAGAAATGTCATATTTTAGGTCTTCATCCTCTGATCTGGGTGAAATGATTGGCTCAGGTAGATCTTCTTCAAACATAATTGCAAAATAGTCTCCAAGATCTTCATTTTGAGGATACAGAATTCCATCCTCAAGTGTTGATGCAGTTGGTACAAACAGATCAGCTTCATCCTCGTCAGAATCTGAATAATAAAAGTCAAATTGAGACTTTGCCGGTTCGAGCTCCTAAACTGATACCTCTGGTTGTTGATACTGCTCAGCCTCCTCCTCTGTTAAGGTGTCATTGTGGATCTCTGGGTACTCGAAGGCTTCATCAGTGTTATCTAAAAATGCTTCTTGAGGTATGATGTTTTCTGGTTTTCTGTTAATTGTCTCATTTGATCTGTCATCCTCTGAAGGATTTCTGATTGTCTCTGAATTTGTGCATCTAATTGAGCTTCCCGTTCTTCGAGCCAATCTTTGAGCATGTGAATCAACTGATTTTCCTCTGATGGTTCTGATTGTTGTTGGAAATCATAGGTAGATGGTGGATAAGATGAAAAATGTGGTTCTGTGAAATGTGATGGCTCATCATACCATGAAGGATCTTGATAGCTCTGCCACCCTGAACGGTATATACATTGATTGCTCGGGTGGTTACCATCACATATCATACATCTCCCCATCTCGTTCTGTTGAGCAAATGTAGTATTGCTTGGTTCTGGCATCCAGTGATAATTGTTGGGCTGGACAACAGGCCTCAGAAAACCGGACTGTTGCTCCCATATTTTGGGTGTATCTTTTAGTAAAGCTCGTGATCTTTCAATCTCCCAGTAGTGTTCCATTTTTTAATCACCTGAAAAAGAAAGAAATAAAAATTACAGATAAAAATAAAGAAAATTAGATACAAGTAAATTAGATAGCTTCAAAATTAACAACTCAAGAAATATAAGTCCTCGGCAACGGCGCCAAAAACTTGACCGGCGTAAACACACACGTATAACGCAAGCGCACGTATCGTTCAAGTAGTATAAAAAATATCGATCCCACGAGGACTTAATTCCTACTGTTGTTATTAATTATTGAATCTATTTATTTACAAATATCTAATTGAGGGTGAAGAGAATGATTGTTTGATTGGTTGAAAGTAGTCTTACAAAATAAATAAATAAATAAAAGACAAAAGAAAATACTAAGGAAAATAATAAAAGACACAAAGATCTAGGGTTGTGAATCCTTCTAATATCTTTTAAAAGATAAAGTGATTATTTTATGTTTGTGTAATAAATCAGTTTACTAACCTGGAACACTAAATTATGCAAAAGCCTCTGTCGATGGTCAGACGCAAATACCCAGTTTAACCCAATTGAATTATATGTCTATGTCAACCAAATTATCTGGATTCATTAAGTTTAAGTTCCAATTATGGCTACCCCCGCCCGACAGGTATATTCCTATCCTGTAAGGAAATCTATTAAAGGGTTATCTATCCTCAAGGAAGATCGTGGGCTATTAAGTCTAAGGCTGAAACCTAAAATCTCTATGTCTAGTTCATTTTAGATTTACCACATCAATCTTATTGGTGATCAGACAACAAGAGCATTAAGCTTAAGACTTAATAAGTAAACCTTTAAATTACCCAAACTATAAAATAACCCCTTATAAACTGGTGATATTAGAATTCATCACAACCCCAGATAACTAACACATAACTAGGGCTAGTAACAACTTAAAAGTAAAAGACATAATGTAAAACAGAAAAGTAAAATAAAATAAAATGCTAAGGTAAAAGGAATTACTTTTACTACTACTAATTTAGATATCTCCCATAAAATAATATATAAACTTATGATTCTTTTTCCAACCAGCCATATAGGCGGTAACCTGATTAAGTCAAATTAAGTCCAACCAGCCATAAAAGCGGAACCAAAATTAAATTGCCAACCGACCAATCTGGCGATATCCTTTATTAGTCAGGTTTAAACCAGATTAAAATGAATTACCAACCGACCAATCTGGCGGTATCCTTTTTAAGTCAATATTTTAAATAGTGAATATATTATTTTTAAGGGAGATTAATCTAAATAGTAACAGTAAAAGAATTACCTTTCACCCTAACTGGGGAAGTTACCTTCTCATGGTAAATAGTAAAAACTGTAAAAAGTAAAAAGTAAAAATTAAATTACTATTATTACAAAACGCAATTAAAATTATTTACAAAACTATAAATTAAAAACTAAAAAACTAAAAACTAAAAGAATTTAGAGAGAGAAACTCTCTCTTTAGAAAGAATATAAGAGAGAGAGTGGTGCCCTGAATTCTGAAATCTCGAGCTCAATTTATAGGTCTCAGTAGGCTTCCAGCGTCACGACGCCAGGGCCCTCAGCGTCGCTACGCCAGAATTTGTCGACGTGGCACGTTCTGGTTCGCCGATTTGAAGATTCTGGATAAGCTGATAAGGTGACACGTGGCAGAGTGGTTGGGCTTCAATTATTGTGACACGTGGCGGCTTCTGATTGGTTGCTGAGATTCTTATCCGCCATGTGTCAGATAATGATTAGATACTCAATTATTGATGCTGACGTGGTGGTGAGGTGGCGAAGACGTGGCGACACGTGGGAAAGAGACTGTCGGCACCGTAGGATTGCGACACGTGGCACTTCCTGATTAGCTGATGATGATGTGGCACGACACGTGACAATGTTGACTTGTTGACTTGCTGACGTGGCTGATGACATGGAGACACGTAGCATACCACGTGGCACACGTGGCGATGATGACTGTCGGCACCGTAGGATGCTGACACGTGGCACGGCGCATGTTAGCAGATCGGCTGTGATGGTGACACGTGTCACGGCGCATTTTAGCAAAGTCAAACTTTTCTCAGATTCTGATTTGTGGACCCGGCGCACGTTAGCACTGTTCGGCGCATTTTAGGCGTCGCGACGCGGACAATTTACTGAAATGTCCTTTTTGTCCAATTTTCACTGTTTTGGCCCAAATCACCTCCAGAATGTCCTGAAACTTTCTTTATCTACAAAATAACACAAAACACATCAAAACGTTCACAAAACTCAAGAAACTATACAAAATATTAGGTTAAAATGAGTGGGAAATAGTGATATAAATATCACTCATCAGTATTCACACAAGCATGTCTCGGCAATTGAAGGGAATTTTGTCCAATTTTAAATCCAATCCAATTGAATCCAATTAAACATTAAATCAACAATTCCCAATTGATTCCAACTCATCTAATGAATCAAAAAACAAAAATCCAAGACAATTAGGGCTCTCAAACTCTCGGCCAAGCTAAGATATTTGGCGAAATTTGTTCCAAACAACATTTCATCAAATTGATCCAATCAATCCTCAATTAAAACACATTTAAGCATACTCAATCATCCAATTTCATAAAATCATGCTCAAATACATTTTACCCAATTTTAACCCTAAGTCAAATTTCATGCTTTTACTCCGCTCTGATACCATTGTTGGAGTTCTACGGTCCCGAGGATCGAATAATAAGCATAAAACATGTATCAATACAATCAACGAAGTTGCGGAATACTTACATCGATCGGTTGAGGTGATGCGGTGAAGACAAAAATATTTTTCTGCCCTCCAACAGCTCACGGCAGTTCACTGTCAAGGCTCCTCCATTATCGGCTTTTTGTGGTTCCATCAAGCTCCAAGCTTTTGTTGATGATTCCAAGCTCATAAGTGGGTTTCCATATCACATTCGCAAGACTCTATATGTGTGCTAGAATCTAGATTTTGCAACAAAATCAACACTTTCCTTCTCATATAGCTCTCGGCAGTGAGCAGAACAGAATAGAAAAAATGGAGCCCCTTGGGCGAGTGAGAGAGAGAAGAAAGAAAAGAGAAATATGTGTTAGGTTGTTGTAAAAAATTGGTAATTGATTTTATCAAAATCATATACACAATTTTTGCTTTCAAAAGTCAAACTAATTAAAGCTTACAACCACCAACATCAACACCCATCAATCAATGAATAGTGACTGGTATCTATCACTCAAAGTGAAAGACATCTATCACTTGATTGATGAATGATGTGACGCTAGAGGCAACTAGCGATTTGACACTTGATGTGACTTGCGTGCCGCACTCGAATTCGAAATGCGAATGCGCTCGCAAACACTCCCGGGCTCGGGTTCGCTAATTCCAAATTAACAAATTTTCCGTTGCGACGTAATTAAATGATTATGCCTAGCGAAATTACTATTCACGTCACTAACGAGTTAATTCTAAATTAACTCGTTCGCCCAAATTAAAATCTAATTTTAATTCCGCGTTGAAATCTAATTTCATATAATATATCGAATATATTATTTTTTCGATTAATTCCAAATTAATCCTTTTTCTCTCTTTAATTAATATTTTATCCCAGATAAAATATCTCTGTAATTAATCCCAGATTAATTTTCTCTCTCTACTAATTAATCCCAGATTAATAAAGTGCGAGTCATACGTCATCGGTGAATCTTCGGGAAGCGACCCATGAGATCCCCGGATATGTTGGCAGTAAATTCGGTCGTCGGACTATCCGAACACGTAAGTACCTCGTACTACGTTTTTACAGATTTACAAGACAAGGTTGGCTTCTAGCAAAGCGCCATGCCTACCCAATTCTCCACAAACATGCTTACATGGATAAGCGATCTATATCAGGTGTGGTATACGTAGTATTGCGTATTTCGATCGAGTATCGGATGTCACGTGCTAGGCCTGTGGCTGGAATTGTGTCTGCCCCGTATGAAGTACATATCGGATCTCTGGTAACTAGTCTCTATAATTGGATAATCATGACCTAGTCATATTATCCCGATAGCTCGAGCATATAAGAGAACCAGTTCCGTATCCTACGTGACCATCATCTCCACTATGACTGGAGTGATACTTCTGTCTTGACATCACACCCAACATACTACGATTCTCAATATACCCAGCAGAGGCGTACACAGAACCTGTTAAAGCCCTGGACGACCAAAACCAAAGTATATTGATTATCGCAAGTATTAGCGGTGCAAGTCTCAGGTTAAGACCAAATACACCTACCCTGATTTCGGACTTCCATAGACACATAGTCATACTACCAATGGAATTCCGAGGGGGTCTATCCAGAGCAAAGCTGTTTCCCGTACCATCGATAAAACACAACCTCCTACTACACTTGCATGAGTATCCTATACCCAAATATATGAGAACTATGTCGTTATGCCCTCACAACGCGCACAAGTGTAATACTAGTCTTTTACGCATTATCGATGTCCAATCTCGATAATACTCTGACTAGGGATATTTAATGATTAATCCTTCGTAGACTGATACTATCTTATATCATCTCAATCCAGGAACTAATCATAAGGACCTCCTATCATTTATACATCTTGGTGATCTAATCACAAATGATAAGAGAGCAATCTCCTTTGTCACATAGTTAATTTCTACAACAACACCATGATCTGTACAAATAGTGACGTTATTGGTCATAACTGTCCAACACCGAGGTCAGTTCCAAAATATAGGTCCCAACAGCCAAAACGGTGACTCTAATCCATTTCCAACTCGGAGGTCAATCTCTCCTGAAGCCAGTCTCCTCCTAATCTGCAGATCCTGCACATCAGTACAAATATGAGTACCACATACAGAATCAAAAATACAATTTTTAAAACTAGAAGTAGACATGTTTATTTCAATAACAAAGATACATGAAGCCAGTGCCTTGCCCGCCTTCACTTCCTTCATGTGCGCCTTGTATTGACGGCAATCACGCTTCCAGTGACCCAGTTTGCCACACTGCAGGTAGACATGTTGGGATTTGTCTTTTGCCTTCCCAGAAGACTTTGATAATTTGGCCTTGCCCTTTCTTTTCTTCTTCTTCACACCTCCAAAAGCCTTCGGCCAAGCCTTGGCTTTCTGAGATGTCGAAGCGAAGAGTGCCTCGTGCTTCTTGCCCTTTAAAAGCTCCTTTTTCTGCCTCTTTCAGAATTGTCATCAACTCTCCAAGAGTCTTTTCTTGGTTCATCATATTATAGTTCATGATGAACCAGCTCCAGCTGTCAGGAAGAGAATATAAGATCAAATCTATGGAAGTCTCAGCCTCAAAGGTATTACCCAGCTAACCTAGATGTTCGATGTTAGCAATCATCTGCGACACATGGTGCTCAAAAGATGTACCCTCTGACATTAGGGAGCGAAAGAGCTTCTTCTGCAATTCATACTTCTGCGATCTAAGGTTGGATCGGTGAAGGTCCCTCAATTTCAACATCATTTCGTAGGGATCCAATCCCTTGTTTTGACAACGAAATTGTGGGGTCATTGCAGCAAGCATGACGGATTGAGCAGTTGAGTTGTCATCACTTAGAGTCTTCCAAAGCTCAAGCTCAAGGGGCTGCTCAATTTCGGCCTTAGGCCCGATAGGTCTCTCTATCGTATAGAGCATCTTCTCAGCCCCAATGACAATCCTGAGGTTCATATCCCAGTCAGGAAAGGTTGCATCGTTAAAGACATTTTCGCCAATGATAATGTCTCTAACGTTGATCTTTCCAGCCATCTTTAATTGCAATAGTCTAACTATTCAATTAACGATTTCCATTACAGTCCAACTGTTAAAAGAAATAATAAAATATCGGTCCAACAAATATAAATATATAATGACAAAAAAGAATTTGAAAGCGCGTATTTGGCAAGTATTAAAAGAAATTACAAATTTAATAGTGGCCTCCCACTATTTTTCGGCGAGCCTCTAACCCTCTGTTGAGTACTCGGGAAACCTAGTTTCCTAGTGGGCTAGGATCCCGTTAAATAACACACAACCTTGACTTTGGCCAACAAGTTGTATGGAACTTAACTAGGTAGATCTCTAAGATCTATTTGATCTCATCCAATTCCTAGATCTGGTAGGTGGACCTCCAAGTCTGAAACATATATCCAATATATATAAATATATCCAATATATTTCCTAACCTTTTCCTCTGAATCAACTAAGCCTTGGCTTTTGCTCAACAAGCTTAATGATTCCAGTTAAGCGGGACCCATTGACAGTGGGAAAGCTTCGTAATCCATATCGATGAACAAGAAGTGACATTAACTTTGGCTAACAAGTCACAACTGCCCAAGACATGCGATATATAACAAAGATTTTGTCGTTCAAACACATCCGCGATGGACATTGATCTTGACTTTGGCCAACAAACCAATGCCAATCTTGGATCTTGAGAGAGAACCACTCAATGGAAGGAAAAACGCTTAATATTTGATTGAGGGTTTTTCGCGTTCATTGGCAACCAATTTATTATCTTTGATTAGGTCTCATCATACACCCTTAAGCATGCATTCTAAAAGCATAATAAGGCGCGAAATAAATTAATAATGATATGCGGATGGATATATAACAAACTTTGTTCCTAGAACAAATATCTTCTTTTCCTCTCTCCCGCTAGCACTATTCATACTTCTACCCCATTACATAATACATTAAAGAAACCTCATTTACATTGAGGGGAATTGGTGAGTGTTGGTTATTATCTAGGTCCCAAGATCAAACAAGACATGAAAAGAATGCATGAATACACCAACGAAGATAGCGGAATACTTACATTGGTTGGTTGAGTCGATTTGAAGACGAATGAAGGCCAAAAAGCCCACTGCCTTGCTCACGCCACTGTGCAGATTTGCTCACTGCCAAGGACGCCCACTGCATGCAGTCCACTCCCTTCCATTTCCAGATTTGAGCTGAGAAAACGCAGCTCCTAGCTTCGTCGGATGGATCCCGGCTCATGGTCGAACCTCCCTACCACCTTCGCAAGACTTGTAAGTGTGCTAGCACTTGATTTCTCACCATGAAAAACCACTCTTGGCTTCCCTTTGTTCACGTCATTTCTGGTTCCAAACCAGTGAAGAAAACAGGCTGTTATGCGTGAGGAGAAGAGAGAAAATGAAGAGATGAAATTGTGTATTGGTTATTACAAAAGTTGTAAATCATTTGTTTATATATTTTCAAAAAATATTAAATGATTTACCAATTAATTTTAACTTTCAAAAAGTCAAATAAATTGAATGTAATAAGCTTGAGTGTTCCACACTCCAATATCAATGTCCATCAAGTTATATCAACTTTAATAAAGTGACATGTTGAGTGTCTTTCACTCAATCCATTAATCAAATCAATCAATCACTCAAAGTGACTTTTGATTTGAGCTTGATGTGACGATTGATTTGACGCTTGATGTGACTTGCGTCGCCGCACTCGAATTCGAAATACGAATGTGCTCGCAATCACACTCGGGCTCGGGTTCGTTAATTCCAAATTAACGATTTTTCCGTCGCGTCGTAATTAAATGATTACGCCTAGCGAATTCACTATTCACGTCGCTAATGAATTAATTCTAAATTAATTCGTTCGCCCGAATTAAAATCTAATTTAATTCCACGTCGAAATCTAATTTCGTTTAATATATCGAATATATTAATTTACCGATAAATTCCAAATTAATCGTTATCTCTCTCTAGATGATATTTTATCCTAGATAAAATATCTCCGTAATTAATCCTAGATTAATTTTCTCTCTCTTCTATATAATCCCAGATTATATAAGAGTGCGAGTTGTGCGTCATCGGTGGATTATCGGGAAGCGACCCATGAGATCCCCGGATAAGTTGACAGTAAATACGGTCGTCGGAGTATCCGAATCACGTACGTACCAAGTACTACGTTCTACCGATTTACGAGACAAGGTCGACTCCTAGCAAAGCACCAAGTCTTCCAATTCTCCGGACATATCCATTTAAGAATATCAAAGATCTGTATCAAGCGTAGTATACAAATGTATTGTGCATATCGGCCCAGTATCGGATAGTCACGTGCTAGGGCTGGGGCTGGATAAGTGTCTGCCCCGTCCGAAGTACATGTCGGATATCTGGTAACTAGTCTCTATAATCGGATATTCATGACCTAGTCATAATATTACGATTGGATGCGCATCACTTAAGAGCACTAATACCTTATCCTGCGTGACATCATCTCCACTATGACTGGAGTGATACTTCCGTCTTGACATCACACCCAATACACTACGACTCTCTGATAAACCTAGAAGTGGTGTACGCAGAACCGGTTAAAGCCCTGTACCACCAAGACCAAAGTCTATCGATTATCGAAAGTATTAGCGATGCAAGTCTCAGGTTAAGACTATACACACTACCTTGATTTCGGCCTCCCATAGACACATAGTCATAATACCAATGGGATTCCGAGGGGTCTATCCAGAGCGAAGCTGTTTCCCGTACCATCGGTGAAACACGACCTCCTATCACACTTGCATAAGTATCCAATACTTATATATATGAGAACTATGCCGTTGTGCCCTCACAACGCACACAAGTGCAATACTAGCCTATTCCGCATTATCGATGTCCAGTCTCGATAATACTACGGCTATGGATATTTAATGATTAATCATTCGGGGACTGATACTGTCTCATATCATTCTCTGTCCAGGAACTAATCATAGGGACCTCTCTTCATTTTATGTATATTTATGGTGATCTAATCACAAATGATGAGAGTGCAATTTCCTTGTCACATAGTTAATTTGCTACAACAACACAATGATCTGTGAAAATAGTGACGCTATGGGTCATTTTGTCCAACAGTGAGAAGAGAACTACAACGAGAAAATAGATAATAGGCTGGACACGCAGGTCCAATTTAATAAATCTTAAATTTATTACAATAATTTCCAAAATTTCCCTCACCCTTCTAATATATATCTGATATACATTATTCATACAAAACATCCATGTATTCACACAAAGCATGTTATTCAATCAATATAATCCAATTAATTAATCTTTGAATTAATGATCATCCAATGTTCAAACAACGATTTGATTTGTGCGAGTCCAACTCGTTTAAGAATAAATAATCAAAGTACGTATTCTTTAATTATATCGAACTATAATTTTAAATCCAATTTAATTTATATTCAATACTAATTCTAATTTAATTCCAAATTAAATAATTACACTTATTTATGTGCCTTAAAGACTTAGATTCTAGATCTAATCTTAATGGGTCTCAAAGGCCCAATTAGTATCCAATATCTTTTAATTAAAGTCCAATGGACTTTTAATTAATTCTTAAGGCATGGACTTTGGCCAATATGGATCCAATCCAAGATGCCAAGGCCCATTAAGGAATCACTTTTTTCCATAAAATCAATTTTGGCCCATTAGGTCCAATTAAATATTAAAAGGCCCAAAAGTTGTATTTGGACTTTATGGAATGGTTTTAGGCCCAATTTGTATCCAATCCAATTAGTCTCTTTAATCGGGTAATCATGACCTTGTCATACTATCCCGATAACTGCAGTATATAAGAGTATCAGTTCTGTATCCTGCGTGATCATCATCTCCATATGACTGAAGTGACACTTCCATCTTGACATCACACCCAATACACTACGATTCTCAGTAAACCCAGAAGAGGCATTCACAAAACCTTTTAAAGCCCCGGACGACCAAAACCAAAGCGTACTGATTGTCGCAAGTATTAGCGATGCAAGTCTCAGGTTAAGACCACATACACCCACCCTGATGCAGATTCCCATAGACACATAGTCATACTACCAATGGGATTCTGATGGGTCTATCCAGAGCGAAGCTGTTTCCGTACCATCGGTAAACAGAACCTCCTATTACACTTGCATGAGTATCCAATACCCAAATATATGATAACTATGTCGTTACGCTTCCATAACGCGCACAAGTGCAATACTAGTCTATTCCATATTATCAATGTCTAGTCTCGATAATACTACGACTATGGATATTTAATGATTAAACCTTTCGTTGATTGATACTGTCTCATATCTTATTAATCTGGAACTAATCATAAGGACTCTTATCATTCATATATATGTCAAAGTAATCTAATTACAAAATGATAAAATAGCAATTTTCTTTGTCACATAGTTAATTTGTACAAAAACCACAATGTCTTTTACAAATAGTGATGCTATGGGTCATAATTGTCCAACAATATTATGTATAACTTAGGTTCTACAAAATATGAATGATGCTGGCTAAGGGAAATAATTGGGTTTGTTGGACAAACTCAATATGTCATAGCGGACCTTCTTCTTATTGCCTACCGCTTGAGTGCTAGGTGAGCTCATGAGGGCCATGTGCATACGATACACATTGAGATGTGTATATGACACCGTGGATTGGCACTAGAGCAAGTGGGAGAAATTGTTGGGGTTGGTGCTCAGAGCACCAATCCGAAAATTTTATGTTTGATTCATGAATACGAAAATCCCCTTTTTCCATAATATTACTTTCTTAGTGGTTACACCTCTTGTTTTTATATACGTATTCAATCTAATTACTATTAGATTGAAACTAAATCTGATTTAGTGATATGTATATATTAGACAAAGACCCGATAATATATAATGTAGTGCGCAGTTACAAATTAGTTTGTAATTGACATTGGGAAGTATCACTGCTAGAAATATATTATCAAAAAAAGTTCCTGGTCAAGATTTACTAACACGGGTCGGTTAGTTAAATCTGATGAGATCAGTACATGTTGTATATCGGGACTTGGTTTGATGGTTTATCACAATGAACCATGAGTCTTGGGAGACTCGTATATACGTGTAGGTGTTTATAATGGATAAACAATGGACGGCTCACCGAATATTCTTAATGGATGGTACACCAACGTCAATAAGAATCTTCTCGGGTTGAGTAGCATAGTGGTTATTTGACTTGAGATACCACTATGGATGTATGAGACATCCTCCACACTTAGATGGCAGTCACGTCACCGATCTATTTAGATCAGACCTCTGACTATTCGTTGGGTGTGGACCAATCCTCAGGATATCTTGTGTGCATCAAGAAAGGATCCGTCAGTTATGTGTACAGAGCATAGGTAGTCCAAATGTGATTAGTAATCTGTTAAATCTGGGCCACAGTATACTTCGGAAGTAAATTCTGAATGTTATTTAGAGATTGCTAATGGATACGTCGACGGGATTATACCTATAGAGATTTGACGTTTATATCCATTTCTCTGGGATTATCCGGATACCTGTGACGAAGGGATTTTACGTATGCAATGACCTCGACCTGTATGATTCAGGGAGTTTATCTATGGTCGTCATAATTTACGGGTGGGTAAATTATGGACACGAAATTGGATTTCTTGACGGATATGCCTGAATCTAGAGAGTCTCACTAATGAAATATACTCGTAGAGCACTAGGGCAACTATTATAAATAATGGTGATTATTTATAATTTTTTTTAACTGTTAAAAGAAAGATACATGCAATAGAGGCCGAACCGTCATTTCCTAATTAATGTGTATTTGTATTTAATATATGATATTATTAAATACACATTAATAAATTGTCAAATAAAGGTATTTCACATATATCATTTATATATGTATTTGAGATATTTAAAGTAAATATAATACATATATTTGAGATATTTATATTTAATTAATTGATTAATTATTTAATTGTTAAATAATTAATATAATTAAAATATAAATATCTTACCAAATGATAAAGTTAGGAAATGATTATAAGTGTATATTGTTGACTTATACATTAAAGGAAATGGTTGTCAAATTGAGTTTGACTTCTTAAGATATTTGTTTTAATTGTTAAAAATTGAAAATATCAATTTCCTTTTATTATTGTAATTTTCGGCCAACACCCTAAAATGAATATAATTGTTATATTTTTGAGTTGCTTTTGTTGACTTGTGAATTTTCATTAAAGGTGTAATGATAAAGTTTGCAAGTTGATAAAGTAACTTTAAATGAAACAAAAAACTAAATATCTAGATATTTATACTACCAAATTCGGCCAATGCTAATTTTGGGGAGTATATATTGTTTTGTTTCACTTTTAGGGTTTAAGGAGTTCATAAGTTACAAAATAAACATAATAGAGTTGAGAGAAAAAGGCTTGGAGGCTAAATAAGAAAACTTGGAAAAATCATGTTTTGTAAGTTTTTCTTTAAAGCTTTCAACATAGAAAATGTTTCTAACATGCTTAGCTTCATCTTGTGTTGCTTTGATGCTGTCTCTTTACTTATAGTTTATGTTTTGATTGATTATGAACTTGGAAGAAAGATATATGCATGTATGGTTATAAAGTGAGCTTGAAATGGTTTCAATGGCTCTCTTTTGATTATTTGATAATCATGTTGTCATTCTAGAGTTGCTAAGCCACTCATTGATGACATATAATTGTTCTTAAGTTGTTTCATGATGGTGAGACTTCTTTGGTGTTGTAAAGTTTGAATTAAAGTAATGGATTTAATGGATTTGGTGTAATTAGTCAATTTGATGAAATTATAAAATTAGGGTTCTTAACCCTTTCCAAATTTGGGGATTTTCATATATGTGATGTATTATGTAGTGTATATGATGCATATAAATTTTTGAGTTGATTGGATTTGATTTTGGCATGTTTTGAACATAAAATGACCAAAATGCAAATAACCGAAAATTGGGGGATGCTCTCGGCAATTTGCTAAAATTTGGGGATTTGATTGCAATCTGATTTTGATGAGTTGGACTTGTTAAAAATCATTTTAGAAATGATTTAGAATCATCCAAAATTATATTTGACAATTTTAGGATTAAAATGATCAATTTGTAAAGTTGTGGGGTAATTTCTGTAATTACCAAAAAATTTGATTTCTTGTGTAATTTTTCAGAATTTGATAATTGGATAATTAAATAAATAAGTTTATTTAATTGATCCAAGAAAAATTTTGAAATCGGAAAATTTTGATTTTCCGCGATTCCGCTGCGTTACCCGATTTCCACCATAAAACCCCTACAACATATGCCATGACACATGACTGATGGATTCTATATGATACTCACAGGATATCATGAGCATAGTTCCACACCCAACCATAAGGCGGAGGTCTGATCTAAATAGATCAGTGACGTGACCGCCATCAAAGTGTGGATGATGTCTCATATATCCACAGTGGTATCTCAAGTCAAATGACCACTATGCTACTCGACTCGAGAAGATTCCTATTGACGTTGGTGTTCCATCTATTAGGAAATCTTCGGTAAGCCATTCAGTGTTTATCAAATAAACACATACACGTCTATACGAGTCTCCCGAGACTCATGGTTCATTGGGATAAACCATCGGACCAAGTCCCGATATACGAAATGTACTGGTCTCAGCGGATTTTACTAATCGACCTGTGTCAGTAAATCTTGACCAAGAACTTTATTTGAAAATATACAACTTATAGCGACACTTCCCAATGTCTATTACAAACTACATTGTAACTGTGCACTAAGTTGTAAATCCTGGGGTCTTTGTCTAATATATATACATATCACTAAACCGGATTTAGTTTCAATCTAATCGATATTAGATCGAATACGTATATAAAAGACAAGAGGTGTAACCATATATAAGTAATATTATGGAAAAAAATATTGTTCGTATTCATGAATCGGACATAAATACGATCCGGATTGGTCTTTCGAGCACAAACCCTAACAGTTAGGCAACTCATTGATGACCTAGAATTGTTCTTGAGTTGTTTCAAAGTGGTGAGACTTATTTGGTGCTCTAGAGATTAGATTAAAGTGTTGGATTGTATTAATTTTGGTTAATTTGATTAATTAAAAAATTAGGGTTCTTACCTCAACCAAAATTGGGACTTTTCATATATGTGTTGTAATATGAAGTATATGAGATGTATGAATCCTTTTGGTAGTGATTGGAAATCACCGAAAGTTGTATTTGGCAATTTAGGACTAAAATGATCAAAATGCACAAAAGTTTCAAGGAAATTAGGGATTTAGTGTATGAGTTATATTTTGATGTATATGACATGTATAAATCATTTTGGTAGTGATTGGAAATCACCTAAATTTGGATTTGACAAATTAGGATTAAAATGATCAAAATGCAAACCTTTAGGGGTCTCTCGGTAATTTGATAAAAATTCGGGATTTTGGATAAAAAAAATTGAATTTTTGAGTATTGAGAAATTAGAATAAATTAGTTTATTTTAATTACCCAAGAAAAATTATTGAAATCGAAAAAAAATTGATTTTCCGCGTTCCGCTGCGTTACCCGGTGATATCGTTAAAAACTCCAACAAGTTCAAGAGGGATAATAAGCAGTATGAAGAGGGAAATGAGCTGAAAATACTTGAGAAGCAGATAGACCAGTATCTGCTTGAGGAAGAATTGTAATGGAAGTAAAGATCTAGAGCTGATTGGTTGCAAGGGGACAAGAACACCAAATTCTTTTACTTAAAAGCATCAGCTAGAAGAAGAAAGAATAAAATCAGTGGGATTAAAATAACTCAAGGCACATGGATAGAAGATGAAGAGATTTTTATAGTGTAGGGTTTAGGTTAATAAGGAAATGATCAGTTTAAGAAAAACGTTTTTACGAAAAATGATTAAGAATGAAGATTCATGTCCGGTCTGGACATTATGACATTTCCGGCCGGTCATAGATGACATCCGGCTAGGTTCATGGAAATGGACATTAAACTTTTAATCAAAAAAGACATATTATTTTATGTTATGTTTTTTCACAACTAGAATTGAGTATTAAATTATCCTTAATATTGCATTTAAGTTAAAATAACCGATGATATTAAATAGCGAGATTTTTCATTAACCTTAAAAAAAAAAAAAAGATTAAATTGATGCTTTTGTAGTAGTAGATTTTCCATCAAAATTATTTTAAATATATCAGATAAAATATTATAATATCAAATATTTCATATAATCGATCTTATCTAATAAAAAAAATCTTTGATTGAAATTGATTTGATTTGGATAAATTTTTCATAGGGGTGAGTTTTCATAAACAAAGCCCTGGTTTGAATAAACAGAGAAAATGAGAAGTCAGCGCTGCGTTTCGACAATGCCGTGCAAAATATCTTCTGAAATGAATCTGCTGTTTTTATTATAGATCATATATCTTGTCTTGATTTGGTGATGCAAGTTGCTGGGGACAGGAAATGTTCCCATCATTGCTTCCACGGCTCACCCAGCCTAAAGCAGATTCTCTGATTATTCCATTCTTATCTGACACATGGTCAGAGTTGTTTGCTTCACGTTAAGTCTTTTTCTTTTTGACCAATAGTTTATTTAACTGTTGTGAGTTTGGTACAGATTTAATAATTAAGTAAAATCCGTAGATATCCGTAGCGGATATCCATTATTTACAAATTTAAATTTTTTGTTTTATATTTTCTAGAGTAAAGAAAATTTTAATAATTTTTTATTTTATATTGATTTAATCAATAGTTAATTTTTTTTTTGTCAGCTTTATCATTTTTTTAATTTCTTTTAGTCTAGTATTCTTTTTAATATTTGCGACTTCATATTGACTTCAAACCAAACTCCACTGACATATGAAGAGTGAAGAAATTATATGATTTAATATTCTGTTTAATTTAGTTTTCATAAAGACATTCTCGGCATTGTGTAGTGTTTTTTATTATGCAATATTTTTAGTTTTTGCGGTGTTTTTGGATGTGCAGTGTCACAGTTGAGCATAGTATAGTTCATGATAACTGCAGATTTCTGTTTGAGCACTGGTAGTTTTAATGCAACCAGTACAGTTTCAGTGATAAAGTGTATTAATGGTGATTTTTGGGCACCGGGCTCCCAGCAAGGTAAGGAGGGTATAGAAGGGATTTCCATTTCCAAGGTTCAATGACTCGGGCCTAAAGAAAATGGACGTCAGGTCCAGCTTAGGGGTTGAGGTCGGTTTACATTTGTCGAAAGACCTGAGGGGTGAAGATGTTCAGAGAAGCAAAAGGGGTTAAGGCCTCGGGACCGACCCGACCTGATCTTCCGATATAGGCATGATGGATAATGTTCCGGTTCTCGACTTGGTAAGGCGGGTCGGAATGGTAATGGTATGATCGGGATCAAATGACGTAAGCCATACATGGGAACTTGCACCTTTAAAGGAGGTCTGAGATGACAAATTACATGCTGTAAGCAGCGTGTGCCAGAGGGTTTAGTAGCTTGGTTTAACGAAATGTCAGGTGGCAGAGTCACTTTCGGCAGAGCAGTTGGGGCAGAGAGCCTTGGCATAGATAGCGGACTCACGTGGCTGACTTCACGAAGACATTGCAATAGTGTAATTTGCCATAATATATAAAAGGCTTGAGAGTTCATTGTAGAGGGTTATAAAAATATACTCAGTGATTACTTTGAAGAAGAGAAAGTAGAAAGCTTGTAAGGTAAAATAAGGGTAGGTCGGTCAAATCCGAGCACTTGTGTAGAGAGGTCGGTCTAACCCGACCACATGATAAAATCTTCATTTTCTTTGTGTCTGTGGACGTAGGTTGGATCCATTCTGCGGAATCACGTTAAATCATTTGTTTGTTATGTGTTTTCCTGCCTCTTGCTAAGTTTGTATTTGGTCCCCAAATCAAACAAATTCACAATTGAGGGGAGGTTATTTGAGGAGTGTTCTTCCTGAACTACCACTGGAACGAAAATCGACCGTCAACAAAGTAATTATCGAAATTGAAAAAAAAAAATATACAGTAGCAGTTCGACAATTGTAAAAAAAAAAAAAATTCAAGTATGTTCCTGAGTCGATTTCGTGTTTCCGCTGCTTTGTATATAAATTTTAATGGATATGATACATTTTGAATGGTTGTTGAAAATGAGTGGACATTGTTTTATTTGTTCATGTTGATGACTGGTTTAAAATGCATCGGTCGTTAGTTAAAAAGTACTAATTAGTTTAACATAGAAAATTATGAGGGTCGTTAATGCATTGATTTTTAAAGCTATATATGTTTTAAAACTCAATGGTTGAATAATATCTCATACAATTTAAGATGACTACTCATGTATTTTCATATTTCATGACATGATGTGTAATGCATATTTTCATAATCTAGTCATAAAAGAAAATTAATATTATTTTTCTTTCATAAAATTTAAAATGTTTAAATTGAATTGGAATAATGCATGAAATAACTAAATAAATTAATTGGTAAAAAATTTCGATATTTTAATCTTACAATATTTAGTGTCCTTATTTTAAAAGTTAAAATTAGAAAAAAAAAAAACACTTAAACCTTAATTAAAATGTCTACATAAGACTTGTTAATTAAAATTCTGAAATTTTAATTAACAAATTTTTAATGAACTAATTTTAAAAGGCTAAAATTAGAAACATCACTAAAATGTTTACTCGAAGAGTTTAATTAAGAATAATTAAAATTGATTTTAGAAATTAGTTTTAAGCTTTTGTGAACTAATTTTAAGGGTTAAAATTGGAAATGTCACTAAAACTTCACTAATATAGATTAGATTATGTCCTTAGCCGTACATAAAATAATGAGAAAATATTAGAAATTAAAAATATAAGATATTTTAAAATGGAAAACCTAATTTTAAAATAGCGAGTGAGAGATATATATAATAATAAATCTTGCGATTTCTGTTATCAGTTCGATATAGTGAAACACAAATAGCACCTCGAGACGTTATTATTTTCGTCCCTTGCAGATGAAATTAGTCACTGTTGCGTGAGCTTTTCTTGCCAGTGGATGTGGAGGCCATTCGGTCTATTGTGCTACCGAGAGTTCCTTGTGATGATGTTTTATTCAAAGCAAGGGAAGTATACCGTTAAGTCTGGCAACTGGCTAGAAGACTTTACGTAGGTTGGGACTTGGGAGTTCCAAGACTGTGGCTAATCTTTGGGCTTTGGTGTGGCAGCTTCATATGTCCCCTAAAATATAATTTTTTCTTCGGCGAGCTATCTTAGGATTGCTACCGACTGCTCGCAAACTGCATGACAAAAGTTATAAATTAAACAATGAATTTATAAATTAAATCCTTAAAAATTATGAAAATCTCATTTAAGATATCTCATGACTTCGTCCTTCTATATGAGTGATTGTGAAATGTAAGATTACCTACAAATAATATAAGTACAACTCTATATTCTCAGGGGGTGAATTGAGTTATTGTCTAATAATGCTAAAATAAAAATCTTTGCCAATTTTATATAGTTTTACCGATTTAAGCCTTAGGTTGATTTTCTCTATTTCGATATATAACCTATATGCAAGTTTCTACACAATAAACATACAAATAAATGAAATCTTGCAATAAGTAAATAGTTAAGGGTTAGAGAAAATGACACAGTAATTTATAGTGGTTCGGCCAATAATGCCTACGTCCACTCCCCCAAGCCGCGCTTGAAGATTTCCACTATCAATCGAATTTTTGTGGCTCACCCGCAACCAAGAGTTTTAGCGACTAGGTTCACTCCAAACCTTTACACTTTGAGTTTTAGATAAAGGCTCACTCAAAAACCTCAAGTATGAGTTTTATTCGTAGACTCACTCAACAACCTTTACAATATGAGTTTTAGATAGAGGCTCACTCACAAACCTATCATAAATGTTTGAATAAAAAGATTTACAAACACACTTGACTACTCACAAAGATAATGAAGATTCTATTAGGGTTGGTGCTCAGAGCGCCAATTTTCTTATGTATTTCCCTGTAAATACTTATGTAACATTTTATTATGAATAAAATAAACAGTTTCTATTATATATAACATCTTTTTTTATATGGTAAAGACGTAACAGACCTTAAAATGATTAGTCATGATACTGTTGCAAAAGCGTCGCAACTGACATTGAGTTGTATCATGACGTTGTCATTGTTGGGTTCCTAGAACATGCCAAGGATCTAATAAGACATGAAATTGTGTGAATAATCAAGGTAAGTTTGCGGAAAAAATACTTACAATGATCGGCAAGTAAGATGTAGGGATTTCAAAAATTTTGCCTTTAAAAAGTGCTCCAAGCCTTCCTTAGAATTCCAAACTCTAGGGTAAGTGTCCATATCACCTTTGTAGACTCCTTTGTTGTGCTAGCAAGCAAGAATTTTAGAATCAAAAATATGAACTATGAACCCTAGGTTCACGCCAATGGAGAGTGAGAGAGGGAGAGTGCAATCGGCAATTGTGAGGAATGAGAGAGTGTAATGTGTTTTGATTTTTTGTTTTATGTATATTTGATTTCAAAAATCAAAAAACATTTACAAAAGTCAAGTTGGTAAAAGTCTATCACAAGTCAAACTTGTGTAACTTACAAGTTACCAACCAAATCCTCACTAACTTCTATCACCATAAAGTAAATAGTTGACTAGTTATGTGATTAGGTGGGCCCCACTTTAAATTCAAAATTCGAGTGGGCCCGCTAAACACATTTCGGGCTTGGGTTCGTTAATTCCGAATTAACGAATTTTCCGTTGCGACTTAATTAAATCAAATTTAATTAAATAATAATGTCTCACAAAATTATTACGAAAGTCGCTCGTGAATTAATTCTAAATTAATTTGTTCGCCCGAATTAAAATCTAATTTTAATTCCGCGTTGAAATCTAATTTCAATTAATATATCGAATATATTATTTAATCGATTAATTCCAAATTAATCGTTCTCTCTCTTCTATTCGAATTTTATCCCAGATAAATTCTTGTCGTAATTAATCTCAGATTAATTTTCTCTCTCATATAATTAATCTTAGATTAATTTTGTTCGAGTCAAACGTCATCGGTGAATCTTCGGGAAGCGGACCCATGAGATCCCTGGATATGTTGGCAGTAAATCCGGTCATAGACTATCCGAATTCGTGTGCACCTGGTACCACGTTCTTACCGATTTACAAGACATGGTTGGCTTCTAGCAAAGCACCGTGCCTACCAAATTCTCCAGAAATATTCTTTTAAGGAATATATAATCTTTGTCAGGCGTAGCATACTAAGTATTACGTATTACGATCCAGTATCAGAAGTCACATGCTAGGCCTGGGGCTGGAATTGTGTTTGTCCCGTACGAAGCATATATCGGATCACTAGCAACTAGTCTCTTTAATCGGATAATCATGTCCTTGTCATATTATCCCGATAGTTGCAACATATTAGAGTACCAGTTCTGTATCCCTGCGTGATCATCATCTTCATATGACCGAAGTGATACTTACATCTTGACATCACACCCAATACACTACGATTCTCAATAAACCCAGAAGAGGCGTACACAGGACCTGTTAAAGTCTCGGACGATCAAAACCAAAGTGTATTGATTGTCGCAAGTATTAGCGATGCAAGTCTCAGGTTAAGACCAAATACACCTACCCTGATTCGGATTCCCATAGAGACATAGTCATACTACCAATGGGATTCCGAGGGGTCTATCCAGAGCGAAGCTGTTTCCGTACTGTGGGACACAGAACTTGGGCGACACATGCTGTTCTAGACTCGCGGCCTAGTTGGGAGTACAGGGTAGCCCGCGGGGGACTAAACCAGAGAATAATGGAGTCGCCACCCGGTGTGAACCGGGACAAAGATTTAAGGCCGCACTCACCCTCGCAAGGGAAGACCTCAAACGTTGGGTTCGGAATGGTCCCTACTTATGTCACTTATGATGATATGAATTGTGCAATAAACTAACCGAATCTACTCAACTTATATGCTCAAAGACAACCTAGATCTAATACGCATTCATCAAGATAACTCTTGCATGCTTGAAAGTAAATCATTAAACGGTAAACACGCAATATAACACAACGAGCATATTAAACCATTAAACCAAAATAAACAAATAACTATTAAACCATAATCATAAACTAACAAAATATCATGCATAAAAGTAACATAATCATGTTTTAAACATAAATAACAAACTAAATTAAATCATGCTTTAAATAATAAATAAATAACCTACAAACTATAACATGCTCAAATACAAGTTTGGATGGAACGAAATATGGGCCTCTTAAGTGGTACGTGGCATTGTATCTCGAGTACAAACCGCACTACCGTCCATTCGAATTCGGCTACGGAATTTACATCCGGGTTTCCATCCTATATACCACAAAAGGGAGCACACATTCCGCCCATCCAACAATCACATCATGCCTCAAACGACTCTCATGCGATAATATTTTTTAAAATAAACAAAATAAACGAAAGATAATAAGTAACAAAGTGCCCTCAGGTCTAACCTCTTTTGTCGTCTCACGAAAGGGCGTTACACGTCCGTGGGAAGGGTGGATGATCCGCAACTCTTTTGATTCACCAACTCAAACTCTTTCCTCGTTGTTTTGCTGTTCGAGCTGCTGTTTTTACCCCGTTTCACTGCTGTTTTGCTGCTGTATTTCAGGTCACTATTTTGGTTGTTTAGGGGACCATTTTGGGCGTTTTTGGAGGGGTATTGGTTGCGGATTTTGGTATTTTTAGGGGGGTTTTGTGCAGTTTTTTAGTGCAGTTTTAGGGTGTTTTCTGGACTGTTTTGGGGGTTAAATTGGCGTGAAAAACTTGACAGAACAGTGGGGTAAAATGCGGCTATGGAGGAGGCAGTGAAGTGGACTGTTTTGGGTTAGTTTCGGGACTGATTTGCGGCTGAACTGGACTGGTTTTTGGGTTGAGGCGTGAAGGCTTGTGTAGTTGGCGAGAGGGCTGCGAGTGGTGTATAGGCGTGAGGGCTGTGTAATTGGCGAGAGGGCTGTTTTAGGCTATTAGCGTGAAGGTTAGTTGTTGATGCGTGGGGGCTGTTGAGGTTGGCAGGTGGCACTAAGGGCGTGAATCTGAGGGGCTAAGTGGAGGCTATGTGGCGTGTTTGTTGAGTGCGCTGTGTTGATGAAGGCAGGGTGATCTTCTTGGTTTATGCGTGAGTGTGTGTTGAGGAACGTGTGGCTATGGTGACTTTGGTGCTTCTTGACTCGGCGAGCAGGGCAAAGCCGTTAGTGGCTAGGGTTTTTTTGGTGGGTGATATTTAGGGTTTTTAGGTTTGTTTGTGCATGTAGATTAGAGATAGTCGAGAGGATTTTTAGTGTAAGATGAATGAGCCAGGGTTGAATGTGTGGTTAAGGTTTTTTTTATAGGCCAAGGGAGGGGGTTTACCTTGTTGGAGAAGGAATAGAATTTGTGTATTAATTGGGAGATATTTTTAATTATTATGTGATAGGGAAAATCTTTAATTAGGGGAATTGATTTGATTTGTTCTTTTTAATTAAGGATATGATTTCTTTAAATTGGTAGGTGATTTAATTAAATTAGGAATGTGATTTATTTTAATTAGGAATGTTATTTATGGAATTTAATTTGAATCTTTTAATTTGGGAAAGGAATTTAATTTGTGACATGTGTTTTAATTTATTTAATTGGATTTATTTAGTTTAGGAATGTGATTTAATTAATTGGTTTTAATTTAATTTGTGACATGCATTTTAAATGTTTTAATTATTTGGATTGGGCTTGGTGTGTTTAAAAAAGAGGTCCAACAAGCGAACCCGAAGCGAAACAAGCGAGTTAAATCTGACAAAATGCTAATTTCCAACTTTACCCTTCCAACGTCCGTTTCCCGCGACCTTCACAACTAAAGAGGTAGTGTCTCCATACGAGACTCATCATCGGGCTTATATGCAAAAATGCAGTGCCTACACGTACCATCGGTAAATATAACCTCATATTACACTTGCATGAGTATCCAATACCCAAATATATGAGAATTATATCGTTACGCTTCCATAACGCGCACAAGTGTAATACTAGCCTATTCCGCATTATCGATGTCCAGTCTCGATAATACTACGACTAGGGATATTTAATGATTAAACCTTTAGTGGATTGATATTGTCTCATATCTTATAATCTGGAACTAATCATAAGGACTTTTATCATTTATATATTTAAGTAATCTAATAACAAAATGATAAAATAGCAATTTCTTTTGTCACATAGTTAATTTGTAAAAAAACCACAATGTCTTTTACAAATAGTGATGTTATGGGTCATAATTGTCCAACAATCTCCCACTTGGCCTATAACCAATCACTCAAGTATCTAACACCTAAACTATGTACATGTCGCTCAAACTTTTGCTGAAGAATAGCCTTCGTCAGCGGATCCACAATGTTGTCATCTGATGCGACCTTCTCGATCTTCACATCGCCACGATGTATGATCTCACGAATTAGATGGTAACGTCGAAGTACATGCTTGGATCATTAATGAGACCGCGGTTCCTTAGCCTGCGCTATAGCCCCGTTATTGTCACAATACAAAGGAACGGGCTCAGCTACTGACGGAACTACTCCTAATCCAATTAGGAATTTACGGATCCAAAATGCCTCTTTTGCTACTTCAGCTGCATCAATATATTATGCTTCTGTTGTTGAATCGGCAACAGTCTCTTGCTTGGAAGATTTCCAGCTCACTGGTCCGTTATTCAAACAAAATATGTACCCGGATTGTGACTTACAGTAGTCTTTATCGGTTTGGAAACTTGCATCGGTAAACCCAGTTACCTCAAGTTCTCCATATCCAAGATTAAGAATGCATCCTTAGTTCGTCTAAGATACTTAAGGATGTTCTTAACCGTAACCCAGTGACCATCACCTGGATTGGCCTGATAGCGACTACACATGCTCAAAGCATACGAGACATCAGGTCGCATACATATCATGGCATACATGATCGATCCGACTGCAGAAGCGAACAGGATCCGACTAATGTTGTCTCTCTCATCTTGAGTTTTAGGACACATGTCCTTTGATAGAGTGACGCCATGTGACACTGGCAACAGTCATCTCTTAGACTAATCCATGTTGAATCTCTTCAACACTTTGTCAATGTACGTTCTCTGAGAGAGTCCAAGCAGCTTTCTAGATCTATCCTGGTAGATCTTTATTCCCATAATAAAGGTTGCTTCTCCCAGATCTTTCATGGAGAATTTTAATGAAAGTCAAGCTTTCACCGATTGTAGCATAGGAATGTCATTGCCAATAAGTAATACATCATCAACGTAAAGGACAATGAATGCACTCCCATTAACCTTCTTATATACACAAGGATCATCTTCGTTTTGAACGAAATCATATTCTTTTATGATCTCATCAAAACGTTGGTTCCAAGAATGCGATGCTTGCTTCAATCCATAAATAGATCGATTTAACTTGCAAACCTTGTTTGCATATTTTGGTATGACAAAACCGTCAGGCTGTTGCATATAAACATCCTCCAAAAGGTTTCCGTTAAAGAAAACGATTTTGACGTCCATCTGCCATATTTCATAATCAAAATATGCAGCAATAGCAAGCATTATCCGAATGGATTTAATCATGGCAATAGGTGAAAAAGTTTCATCGTAATCAACACCATGACGTTGACGATACCCTTTCGTTACAAGCCTAGCTTTGTACGCTTGTATGTTGTCATTCATGTCGGTCTTCTTCTTAAAGACCCATTTGCAACCAATAGGCTTTACGTCTTCTGGTGCATCAACCAGTGTCCAAACTTGGTTGGTATACATGGAATCTATTTCGGACTTCATGGCTTATTGCCATAAAGCGGAGTCGATACCTTGTATCGCTTCCTCATACGTAGCCGGCTCATTATCCTCAATAAGATTAATATCCACACGAGGTGAGATCAGAAACCAATACCTCTCAGGTTGTTTTCTGACTCTCTCCGACATACGCGGTTCTTGTGTATTAGAAGATTGTGGTACAATTTCATCCCTGATGAACTGTTCGTGTTCCGATAAGGAATCGGTGTCAGAAATAGTATCACTCCAAATTTCATCGAGTTCTACTTTCCTCATACTTACCACTGCATTTAGGAATTCCTTTTCGAGGAAAACCGCATGTATATCAACAAATACCTTGTTCTCTTGTGGGTGGTAGAAGTAATATCATTTGGTTTCCCTAGGATAACCTACAAATATGCACTTATCTGATTTGGGTTCAAGTTTGGTACCATCCAAACGTTTAACGTATGCCCAGCATCCCCAAATCTTCTGGAATGAGAAACCCGGTTTCTTTCCTGTCCATATTTCATATGGAGTCTGTTGAATAGACTTTGACGGAACCTTATTCAAAATAAGTATTGCACTGTTCAATGCATATCGCCAGAAGGAAATTGGTAGCTCTGTGCGACTCATCATAGACCTTACCATGTCCAACAAAGTTCGGTTTCTCCGTTCGGACACATCGTTTAATGGAGGTGTTCTGGGAGGAGTCCACTATGAAAGAATACCATACTCTTTCAAGTAATCGAGAAACTCATTGCTCAAGTATTCTCCACCACGGTCCAACCGTAATGTCTTAATACTTTTGCCGGTCTGTTTTTCTAATTCGTGTCGAAACTCTTTGATTTTCTCAAAGGTTTCTGACTTGTGTCTCATAAGATACACATAACCATAACGCGATGCATCATCCGTAAAGGTTACGAAGTATTCATATCTGCCTCTAGCCTGGCTAGACATGGGGCCGTATACGTCACTATGAACGAGGGCTAACAATTCGGTGGCACGTGCACCTTTACCGCTAAAAGGTGTTTTAGGTATTTTGCCTAATAAACAAGATTCACAGACGTCATATGAATTTGGAAAAAATCCGTCCAAGTACCCACTCTTCGAAAGTGTGGATATGCGAGTCTTATTAATGTGTCCCAGACGACAATGCCGCATATAAGCCTTTTGTTTGTTACGTTATATGTTTGAGATTGATTTATATTCAAAATATAAAGACCATTATTAACATCAGCACTACATATCTTAATATCATTTTTATAAACAAAACATTATGTGTTTCTGAATACAAAAGTACATCCATATTGGGTTAAATAAGATACAGATATAATGTTTCTAGTCAAACTAGGTACATAATAGCATTTTGATAAATTAAGTACATGCCCCGAGGGCAGTTCCAAAATATAGGTCCCAACAGCCAAAATGGCGACTCTAGTCCCATTTCCAACTCGGAGGTCTATCTCTCCTGAAGTCAGTCTCCTGCTAATCTGCAGATCCTGCACATCAGTACATATATGAGTACCACAAGCAGAATCAAAAATCCAATTTTTAAAACAAGAAGTAGACATGTTTATTTCAATAACAAACATACCTGAAGCCGGTGCCTTGCCCGCTTTGATTTCCTTCATGTGCGCCTTGTACTCACGGCAGTCACGCTTCCAGTGACCCCGTTTGCCACACTGTAGGCAGACATATTGGGATTTGTCATTTTCCTTCCCAGAAGACTTTGATGATTTGGCATTGCCCTTTCTTTTCTTCTTCTTCTTCATGCCTCCAGTAGCCTTTGGCCAAGCCTTGGCAGACTGAGATGTCGAAGCGAAGTGCACCTCGCGCTTCTTGCCCTTTAAAAGCTTTTTTCTACTTTCGCAGCATTGCCATCAACTCTCCAAGAGTATGATCTTGGTTCATCATATTGTAGTTCATGATGAACCCGCTCCAGCTGTCAGGAATAGACTGTAAGATCAAATTTACGGAAGTCTCAGCCTCAAAGGTTATGCCTAGCTGACCCAGCTGTTCGATGTTAGCAATCATCTGTGACACATGGTGCTCGACAGATGTACCATCTGACATTCGAGAGCGAAAGAGCTTGTTCTGCAATTCATACCTTTGCGATCTAAGGTTAGATCGGTGAAGATCCTTCAATTTTGCCATCATAGTTTAAGGATCCAATCTCTTGTTCTGGCGACGAAATTGAGGGGTCATTGCAGCAAGCATGACAAATTGAGTAGTTGAGTTGTCATCACTGTGAGTCTTCCAAAGCTCAAGCTCAAGGGGCTGCTCAATTTTGGGCTTAGGCCCGAGAGGTCTCTCTATCGTATAGAGCATCTTCTCGGCCCCCAGGATAATCCTGAGGTTCATATCCCAGTCAGGAAAGTTTGCACCATTAAGGACATTTTCGCCCATGATAATGTCCCTAACGTTGATCTTTCCGGCCATCTTAATTGCAATAGTCTAACTATTCAATTAACGATTTTTGGGTACAGTCCAACTATTACAAAAAAAATAATAAAGTATTAGTCCAACTAATAAATATATAACGACGAAAATAATTTGAAAGCGCATATTGGCAAGTATTTGAACGAAATTGCAAATTCAATACTAGCCTCCCACTATTTTTCGGCGAGCCTCTAACCCTCTGTTGAGTACTCGGGAAACCTAGTTTCCTAGTGGGTTAGGATCCCGTTAAATAACACACAACCTTGACTTTGGCCAACAAGTTGTATGATATTTAACTAGGTAGATCTCTAAGATCAATTGGATCTCATCTAATTCCTAGATCCGGTAGATGGACCTCCAAGTCCGAAACATATATACAATATATATGCCAATATATCCAATATATTTTCTTAACCTTTTCCTCTGAATCAACTAAGCCTTAACTTTGGCTCAATAAGCTTAATGATTCCAGTTAAGTGGGACCCATTGACAGTGGGAAAGCTTCGTAATCCATGTCGATGAACAAGAAGTGACCTTGACTTTGGCCAACAAGTCACAACTTGCCCAAGACATGCGATATGGAACAAAGCTTTCGTGGTTCAAACACATCCGCGATGGACATTGATCTTGACTTTGGCCAACAAACCAATGCCAATCTTGGATCTTGAGAGAGAACCACCCAATGGAAGGAAATCGCTTAATATTTATTTGAGGGTTTTTCGCGTAAATTGGCAACCAATTTATTATCTTTGATTAGGTCTCATCATACACCCTTAAGTATACATTCTAAAAGCATAATAAGGCGAGAAATAAATAATAATGATATACAGATAGATATTTAACAAATTGTTCCTAGAACAAATCTCTCCCTTTCATCTCCCCGGCTAGCACCATACTTTTTTTTGGATAACCGGGTTGTCTGGGCCAGCTTACGCGCACCTCGACTAATCCCCGGAACCTGTGCCCCGTGCCCTCAGAAGTTTCCCAACACAGATCAGGGTAAATCGCTGGCTTTTCACACCAGGGGGCATGGCCCCAAGGAAATGCATCTAGTGGGATTCGAATCTTGAACCTGAGAGGGAGCAAACCACTCAAGCCGAAAGAGTCAATAGATAAAAGGCTGGACACGCAGGTCCAATTTAATAAATTCTAAATTTATTACAACAATTTCCAAAATTGCCCTTACCCATCTAATATCCATCTGATAAACATAATTCATACAATACATCCATGTATTCACACAAAGTATGTTATTAAATCAATCTAATCCAATTAATTAATTAATCTTTGAATTAATGATCATTCAATGTTCAAACAACGATTTGATTTGCGCGAGTCCAACTCGTTTAAGAATAAGTACTCAAAGTGCGTATTCTTGAATTATATCGAACTATAATTTTAAATCCGATTTAATTTATATCCAATACTAATTTATATTTAATTCCAAATTAAATAATTACACTTAATTAATGTGCCTTTTAGACTTAGATTCTAAATCCAATCTTAATGGGTCTCAAAGGCCCAATTAACATCCAATGTCAATTTAATTAAAGTCCAATGGGCTTTTAATTAATTCTTAAGGCATGGACTTTGGCAACCAAGACCCAATAAGGAATCACCATTTGTCATAAAATTAATTTTGGCCCATTAGGCCCAATTAAATATTTAAAGGCCCATTTATTATATTTGGACTTTATGGAATGGATTTAGGCCCAATTTGGATCCAATCCAATTGTCCTAAACCAACTTGGTCCAACCAAGCCCATTAAGCCCAAATACAACAATATTAGCCCAATTCAAAATTAAAGACTAATTTATTTAATTACAATATTCCAAATATCACAATTATTTTTAATTAAAGTGTATTAGTCATAATTAATTAGTTAAACCAATATTTCCAAAACACCAATTAAACTAATTAATCATGCTTTAACATATTCAATTCATGTCCAACACAATTGAAGCAAAATCAACCTCATTCCATGATTCTCATCTCACGGTAATCATGCATAATATTAACCAATTTTGATTTCAATCCAATTAAATTAGAAATCAATATATCTTATGCATTTAAACACATCTAATGGTCCAAAAAATCAAAAATAACCATGAGATCCTAAGGTCCATACATTCGGCCATGACTAACAAATTAGGGAAAATTAATCTAATCAATTTTTCTCAAAATTAATCATGCATAACTCTAAGTTATCATAATCTAAGCATAACCAAACAATCAATTTGGACAAAACAAGCTCCAAGCAAAAATACCCAAATTCAAGTATATAAACCCTAAAATATTTCATGCTTAAAATTATCTCTGATACCATTGTTGGGTTCCTAGAACATGCCAAGGATCTAATAAGACATGAAATTGTGTGAATAATCAAGGTAAGTTTGAGGAAAAAATACTTACAATGATCAGCAAGTATGATGTAGGGATTTCAAAAATTTTGCCTTTAAGAAGTGCTCCAAGCCTTCCTTAGAATTCCAAATTCTAGGGTAAGTGTCCTTATCACCTTTGTAGACTCCTTTGTTGTGCTAGCAAGCAAGAATTTTAGAAGCAAAAATAGTACTATGAACCCTAGGTTCACGCCAATGGAGAGTGAGAGAGAGAGTGTGCAATCGGCAATTGTGAGGAATGAGAGAGTGTAATGTGTTTTGATTTTTTGTTTTATGTATATTTGATTTCAAAAATCAAAAAACATTTACAAAAGTCAAGTTGGTGAAAGTCTATCACAAGTCAAACTTGTGTAACTTACAAGTTACCAACCAAATCCTCACTAACTTCTGTCACCATAAAGTAAATAGTTGACTAGTGATGTGATTAAGTGGGCCCCACCTTAAATTCAAAATTTGAGTGGGCCAGCTAAACACATTTCGGGTTCGGGTTCGTTAATTCTGAATTAACGAATTTTCCGTTGCGACTTAATTAAATCAAATTTAATTAAATAATAATGTCTCGCAAAATTATTACGAAAGTCGCTTGTGAATTAATTCTAAATTAATTCGTTCACCCGAATTAAAATCTAATTTTAATTTCGCGTTGAAATATAATTTCAATTAATATATCGAATATATTATTTAATCGATTAATTCCAAATTAATCGTTCTCTCTCTTATATTCGAATTTTATCCCAGATAAATTCTTGCCGTAATTAATCCCAGATTAATTTTCTCTATCTTATAATTAATCACAGATTAATTTTGTTCGAGTCAAACGTCATCGGTGAAGCACCGTGAAATATTCTTTTAAGGAATACATAATCTATATCAGGCGTAGTATACTGAGTATTGCGTATTACGATCCATATCAGAGTCACATGCTAGGCCTGGGGCTGGAATTGTATCTTCCTCGTACGAAGCATATATCGGATCACTAGCAACTAGTCTCTTTAATCGGATAATCATGACCTTGTCATATTATCCCGATAGTTGCAACATATTAGAGTACCAGTTCTGTATCTCTGCGTGATCATCATCTTCATATGATTGGAGTGATACTTCCATCTTGACATCACACCCAATATGTTGAGAAGCGGCCGCGAGTGCGTAGCGGAAAATTAAAAATTATGATGTCGCTTTCCCGTTGACCAAAACCCATTTGTTTTTATTATTCTACAAGCCTAGGCATGTTACTATATATTCTAAGCATAAAAAACTCATAAAACATGCAAAGAACATAAACCTAAACATGCTAACTATCATAAGAACTATAATTAAAAATAAAGAAAGAAAAAGATTTACTTGAACCGAAGACTCATCCGGTCCTCCCTCCAATCTACAAGCTTTTCTCGAACTCAGCAAGCTCTTCCACGTTCCAAAGAGCCACCCAAGTGTGTTGCCTCCAAAGGTGCACACACCAAAGCCAAAACTCAACGGCAAGACTACGCCTTGAGTGCACGGGTATTTTGCCCTTGGTGCTAGCCTAGGCAAATACCACAAAAATTTTAACTTGAGATTCCATTAGTCAATTAGACTTAAGGATCCTCAAAATCAGTGGCTTACTCTTAAACTTTAGAGTTGCTCACTTATATAAACCCAAGATATGAAAGGTTTTGGTGTAAAAATTTGTAAAGAATTCTTTGGGTTTATATAGTTGCTCCAAAGACAACAAAATTAATTAAGAATCCAATGTGGGATAAATGATAATTAAATCTTAGCCATTGGATCTTAATATAGTAGTTTAATGAGATTATAAACCCTAATAAGGGTTTGGGCCGAATTGAAATTCAAAACAAATAATAAATAATAAATAAAAAACACATATTTTTTTATATTATTTATTTTATTATTCATTTTTCGAATTCCCAAAGTGTCCTTATCATCATTCACCAATCCCTAAGCCACTTGAAACCTAATAAATGATCTGTTCAATAATTAAACACATTGAACCATTTATGAACGATTTCTACAGCAATCATATATGCTGTTAAATTTGTACCGTGCACTGTTAACCATTGATTTCGACTTTGTTGTGTGTGACCTTTTGGGTTCCCCTCAAGTTGGACATGAAATGAATCGTGATAATTTAATCGAACATAAATTATCCTCCGATCAGATGGTCGTTCGATTTCAATGACCAAGGTTGACATCTAGCAACATACCAAGGCCCCCAAATGAGAAGGAAATATATATACCCATTTTGTATGCGATTTACATATGATACGGTCCCTCGCCTCACTGTATCCCCACCGTTTGACCTAGGGTATGGAAAATGTCTACCCTTATAGTCAAAGGTATGATGTTGATAATGTCATGAATCGTGCTAACCCAAGAATCTCACATGATTCTTCTGCTGCGGCCACAGTCTCAAGCACTAATCACACATATCAACTCACGAACTGGAATACTACTTTTATAAGAAAATATTATCCGAGAGAGTGGCGATTCTCTGTTGTATCTTTACAAATTTCATGTGTTTCAACAAATGACCCAATCATACCCTTATGACCAGATCTTTTGAACCGGGGAAGGAGAATGTCAAAGTCATTTGATCCACAAAAAAGATTGTAAAGACCTCAAGTCTAAGGACTAGTCATACAATCGATACATGAAAGTTCTCACAGACACATGGGATAAACACTCCATGTGAAGACTTTCGGTGGTCAGTTTGATAGACACGAGCAACTCATGCATCCATGTGATACACCAAGTGGACGGATCTCCGCTAGTAGCCTATGAGATCGACTACCCTATTAAGGTCAGATCATATCATCATGCTAGTCTCTTCGCTTTGTGAACGCCCAGATTATTCACAAAACTTTGACTAGGAACGTTTGAGAGTAATGATTCTCATAAGGCGTGGAAGCCATCATCTTATTACTCCAAGGGCTTTATTACAGTGTTTGATGATTCATATAATTTATGTAAGACACTTATAATAATGATTGTCATTTTATTAATTAATGAAAATATTGCAAATACATGTACATATAGCCCATCCACAAGTTGGGTATAGGGCATATCCCTAACAATCTCCCACTTTCACTATAGTCAACTAGTATGAATCTGGACATCATACTCTCGGGTGTGCCAATCATGCTTTTGTTGAGTCAGCCCTTTAGTCAGAGAATCTGCAAGATTATATTCTGTGGGTATTTTCTCTATAATAATTTCTTTTCTCTCAAAAATCTCCTGATGAGATGAAATCGCCTGAGTACATGCTTGGATTTCTGGTGGGACCTTGGTTCCTTTGATTGAGCAATGGCGCCAGTGTTGTCATAGTACATCGTGACGCCATTCTTTATCGTGGGAAGCACTTCCAACTCCGTGATGAACTTCTTTATCCAGACTGCTTCTTTAGCTGCCTCAGATGCTGCAATATACTCGGCTTCAGTGGTGGAGTCCGCTGTAGTTGACTGCTTTGAGCTTTTCCAACTGACAGCTCCGCCATTCATAGTAAACAGATATCCTGTTTGCGATCTGCTGTCATCCCTATCGGTCTGAAAGCTCGCATCACAGTAACCAATGACTTTCATCTCAGAACAATCTCCGTATGTCAAAAACACATCCTTAGTTCTTCTCAGATACTTGAGGATTGTTTTGACAGCTGCCCAATGTTGCTCACCAGGATTTGCCTGATACCTGCTCGTTATGCTAAGAGCATAAGAGACATCAGGTCTTGTACATAGCATGGCGTACATGATCGATCCTATTGCTGAAGCATAAGGGATCCTACTCATACGCTCTCTATCTGAAGGAGTATGTGGACATTGCTCCTTAGATAATTTGATTCCATGACAAGTAGGTAAATTACCTCTTTTGGAATCTTCCATTTTGAATCTTTTCAAAACTTTATCTATGTACGTAGATTGAGAAAGTCCTAACAACCTCTTAGATCTATTACGGTAGATCTTAATGCCGAGGATGTAGGCTGCTTCTCCCAAATCTTTCATGGAGAAATTCTGAGATAACCATTGCTTGGTGGCTTGCATCATGGGAATATCATTCCCGATGATTAATATGTCATCGACATATAATACAAGAAATACAACAGCACTCCCACTACTTTTCCTGTAAACACAAGGCTCGTCTACATTTTTGATGAAGTCAAATTCTTTGATTGTCTCATCAAATCGTATATTCCAACTTCTGGAGGCTTGCTTGAGTCCATAAATGGATCATTTAAGCTTGCATACTTTATTATGATCATCCTTAGATGCAAACCCCTCAGGTTGTGTCATATAGACTTCCTCTACGAGGTTCCCATTAAGGAAAGCTGTTTTGACATCCATCTACCAAATCTCATAATCAAAGTGTGCAGCTAGTGCCAGTAAAATTCGAATGGACTTTATCATTGCAACAGGCGAGAAAGTTTAGTCATAGTCAATTCCTTGGATTTGTCTATAACCTTTCGCCACCAACCTAGCTTTATAGGTTTGGATGTTGCCTTCTACATCAGTTTTACGCTTGTAAATCCACTTGCAGTCTATTGGTTTTATCCCTTCAGGTGCATCCACCAAGTCCCAGACTTGATTCTGATACATAGAGTCTATTTCGGATTTCATGGCCTCAAGCCACTTGGCTGAATCAATGTCGCACATTGCTTCGTCATAACTGGTGGGATCGTCATTATCAATGACTTGATCATGTTCCTTATCAATATAGAAACCATATCTTTCCCTACCAGACCTTCTAAGTTCATAACCTTGTGGTTGTTCCATCGCTGCCCTTTTGAGGGGCCTGGGGGGTTTAGTTCTATGTTAGTTTGTTCTTCTCGTACCTCATCGAGGTCAAGTCTACTCCCACTATATTTCTTGAGAAGGAATTCATTCTCTAGAAATTTAGCATTTCGTGAGACAAATGTTCTTTGTTCATTTGGGACGTAGAACACGTATGCTCTTGAGTTCAAGGCATATCCTACAAACTTACATTTAACTGCCCTATCATCCAATTTGTTAGTTTGTGTGAGCTTAACATATGCGTCACATCCCCAAACTCTTAGATAACTAAGAGGACGTTTCCCAACCATAACTCATATGGTGTTTGACTAACAGTCTTGGAAGGAACTTGGTTTAGTAGTAGTGTTGCAGTTTCTAAAGCAAGACCCCAAAATGAAAGAGGTAGATCCGTGCTGGCATCATTGATCGGACCATATCTAATAATGTCCGATTTCTCCTTTCGGAGACCCCATTATGCTGTGGAGTTCCCGGAGGAGTCCACTGGGAAACAATGCCATTTTCTCTCAAGTAATCTTGAAATGCGTAGACTTAATACTTTTATTAAGCTGGTTTTCTACTTCAGCTTTGAAGTCTTTGAATTTCTCAAAGGCTTCAGATTTGTACCGCATAAGGTACACATACCCATATCGCGAGTGATCATCGATAAAGGTAATGAAGTAGGAGAATCCACCTCTAGCGGTGACTGACATTGGTCCGCATACATCAGAGTGTATGAGTTCTAATGTCTCCGCTGCACGCTGTCTTTACCTTTGAAGGGTAATTTGGTCATTTTACCAAGTAAACAAGACTCACAAGTTCCATAAGGTTCATATTTGAAGGGTCTGAAATACCCATCATTATATAGCATAGTTAATCTTGTTTCATTGATATGACCTAAGCGACTATGCCATAGAAGTGATTCATTGAGATTATTCGAGTTAACGATGTATATATTAGAGGTTGAACATTCTTTGTTAGTTTGTAAGACACATATACCATTATTCAAATACCATCTCCATATTTTATTTCATTGAAATAAATAGAACATTCATTACAACTTATTAGGCATGAAAAGCCTTTATTACATAAAGAAGAAATTGAAATGATGTTCTTTACTAGAGAAGGTACATAAACACAATCTTCTAAGTCTAAAACTAAACCATTCGGCAAAACTAATGAATAAGTCCCCACGCACAATGCAGCCAGTTTGCTCCATTACCCATGCGTAAGTCAACCTCCCCATGACGGAGTCTCCTACTGTTTCTCAGGCCCTGCACATTGTTACACAAGTGAGTCCCACAACCGGTGTCAAGCACCCAAGTAGAAGGTTCAGAGTTTTGAGAATATAGTTCAATCATATACAACATACCTGAAGCATTGGGCTTCTTGGCCTCTTGGGCTTCCCTAGCTTCCTTGGCTTTCAAGGATCTGCAGTCTTTCTTCCAATGACCATTCTTTCCAAAAAAGAAACATTTCCCATTTCCCATTTTCTTCTCCACTTTACCATTGGGCTTTAGGTGATTTGGAGCCTTGGCCTTGCCCTTATTTTTCTTTGGCCTCGTGGCTTCAGGTCCGTACCCGTAAGCATGACGGAGGTTTTAAGCTCCGGTTTCAAGTCATTCTCTCTGCTTGCTTTATCAGATTGTGCAATTCTGCTAAAGTAGCTTCTTTATTAGACAGATGAAACTGCATAATAAAGTTAGAGAAGTCTTTTGGTAAGGACTGAAGAATTAGATCGTGACCTATCTCATGATCCATGATGAACCCGAGGTTGGCCAATTTTTCAATGTGGCCAATCATCTTAAGCACATGTCCACTAACAGATCCTTCCTTATACCTTGTTTGGAATAAGGCACATGACACTTGGAATCTCACGGTATGAACGAAGTTGCATACAACTCCTTCAAGTGAAAGATGATGGTTTGAGCATCCATATCTTCGTGAGCTTTCTGAAGTTCGTCCGACATAGAGCCAAGCATTATGCAAACTGCTTGCTCATCATCATCGACGTGTTTCTTCCAAGCATCAAATGTATTTTGGTCAGCATCTTCTGCGGGTTCAGGGGAAATGGTCTTTCAAGAACATAGAAAATCTTTTCTTGTCGTAAGACAATTTTAAGGTTTCTAAACCAGTCATTGTAGTTGTCCCTTTGAGCTTATGCTCATCAAGGATGGAACAAAGTGATATTCTGTTTGCCAAATATTTTTTAACCCACCTGTTAAGAGAGAATGTTAAAATTAGGAATATGTTTTCATTAATGTTTCATAATAACATGGGCTTTTAATATTATGAAGTTGCTCACACTCAATTGTTTTAAAATTTTAAGCAAATCGCATCAACCCCAATATGATGGATTTCTTGTGGGCAAGGATCCCATTATCATCATTTCATAACTCCGACTAGGGCCGGTCGTTATAAAATATGATAATTAGGTAGGTTCCCAACCAATTTATGATATAAATCACAATTCCTTGATCATTGGGTTGGGCAATCAAACATGCCATAGCTTATGCTAGTCCTTGTGGACACCCAATCTTTGCCACTAAGTTATAAGACCACGCCTAAGGGTCGCTGCGTCTTATGACTCAGAAAAGTCAAACCATTGTCAATAGTACGATTTAGGGACAAATTGGTATTGGTCAGTCTGGTAAAGCCTAGTCCTGCCAATACGGTTTAAGCCATTTGGGTCTATACTTTACAATGGGAGGCAAATTTTAGACTTAAATTATTATTGAGGATTTTAGCAAGTTTAAGTGAATAACTGTCAAATGGATTCCTCCATTGAAAATTCCCCAGAGGGAGGGTGGAGCGAACTCTCTTAAATACCCTTACCTCTTAGGCTCTTATTGCCTTGGTGACAGGAATAAACAATAGATCCTCCAAATTAGTCCAACACTTTAAATATGCTTTAAGGTAAGCTTTGAGTAAATGATTATCTAGATGTCTTCACAGCTTTTCCTTTTGGCTATAAAAAGGTAGTGAGTGAAGGAAGACACCAAATCATTATCTAACTCTAGTAATACCTTTGGTTAAATTAACTTTAGTTTGGAAAGTTTTATTAAGCCTTGGTCCCACCCCACTTGTATCTTTTATAATGTCTTTTATTATAAACAAGTGATTTATATTTATTAGCCTTAAAGGTAAATCTCTAAGTTCATCACATAATAATTACTTAGCTAAGGGATAAGCAATACACTCTCTATTTCCTTAGAAAGTCTCTAGATGCTTGCACCCTAAAATAATCATGCCAATTCTAATCATACATAGAATCATCAAGCATATGAGTTTTAATATGTTGGAATTATTTTAGGCATTAAATAACTTTGATTAATATTTAATTATGATATTGCATTTTATTTTATTCAAATAAATTTACTATTCACATTTTTTACAGATGCGTGAACTTTAAATGCAATTTCACAATTCAAATCTTAACCAAATCATGCAAAACTTGTGCCTAAAATTAAGTTCAGGGTGTTAGCTTTCCAACGAGCTTTTACACACCAATTTCGAGTTCAAATGAGAGAGAACTAATCAAAACAAAAACGGCGCGCTGATACCACTGTTGGGAAGCGGCCGCGAGTGCGCAGCGGAAAATTAAAAATATGATGCCGTTATCCTTTTGCCCAAGACCCATTTGTTTTTATTCTACAAGCCTAGGCATGTTACTATATATTCTAAGCATAAAAAACTCATAAAACATGCAAAGAACATAAACCTAAACATGCTAACTATCATAAGAACTCTAATTAAAATAAAGAAAGAAAAAGACTTACTTGAACCGAAGACTCCTCCAGTCCTCCCTCCAATCTACAAGCTTTTCTCGAACTCAGCAAGCTCTTCCACGTTCCAAAGAGCCACCCAAGTGTGTGGCCTCCAAAGGTGCACACACCAAAGCCAAAACTCAACGGCAAGACTACGCCTTGAGTGCACGGGTGTCCCAATTAGACTTAAGGATCCTCAAAATCAGTGGCTTACTCTTAAACTTTAGAGTTGCTCACTTATATAACCCAAGATATGAAAGGTTTTGGTGTAAAAATTTGTAAAGAATTCTTTGGGTTTATATAGGTGCTCCAAAGACAACAAAATTAATTAAGAATCCTGATGTGGGATAAATGCTAATTTAAATCTTAGCCATTGGATCTTAATATAGTGGTTTAATGAGATTATAAAACCCTAATAAGAGTTTGGGCCGAATTGGAATTCAAAAAAAAAAATAAAAAAAATAAAATAAAAAATAATAAATAAAAAACGCAGATTATTTATTTATTTATTTTCTAATTCATTTTTCCATTCCCAAAGTGCCCATATCGTCATTCACCAATCCCTAAGCCACTTTGGAACCTCATAAATGATCTGTTCAATAATTAAACACATTAAACCATTTATGAACAATTCTTACAAGCATAATATATGCTGTTAAATTTGTACTGTGCTTGTTAACCATTGATTTCGACTTTGTTGTGTGTGACCTTTTGGGTTCCCCTCAAGTTGGACATGAAATGAATCATGATAATTTAATCGAACATAAATATCCTCCGATCAGATGGTCGTTATTTCAATGACCAATGTTGACATCTAGCAACATGCCAAGGCCCCCAATGAGAAGGAAATATATATACCCATTTTGTATGCGATTTACATATGATACGGTCCATCGCCTCACTGTATCCCCACCGTTTGACCTAGGGTATGGAAAATGTCTACCCATAGGTCAAATGTATGATGTTGATAGTGTCATGAATCGTGCTAACCCAAAATCTCACATGATTCTTCCACTGCGGCCACAGTCTCAAGCACTGATCACACATATCAACCCGCGAACTGGAATACTACTCTTATAAGAAAATATTATCCGAGAGAGTGGCGATTCTCTGTTGTATCTTTACAAACTTCATGTGTTTCAACAAATGACCCAATCATACCCTTATGATCGGATCTTTTGAACCGGGGAAGGAGAATGTCAAATTCATTTGATCCACACATAAGATTGTAAAGACCTCAAGTCTAAGGACTAGTCATACAATCGATACATGAAATTTCTCACAGACACATGGGATAAACACTCCATGTGAAGACTTCCGGTGGTCAGTTCGATAGACACGAGCAACTCATGCATCCATGTGATACACCAAGCGGACGGATCTCTGCTAGTAGCCTATGAGATCGGCTACCCCACTTAAGGGTGGATCATATCATCATGCTAGTCTTTCCGCTTTGTGAACGCCCAAATTATTCACAAAACTATGACTATGAACGTTTGAGAGTAATGATTCTCATAAGGTGTGGAAGCCATCATCTTAATACTCTAAGGGCTTTATTACAGTGTTTGATGATTCATATAATTATGTAAGACACGTATAATAAATATTGCCATTTTATTAATTAATGAAAATATTGTAAATACATGTACATATAGCCCATCCACAAGTTGGGTATAGGGAATATCACTAACACAATACACGACGATTCTCAATAAACCCAGAAGAGACGTACACAGAACCTGTTAAAGTCTCGGACGGACCAAAACCAAAGCGTATTGATTGTCGCAAGTAGGAGCGATGCAAGTCTCAGGTTAAACCAAATACACCTACCCTGATTCAGATTCCCATGACACATAGTCATACTACCAATGAGATCCGATGTCTATCCAGAGCGAAGCTGTTTCCGTACCATCGTAACACAGAACTCCTATTACTTTGCATGCGTATCCAATACCCAAATATATGAGAACTATGATGTTACGCTTCCATAACGCGCAAAAGTGTAATACTAGCCTATTCCGCATTATCGATGTCCAGTCTCGATAATACTACGACTAGGGATATTTAATGATTAAACCTTTAGTGGATTAATAATGTCTCATATCTTATAATCTGGAACTAATCATAAGGACTTTTATCATTTATATATTTAAGTAATCTAATTACAAAATGATAAAATAGCAATTTCCTTTGTCACATAGTTAATTTGTACAAAAACTACAATGTCTTTTACAAATAGTGATGTTATGGGTCATAATTGTGCAACAGTCATTCTTAGACAATTCATGATCAAGGTTTACACGACTTGGTCAGTAAAGTAAACCCGTTGAGACTGGTACATGTCGTATATTGGAATCTTGGATTCCAATCATTTCTCAATGAACCATGAGTCTTGGAGACTCGTATAGACGTGTATGTGTTTATAGCGGATAAACACTGAACGAATCACCGAAGATTCTTAATGGATGGTATACCAACATCAATAAGAATCTTCTAGGTTGAGTGACCATAGTGATCATTTGACTTGAGATACCATTGTGGATATATGAGATATAGATGGCAGTCACATCACCGATCTATTAAGATCAGACCTCCGCCTGTTCGTTGGGTGTGGATTGATGCTCAGGATATCCTGTGTGTATCAAGAAATGATCTATCAGTTTTGTGCACAGAGCATAAGTATTCAATATGGAACTAGCAATCTGTTAAATCCATGGGCCCGTGGTACACTGTAGAAATTAGTTCTAAGTGTTATTTAGAGATTGCTAATAGAAACGTCGACGTGATTATATTTATAGAGATTTAACATTTATATCTATATCTCTGGAATAATCCGGATACCTGTGACGGAGGGATTATACATATGCAATGACCTCGACCTGTATGGTTCAGAGAGTTTATTCGTGTTCGTTATAATTTAAGGGTGGGTAGATTATGGACACGAAATTGAATTTTGTGACGGATATGTCTGAACCTATAGAGTCTCACTAATGAAATATACTTGTATAGCACTAGGACAACTTTTATGAAAAATAATGATTATTTATAAGTCGTTTAACGGTTAAACGAAAAATACATGCATAAGGACCTAATGGTCATTTCCTTAATTAATGTGTATTTGTATTTAATATTTGATTTTATTAAATACATATTAATTAAATGTCAAATTGTGATATTTGACATAAATGATTGATATATGTATTTTAATTATTTAATTTAAATATAATACATATATTTAAGATATTTGTATTTAATTATTTAATTATATAAATGTTATATGATTAAATCAATTAAAGAGATAAATATCTTAAGTCATCATTTTACTTTTAAATGGCTTGGAATGATTTGTTACACTTGTTTCATTGTATTAAATGTTATAGTGATCAAATGAAACAAGTAAACTAAGTCATTTACCATTTAATTTATTGAAACAAAAATTAAATATCTTGTTATTATTTCCTACACATTCTCGGCAATTTGGAGGGAGTATATAAGATTTTTTATTTCTTTTTGTTTCATAACAACAAGTTACAAAATAAATTACAAAGTAAAGTTTGAGAGAAAACTTGAAGAACAAGGGGAAGACATCAAGCAAAACTTGGATTTTGTAAGTAATTTCCAACTTTCTTCAACTAGAAAATTATTTCTATGTTTCTATGCTTCAACATGTGTTGCTTAAACTTTTCTCTACTCTTTAAGTATGTAATTAAATTGGTTGGGAGCTTGTTTGAAAGATGTTGTATGTGTGATTAAACAAAGTGAGCTTATAATTAGTTATTAAGCTTTCTTTTGATTAATTAGTAATCAAGTTATCATTTTATAGTATTAAGGCCACTCATTTATGACCTAGAATTGTTCTTGTGTTATTTCAAGTGGTGAGACTTGTTTGGTATGTTAAAGAATTGATTGAAGTGTTGAATTTATTCATTTTAGTGTAAATTGATCAATTGGAGTAATTTATGAAATTAGGGTTCATAACCTATTCCAATTTTAGGGCTTTTGATATATGTCATGTGTTATGGTGTGTATATGATGCATATAAAATTTGGGATTGATTGGATTTGATCTTGACTTGTTTTGAACAAGATTGGACTAAATTGTAAGATTTTAAATCCTTAGGGCATTCTCGACAATTTTGGAATTTAGTGGGGGATTTTATTGCAATTTATATTTTGATGTGTTGGACATGTTGGAAATAATTTTAGAACTGATTTGGAATCATCCAAAATTATATTTGACAATTTGAGGACTAAAATGAACAAAATGCAAAGTTTAGGGGTCAAACAATAATTTTCAAGAAATATGATTTCTTAAGTTAAATTTCAGTTTTTAAGTATTGGGTAATTAAATAAATAAGTTTATTTAATTGATCCAAGAAAAAAATATTGAAATCGAAAAATTTTGATTTTTCGCGTTCCGCTGCATTACCAGGTATTCCCTAAAAACCCCAACAGATTGTAAGTGTGAGTTTCTTACCCAAGTGTTCTAAGCTCACTACTAAAGATTAAAAAGGTGTAATATGTGAGCTTGATGTATGAGAGTGTATGAGTATTAAGGTTAAAGAAAACACTCAGTTTTTGCCTTAATGCAATATATATGAAGGTTGTCTAACATTGCAAAAACGAATTGAGGCTCTATTTATAATAAAATGAAAAGCAGTCACAACTTGCTTGTCTGAGATCAGTATGTCAGTCTCCAAAAACCGGTATGCCAGTTTGGCATAGTAACGGCTTTCAACGGCTATATTACCGTTTGTATATACCCGTTGGGACCGGTATGGGGACCGGTATGTTCCTTACCGGTTCCAGTGAGCATACAAGATCAAAGCTCATCGGTATGTTCCTTACCGGTTCCACTTCAGTGTGGAACCGGCCGGTTTTTGGAACCGGAATCGAACCGGTCCGGTTCCACACTGAAGTGGAACCAGAACCTTGAACCGAACCGGAACCGACCGGTTCGGTTCCGGTTCGGTTCGAACCCTTTTTTTTGTTTTTTTTTTAATTTCGAAAATAAATTAAAATAAATGAGATTAATTTAATAAATAAATAAAATTATTGCGAATGATAATAACTAATTGAATTGAGATTGAGAATAAGAGAATTGTAGGAATTGAGAGAGTTGAGAATTTGGTGTGTTGAAATAATGAAAAATGAATAATATTTATAGAGTTTTAGAATTTTTTTGATACCAAAAATGCCCCTAAATATAACTGTTTTATTACCGTTATTAGAGATATATTAATAATTTATAATTTATAATTTTTTTTATGCCTTAACGGCAATTTTTTTTTATTTTGAGGTCCGTTGGGGTTAGGGTTCCTGTTGGAACCCTACGGTTCCGATTGGAACCTTAAGGTCGAACCCCAACCGAACCGGTAGGCCACGATTCCGGTTCCGGAACCGGAACCGTGGCTGGGTCTCCAAATAGTCACAAACAGAGGAGAGGACCACAAAGATAAATTATAACACAATGACTGTACGGACAAAAAACACGTGGCACAGACACGCATTATATCATTTTGTCGGTTTCTGTAGCTTTCCATCTATCCTTTCACCCTTTCGTAACAGAAAATGTTTTCGTTTCATATTCAGCAAACTCCTTGCCACTACGAAACGCTTCGTCACCTGATTGGAAAAGTCGCGCGTGGCTTTTGGCGGCATCACTTCACCACCCACTCCTCCAAAAGCAAAATCCATCCATATATTATATATACAACACTCTTTACCCATTTCCCACATTTTCATTTTTAACTGTCTCTCTCTACTTTTCATCTCTTCAAATTTTCAAATACCTAGGTATTTGAATTTGAATTTGATCTGTAGTTATATAACTTATATTCTCATTTTCTCTCTTTTATTATAATTTTTTTTTTAGTTCTTGTGTTTCAGAGTTTAACAATGGGAGCTTCATCGAACGATGAGCTGTCGAACTCAAACTCTTCGCAGAAACAAAGATACTCGAAGCACGTGCATGATAATGTCCACGGAAACATATATCTGGATCCCGTATTAGCTCTGTCTCTACAAGTCATTTTTTTTCTCGGTTGAATTATTTGCAAATTTCATTCTCGAATCTCTTATGTGTGTATCTTTGCTGTTTGTTTTATTTACTTGAGAATTAACGTAGAACCGATTGATGAATTTTGGTTTAATTTTGTTTTTTTAATTGCTTTGCGTATGAGTTATTTGAGTTCGAATTTGATTATGATTTATGATTTTGTTCTCGTTTCCGAATAGATGTAACTTGAAGAATTTGTAAGTATGAACGAAAACTTAGAAATGAAGTAATTTAAAAAAAAAAAAAAACAGAGCCGGTTTAGAGGATTAGAGATCCTCATAAACATTCTTTACTTGTCATTGTCATGTGGAATGAAAATCTTCACAAAACGCTCAATTTAGTGGTTGCTTGTAGATTTTGTAGTAGTTGCTGTTTTTGGTGGTGGAAAGGGCTTATTGGTCATTTATTTTATAAGAAATAGTAAATGCGCCTTTTACTTAATTGTCAGATCTAGTTTCGACTTTTTGCATTCAACAATGTTGCCATTAGGTTACAATTTTCTTGGAGATGTCAATAGCTGTAAAAATTGAATTTGATAATAATTTTTCTGTGAATGCAGCTGGCTTTGAAATTCATTGACACTGAAGAGTTTCAGAGGCAAGCTTGATAAATTTGATGTATCTGAAATGTTTTTCTTTTATTTCTTTTTCTATTCATTAATTAAAAATGTAGTTTGATGATTTGTTACATATTGCAGACTTCGTGATCTAAAGCAACTTGGTGAGTGTCGAACTCTTCCAAACTATGAAGAAATTTAGTAATAAATTGTTCATTTTGGTGATTATTGAAGATTTGTGATGCCATTTTTATGAAATTATAAAATATTATCAAACTTATGATACTGGTTAAGACAGTGTATTCATTGAAATTTTGAAGTTTTCTTTTGTGATTCCTGAATTTTCCCTTGAACTCGGTTATCAGTTCAGTAATTTTACTGAACTTTATGGATCTAATTCATCTTTCCTATTGACTGCTGGATTTGCTTTTGCCCCAGCATTGGTGGAAGGCAGAGTAGAGAACTTTGGTATATATCATATCACAGTTTAAGTTGCATTATGGTGGCCATACAATATGTTTATTGATTACTACAATTAATACTGGTGTTATGAAAAATTTTAATGTTTAAGTGGCTTGTGATTGCCATGACATGTGTAACCATTTGAGTGCCGATTAATTGTTAACTTTATAGCTTCTCTAACTGATTGTCTAGAAAGCTCCAGAAAGGGTGCGTGTTCTCCTTATAGATATGTTACTGTCCTTGGCTTAAAATTAAGCTAAATTTCTTTCTTGGTTCCAGGTGTATCACACTTGGTTTACCCAGGAGCTGTACATTCTCGTTTTGAGCATTCACTAGGGGTTTATTGGTTAGCTGGTACAGCTGTTCAAACACTTAAAGCTCACCAGGTAGAAATTTGTCCTGATAATTCTCATTCGAGTTTTATGGTGAGAATATTTTCCTCATATGCACACACAATCCTTGTAGGGCCAGGAGCTTAATATTGATGATGATGATATACAGACGGTGAAACTTGCTGGTAATAAGATGCACATGTCAGCAGATATTCTTTGTTTTCAGTAGTTTGTTTGAATCTGGTATGATTTTGTTTATTTTCTACGTAGGACTGCTGCATGATGTTGGCCATGGGCCATTCAGCCATATGTTTGAGCGCGTGTTTCTTCCTCGGGTTCTTAATGGCGCTAAATGGTGAGTAACATCACAGTAAGCTATTAATAGAAGGAGAAAGATATTTGATGGTGACAAACCAAGATGTTAGAATCATTGTTTTCAAAATGATTAGGGTTCATTGATGAATAATGATTATATTTATCTATTCATTTATTTATTTGGTGATTCAGTGATCATATGTATTTTTTTGTAAAACTTTGCTTGGAACAACATTTTACTGGAGATACTTCTTCTTGAACTCATTCTTGGCTTCTAATTAGGAGACATGACTGTCAGTTTTCCATATTTTCGATTTTTTTTTATATCTTCTGAGGTTAGAGAAGTTCCAATATGTTTTAACTTGGTTCATTCTTGAGAAGTAGCTTATGAAACAATAATATTATTGTTAAGTTAATTACTAATATTGTAACTCTTTATTGACATCAAATGATATTGGTTAGGGTGATAAAACATAATATTCTATTCAGGTCTGCAATAATCATTTGAAATTCGATATAATCTTTTTTTATAAGTATTCCATGAATGGAAACTGAACCCCTTCCCCACCCATGTGAGTGGGGTTGAACCCTAATCCTCTTGTACAACTCCAAGAGGTTCTACTAGTTGAACCAACTTGCACACATAACTTTCTTTCAATTAGTGCCTTTAATGTATTTTGTCAGTGATTCCTCTAATTAAATATTTCAGGTCCCATGAGGATATGTCCTCGAGGATGATAGACTACATTGTTGATAAGCACCATATTGATATTGATACTGGAAGGGTTAAAAGAGTGCAGGTTATCCTATTTATCTGTCTAGTTTTTCTCTGTTTTCCCTTAAATTCTCTTAGATAACCATGTATTGTGAAGCTGCTGGCTAGTTGAGTTCCATAGTGTCGAGAAATATGAAATTCCTCAGAACTCTCTACAACATATAGACCTATTAGACATTGGGGTTGTTCCTCCAAGAGCTTCTATTTTGCACTCATTTTCATCTGGAAACCCTAACCCATCCTTCCCATTGAAGTGGCCTATCGCAGGCTTTCAAATTTTTGTGGCACTTACCATATCCTCTTTTATTGCATTTTTTGATTATTGACTTGCACTACTTTTCGGCTCTCTTCTGTGAACATGTTGAAATTTGGGCCTTATAATTTATCTTTTTTGACTTGACAGGAAATGATTGTTGCTAGCCATGCTTCACAGGAAGTAAGTCAGACTGTCCAACCTGTGATTTGGCTTCTTCTCCAATACATTAGAAAATTCTGAACCTTTTTTTTTTCTCTTTTTATACTTGTAGCTCTAAATTCATTTCTTTGGGTTTTATTTTTATCATTGGCATTTAAAAAAATCTTCAAAATATAGAGCGCAAAGGAAAAGCAGTTTTTATATGACATTGTTGCAAATGGTCGAAATGGAATAGATGTAGACAAGTGAGTCAACGAATATGTCATCTTTTACTCTATTTTTCATTTCATTCAATTAATCTACAGGATTAGCCATAAAATGAGTTTTAATACATCATTTGTTCACAGGTTTGATTACATTGTTCGTGATTCCCGTGCTTGTGGTCTAGGCTGCAATTTTCAGTTTGAAAGGCATGTAGTAATATCCTGTTCTGGCTCAGCCTTACGGCAGATACATGTCTATGTCACCCTTCACTCTTAAGTTATTTCTGAGTTTGAGTGATGTTTGTGAATGTCCAGTGGTTGGAAACGAGATTGGTGATTTAATAACATGTGCTGTATGTATGATGCAATTATCTAAAAGCTTTTTGTAAGTAGCCAGTGATAGAATGTTGCTTTTATTTCTGTTGGCAGGTTGATGGAGACTATGCAGGTTATAGGTGATGAGATATGTTACCGAGCGAAGGATTGTTAGTATAAGTTGAAACTCTTATCTGGCTTACACTGGTAGCTATAGTGTATTTTTTTTAATTGGTATTTGAAATTTCGATCAGATCTTACGGTCTACAAGTTGTTTGCCACACGTGCTGATCTGCATCGAACAGTCTATACACATGCAAAAGTGAAGGTGCCTTTTTTAACCGATTGTTTCATCTGCAACTTAAAATGGTGGTGGAGGCATAAATTCCCATTCCTTTTAATCTTGATTTAAATCCTACATGCTTGAACTTGATCAATTTGTTTTTTCAGGCAATAGAACTTATGCTAGTTGATGCACTGTCAGAAGCAAATGAGCATCTTGGCATTTCATCCTTAATTCAAGAGCCAGCTGGATTTTGGAAGGTAAACTTGAAAAGTCATTTATGATTTCATAATACTTCTGTCATAGTACGTTTATGGCACTAACACTATCCTGCTAAATTTTGCAGTTGGATGACACAATTATCACAACCATTTTAGCTGATCCTTGTCAAGAACTCAAGAAAGCAAGAGATTTAATTCTCCGTGTTCGGAGAAGGGAATTATATCAGGTATAGTATTTCCATTAGGACGGAAGAGAGTGAGTTCATTCATAGTCTTCATCTGTGATGCCTATCTGGATCTTAACTAATGCTAGCATAAAGCTTTTTTAGCTTTTTAGCATGCCGTCATGGTGCAAACAGAGTACAATTCTAATTTTTTTTGTTTTTTGTTTTTATGTTTTGCAGTTCTGCAATGAGTATTCAGTTCCAATGGAAAAGCAAGAGCACTTTAAGGACGTCACTCCACAAGATATTGTTTGTTCTCAGGTCCAAAATACACTACCTATATTAATATAAACTTTCACTCAGACAGTAGAAACAAGATATCTCAAAGAGTAACTTATTAATCAGAAAGCTGGTGAGGTCACTCTAAAAGAAGAAGATGTTATTGTGAGCGTTGTTAAGATTGATTTGACTCGTGGAAAGAATAACCCTCTTGAAAGGTACGTGAGAAAGAGTTAAAAGATACGAAGGTTTGATTTATAGGCTACTGCAAATAAATACTAATAATCCTGATCTCTTTTTCTTTGTGCATGTACATATTCGCAGCGTCAACTTTTTTCAGGTACTATTATCACTTACTCTATTCAATGAAATTGAGTATTGCGAGTTGTGTTTTTAACTTTTGGCGAATTAATTGCTTAAATATAATCTTGGTTTTATCAGGATTACGAATCCGACAACAAATTCAACATTGAGAGAGATCGCATCAGTCATTTGCTGCCTACATTTTATCAAGACATGATTGTGAGGGTGTACAGCAAGAATCCCAAATTGGTCAGTGAGAAAAAATAAATAAATTAGATGTCATCATGGCTAAATCAATTACTTGGCAAAACTGAACGAATGGATTTTTCTTGTTACAGGTGGCAGCAGTTTCTGATGCCTTTGAGAATTTTCAAGTAAAGACATATGGTGAGAAAACGCAGGTACATGCAACTCCTGAGAAGAAACGCAGAAGATAAATATGCATTCAATTGTTAGTCTTTCCTCTACCAAATTGCCTTATATTTGGAAAATATGAAACAAAAAAAATTATATTCATAGAGAACTTAATGAAAACTAAAACAAATGTATAAATACAATACATATGTGGTACATGGCTGAAGACTACTGTGACTATTAGTTTGTGTATAAAATCCATCTCTCTCCATTTATTTGTGGATGCACAAGTTATATCTTCTTCTCGTCCTTTTTAGGGTTTTGCTAATGTACTTTAGTTTTCATATCCGGAGTATTAAAGTTGAAATTCAGATTATTGAATTTTAAGTGCAATATTTCGTTTCAAGTTGAGTGACCATTTTTTCAATGCATCCCTTTTTTCTCTCTTCATTTACTTTAAACAAAATTTCAAATATTTATCTTATTCGAATGGTATGCAAGATATAAATTACGAGAAATGTACAAAGTAACGAAGAGAAAGATGGCATCATGTCATTTTAAAAAATTACGAACGTGATTTTTTAAAAAATTGAGTACTGCAAAAGTAAGAATTTTTAGCTTTTCCACATAATCAAAATATTAGAAGAGCGCACCGTACATAAAACAAAATTATAAAATACGATTTATGAATTATGTTTGTTCACCATACTTTTTTGGTGTAATAGTCTGGCCCACCAACTAAGTACATATTTAATGTCTATTAATTTTTTTGTAATATAAAACAAACTAACAAGCACCATCTGAAATTTTATGCTTCGTTGAAGAGGAAGTCTTAAATGGTATTGACATCGACACCTCATCACTCTCACCATCCAATTACATGTTATCATATTCATATATTATTTATAATTATTTTAAAGTAAACGACAAATGTATTGGAATGACAATTTGTGTTATCATATCGTAATCATGTCATATCAAATTTAGGGCTGAGCACCGGTTCCGGTTGAAACCAGACTAGTTTTTCGAGTTTAGAACCGGAACCGGTTGGAACAAGACCGGTACCGGTTTCAAAATAGAAGAATCGAATTTAAACGGTCCGGTTCCGGTTCTGTCATGGTCGGAACCGGAACCGAATTTTGGAACTGGAACCGGAACCTATTTTGGAAACCGAATTTCGGAATCGGAATCGGAACCTGTTTTGGGAATCGAATTTTAGAATCAGAACCGGAACCTGTTTTGAGAACTGAATTTAGAACCAATTTCAGAACCAAATTAAAACTCAATTTTATAACCAATTTTAAAACCTAATTTCATAACCCAAATTAAAGCCCAATTTGAACCCAATTTCATAACCAGTTTTAAAACTCAATTTAAACACAATTTCATAACCTAAATTAAGACCCAATTTAAACCCAATTAAAACACAATTTAAACCCAGACACTTCCTATAAGAATATTATGTATTGAGTCAAAAATATTAAGCAATATGTAATTTTATTTATTCTGTGCTCGTGCATCGAACTGTCGGCGCCCCATCCACTTCAGTCTTGCCCCAAGTGCAGCTCTTGGCTTGCGGGTGCCAAAGGTATCCTGTGTTGCTTACCCGCGGAAAGGAATTCGATGGTTTTGGAGTCCCCATCCGCCTTGTGCCCTTCGGGGTGCGGGGTGGACGCGAGGCGGGCTTCTTGTTCCCCGCGCGAGGAGTGTGTTGACACTTGACCATTGTGGCCCATGGGGTCTCGACTAGTGCTCTCGGATGCAGAATGTTATGTATGGACATGGGGTCTCGGCCTCTTCTTGTCCAAGCTACACGCATTGTCCCTTAACATGAACGACCATCGTGTCCGTCTTGATCGACCGTCATGCACCACCACCCATAGAATCAAGAAAGAGCTCTTAGTCTGTCAATCCTTACTATGTCTGGACCTGGTAAGTTTCCCCGTGTTGAGTCAAATTAAGCCGCAGGCTCCACTCCTGGTGGTGCCCTTCCGTCAATTCCTTTAATTTTCAGCCTTACAACCATACTCCCCCCGGAACCCAAAGACTTTGATTTCTCATAAGGTGCCAGCGGAGTCCTAAAAGTAACATCCGCTGATCCCTGGTCGGCATCGTTTATGGTTGAGACTAGGAAGATATCTGATCGTCTTCGAGCCCCCAACTTTCGTTCTTGATTAATGAAAACATCTTTGGCAAATGCTTTCGCAGTAGTTCGTCTTTCATAAATCCAAGAATTTCACCTTTGACTATGAAATACGAATGCCTCCGACTGTCCCTGTTAATCATTACTCCGATCCCGAAAGCCAACAGAATAGGACTGAAATCCTATGATGTTATCCCATGCTAATGTATCCAGAGCGTAGGATTGCTTTGGGCACTCTAATTTCTTCAAAGTAACAGCGCTGGTGGCACAACCCGGCTAATTAGCTTTTATCTAGGTCCCAAGATCAAACAAGCAATGAAAGCATGTGTGAACACATCAACGGAGGTAGCGGAATACTCACATCGATCGGTTGAGACGAATCGGCAACAAACGAAGTTGATTTTCCCTTGCAAAAAACGCAACTGCAGTGCAGTCCACTGCCTTGACTGTTTCAGTTTTGAGTTGAGAAATGGAG